>OX031017.1:21564541-22130253 GCA_943736025.1 Tenthredo mesomela | reverse complement strand
TAAACGCGCTAAGGCTGCACTTTACCCACCTAACCTTTTGATTTCAGTTATGTTAAAGTTAGTTTATTCCCAAATTTTCTAAACAATAAAACCTGCTGTGCCAGACCTGAGTAAAAAAAAAAAAAAAAAAAAATCGCACTTTTGGGGCGATTTTGCCCCCCCCCCCCCCCCCCCCCCCCCATGTAACGCTCCGTAACGCTAAGCACCCCCCCCCCCCCCCGCCCCAGGAGGTAACGTAACACCAGGTCTTATTCTCATGTGTCAACAATAACGATTTTCATAATTTCCAACGATTATAATAATTACCATCGATTATAATAATTTCGAATAAAAAATCAATTTTTTCACGAAAAAAGCAAGAAATTGCGTTACGTGACAGAGGCTCCCGACCCCCCGCCCCCCCTGTAACGCTGCGTAACGCTCGGTCAGACCCCCCCCCCCCCCCCCCCCTCCCCCCCCTAAAGTGCGTTACGTAATTTATGGACCACCCCAGTCACTGAAAAATGAGATTTTTTTACTTGTTCTAGTTTAGATCTAGGTGTGCGATATCTGACCTCCAATATACATCTGTGAGACGGTGAGTAGATTTTACTGTCATAAGTGGGAGAAACATGTAATTCTTATCAGCGATTATTTTTTTGGGAGTCTGGTATTGCTCTTTATTCAAACCCGCACGGAAATATATATATGCGAAAAATATATGCAACATATATGTCGCACTTATAATATATATGTGCGCAAAATCCAAAGATGTTCGCATATATTATAACATATATGTACGCATTTACATATATGTATCCTATATGTTAGATGAATTTTACATAGTGTTGACATCTATGTCGACATACATGTCACTACATGTATGTTGACATTTATATCAAACTTATTGTTGGAAATGAGGCATCCACACATTGCCCTTATCTAAGTTTTATATATACAAAGGTCGGCTAGCCTCGGCTGTATTCGCCTGGCTTCGGTCGTCTCCACTTGAAACGACGAGCGGGGCCTTACTCTTCCCCAAACTCTTGCTAAGCCCGGTTATAAGGGATGGTATATAACGATACGTAACGACGAGATTGATATTGAATAAATAACGAGTTGCTAATATAATAAGTCTACAATCATTTAAGAACCCCAACCATAATCTTAACAGGTTATGGGCCCAGAATCGCTTCCACTGCGCTAGTAATGTGAATAAGTGATAGTGCTACGAAAAATAAGAACAAAGTGCGCCGGCAAAAACGAACTGTTGCATACAAAGGAAAAGACTCTGTGTTTCTTCATCGGAAGAAAAGAACAATGATGGAAGACGCGAAGATTCCCGCTACAACATCTGAGACGAGTGAGTACATAAACGAAATGACGAAGGGTCTCAGAAGATTTGTAAGTATTGGAATTTCGAGCCTGTAGTGGGCCTGGACCTGCTTTGTTTTGAAGCACGGCATAGGCGTGTCGGTGCAACTCACAAGGCGGGTGGGTCCGAGAGATGTCGCTCATAAGGGCGAGGTCTTTTGAAAAGTTGGCCCGCCGGGGCCCGCGCTGAGCGCTTGTTTAAAACTCAGCTTATATCAACAACGATGTGCGCGCGCAACTAATGCGTTCGGACTGTACAGTCGACTACCAAAATAAATGCGCAAACGAATTGAAACGAAACAAAACGAAATGAAACGAAACGAAACGAAACGAAATGAAACGATATGATAAAATTAAGAGGAAATATTTCTAAATCGATCGATTGTATATGGGGAAATCCACGGAACCTTTGATTTTTTTAAAAAGTGTAACTTCATTTTTTATTTTGAAGCACACTTCTCAAACCTTTTTTGGCATGTCTCTTGTAGACTATAAGTGAAGAATATACTCGCGTTACTCATTTTTATCGATCCCTCAAGAAGTTACGGTGAAAAAATCGAAAAATCGTTTTTTTTTTACGAAAAAGATTCATTTATCTTAATTTCATCGTTATAACATGGTTTTTCATTCATCTCAATTTCATCGTTATAACTTATAACATTGTTTTTCGATTATTTATTGATTTTTTGATTGAAAAAAAAATTTTGAATTTGAAAGAAAAAAAATTTTGATTTGTTTTTAATTTTTTTTTTTTTTTTTTTTTTTTCACTTACGATATGAATACGCATTTGTATTGATGAAATCCGAAAAATTGCACATTTCAACGCTATTTTTAACATTTCACACGAATATCCGAATATTTATTGATCAAATAAAACTTCATAATATTAGAAGTACCGAAAGTTCAGTGTGAGGATTTTCGTAGTAGATTCCTACAATAAAGGTTTACGAATTACAGGACGTTTAAACGAGTAAGAAATAAAATTGGAGCTGTGCCAACGAAAAAACATGATTTTAAAAAATAGTTACGCGGGTACACATTCAGATACTTCGACCTCTAGCTTCATCAGTTTTGATGGCACATTAATTTTGGAACCACACTTTTTTTTGTTTCTTGTGAAGCTATCTGGACGTGAAATAAAAATTTCAACTTTCAGATTCCTCAAAAAGTTATAAACGAAAAGGTAAAAAAAATGTCGACGACCAAAAATGGAGTATCGCTACTTTGAGTGCGAATCATGGGGAATGGTCAAATGGCACACCCATATGACATCAATAACTTCAAAAGTCATAGATAGACGAAGATTTCCCCAAATTTTCAAATCGATTCATAAACCCCTCATAAAGTTAGAGGCAAAAAATGAAAAAAAGAATTCAGAGTATCGCTTGAAAATGTGCAATTTTTCAGCATTTTTATTTTTCAAAGTCTTCCAGAAATATGTGGATCACTTTTCAACCGTTGAATATCATTGAGTTGGCTAGTAATATAACTGAAATGAAGGCCCACGTACTTGATACCCACTTTAAATTCTCTTTTCATAGGTAGACAACCGAGTATCAACAAATTTAAAGGTTCCGTGGATTTCCCCATATATGTTTAAACTAATCTCTATTTCTTATCCCTAGCAAACGACCACGAATCGCTACAAAGCTTTGTGGAGAAATATAGTGGAATTTTCCATCTGACGGAAAATCACCCAAACGAAAAGATAACGATTACGACACAAGGTGATAACATTCTGTTCATTACAGAATCTGGAATTGAATACAAAGCAGGTGTGCAAAAAAAAAAAAAAATTGTAATATCATTTCAGAAATGTACATAATTATGGTACCGATAAACTTAATCAAGCTTGAAAATCTTAAAAATGGCCTAAGACCAATTTAAGTAATTAGGACACGAACTTCCCTGTTGGGTCACCGGTATAGTGCTCAGCGCCGTGCGTTGCTCATTGTATCGGAGACTAATGTGAATTCAGAAGTAATCTTGTGTTCAGATACGGAAGTCTTCACAGTTCCAATTCAGTATGACTTGTGTTCGGTCAGCTGGGTTCGGAGCATAGCCCTAAATGGTAACTTTACAGACAGACCATTAGAACGAAACCATTATTATTTTGCAGCCAAAGTAACGATGGATGAGAACGAATGCGAATTGATAATTGATTCAATTGAACGATGTGAACGAGATGGGACTGTGCTGGAAGTACCAGGGGTGCAAATCCAACATGAGGAAAAGGACATGGAGGAGATTTCGCAGGAGCTAGAGGACAGATTGCTGAACGATGAGTCAAGATCCCCTGAAATAGAAAACGATGTGAACGAAGGGAGACACGATAACGAAACAAACGAAGAGGTGATACCAACTAAACTGATGAAAGTAGCTGACGAGCTACCTAAAATCTTGAAAGTTGAAAAGGTTAATTTAGAGTTTCAAAACTTGAAAGATAAATTAACTGTATCACAAGGTCAGAAACTAGTGACGCGATTCTCCCTAAGACATGTCCAATCGAAGACTAATTCTCAATGTAACGTAACGATGAGTGACGAAACGAAAACGAAGGGTAAAACGAACGAACCTGAACATCATGTGTCCGATGCTTCAGAAGAAACGAGTTACAAAGAGATTACGTCATTGAACAAAAGATACCTTGAACTCATAAACTCAACAATAAAAACGAATATTGGCATGATAAACACGATGACAGAAATAAAGAAAAACATGAATATGGCTCAAGAAACGATAGTAAGGGAGAGTAAAGAGCATAGAAAAATCATGCAAGAGGAAAGCCTCAAGTTCCGAGAGTTGATGAGTAATCAAATGTATGAGTTCAATAAGTTAATGAATAACTTAATTGAAAGAAACGAAACGAATGACGATGAGTATCAAAACGAGTTGAAAAACGATGAGCAAACAAGTATACCTGACGATGTGTATCAAAACGAGTTGAGAAACGATGAGCAAACGAGTGTACCCCAAGACGAGACACGACTGGACAGACAAATCACGAAAATAGTAAAATTAGAACTCGAAAATTTCAAAAATAACAGTAACAATATAGAGAATTCAACGAAATCTCTAACAAACGAAGTGAAAGAAACAATCAAATTCGAGATCATAAATAAAGAATCAGGAACGAAACGTGACTATAAACTGACTCCACAAACGAAATTTGAACACTTTTACGATTATTTTACGTCTGAACTCAGAACCAATGATTTGTTATACACTATTGATCCGAATATTAGTCCTAGTAACAGTCTCGATGAAAATACAAAAGAAAGACATAGATTTAAAGTCAGGGACATATTAATTAACCGTTTAGACCGGAACTACCACTCAAAGATTGTAGGGATTAAAGATCCTATAGAAATCTTGAACAAAATTAAAGAACTGAAACGATGTGAAACGAACCTAACTTCCGTAACGATAAGAAAACAACTGTACAGTATGCAGTATATTCCAGGCAAAGAAAAGGCCTCAGAGTTCTGGGATAAATTTGAAGAAATAGTGAGAAACTATGATAACCTGCCCAATACAAATTCTCTAACTGAAGAAGAAAAACGTGATGCCTTTTACAATGCCATTATGGCAACAGTACCTGGAGTGCAAGCTGTAGAATTCATGACGAGAAACTCTACGGGAAAAGGGCTAACGTATGATCAGCTCAAAACCTTTATCATACAGACTGAGGCAGACAAGAATCAAACCGGACAAAATATTAACAGAGCGGCAATGAACATCCAACGACGTGATCCCAAAGAGAGATGCTATGAATGTGGTGACTATGGACATATTATACATAATTGTCCACATAAGGGAAAAGGCTTAAACAAATGCTACGAGTGTAACGAATTTGTTGACCACAAGGCTGCCCAATGCCCACTCAGAATGGAACGATTGAGAAGAGAAGAAACGAATACAGGAAATAGAGGTTTCAAAAGAAACAATGACTACAGACGCAGTAACTTCAGACAAAAATTTCAAAATACGAGAGGAACTAACAACAGGTACCGGGGACAAGAACGAAAAGGTAATGAAAACGATAGAGGGAACTGATTCAAACGAACGAGATTCTCAACAAACACAAATAAGGGTGGATCGTACACCTATAATAAAAATGGTAAAGAAAATAAAGCTATCAACCAAACGATGAGAAATGACTGGGAGAAGGATGACTCAACGAGCCAACGTAAATATAAAGGTGAGAATTTTTACTCTATAAATTATGAAACTTACCATGCACCAAAAGGTACAAAATTAAAAAGAGGTATTGATAACATGAGAGCAACTAATGATAACTTTGATGACGCGAACAAAGAAAAACTATTTGTTAAATTCCTAGCGGACTCTGGTGCAACTGAACATTTAACGAATTCAAAAATTATTTTTAAAACCTTTGATCAATCTGACAGAGGAACGATTAAATGTGCAAACGAAAATTCTTTAGCAGACTTAGAAACGGAGGGAGCTGGATCGATTCAAATAAACCTTGATAATGATAGAATCCTTGAACTAGATAATGTCATATGTGCAAAGTCTCTCTCTGAAAATCTGTTATCTCTCAGAAAATTCGCTGAATTAGGTTTAGGTATTTATTTCGACAATAAGAAGATAGACATATTTGATCCAATTTCCAATGAGCTATTTATCTCAGGTATCTACAGTAAACCATTCTGGTTAATTGAATTTGAGGTAAATAAAAACGATGTGAAAAGCTCTAGGAATAAGGATAAAACGAAACGAATTCTTGTAAATCTAACGATGGGAGAAAAAGACGAAGTACCAAGATATCACACACGAAGTGTAACAGCCCGTGATATAATTAAACGAAATGTAAATCTAATTAACGAATTAGAAACGAAGGAAGACTCAAATGAAAAACTAAACGATGCGAATTTGAGTACAGATGTTGATAACGAAAAACATTCCTTGAACGAAAACGAACAGACAAATAACGAAGGGTCCGAAATTGCTCTATCCGAACGAAAAATCACATATGAGCACTCAAACTTTGATACGACTATCTGGGATAAAAAGTTTGATGACCTAGACGAACTACCGATTGTTGAACTATCAGAAAACGAAAACCCTTTCAATAAAAGTTACAGTAAATTCATTAAAAACAATAAAGCAATGCTTTGGCATGTGCGAATGGGACATGCCTCAGTGGCTTATTTAAAATCTTTGCAAAGACAATTCCCTAAAAAATAAACTGTTGCACGACACAGATTTTGACGATTCTATTTTAGATTGTGAGGTGTGCATGATAGCAAAAATTCGAAAATTACCTTTCACTTCAACGCGAAGAAGAGCCACAGAAAAATTACAAATTATCCACTCAGATACGATGGGCCCTATAAATCCTCCTTCCTACCCAAAACATTATAGATTCATTTCCGTATTCATTGACGATTACTCGCGACTTGCTATGGCTTATCCAATGAAGGCGAAGAGTGAAACTGGACATTGTCTAGAAGCCTTTGTACGAAGTGCACGAAATTTACTAGGCCAAGATGCAAAAGTTTCCTATTTACGATCAGATCAAGGTACTGAGTACACGGGTGGTTATACAGTAGAAGTCTTAAAGAAACTGGGAGCTGAACAACAATTTTCATGCCCAGACACGCCGGAACACAACGGTGTGTCAGAACGATTTAATCAGACAATTCAAAAGAAGGTTAGATCATATATGTACGACTCAAAGCTTCCGGAGAATATGTGGGATATAGCCTTAGGTGCAGCCGTGTATGCTTATAATAGGACTCCCCACAAATCAAACGATATGATTATTCCTTTACAAAAATTTGCTCCTAATCATAGTTACGATATGAATCAAATTAAACGATTTGGATGTGTGGCATACATCAAGGTTCAAAGAAAAACAGGACCTAAATTTAGGTATGAGGGACGAAGAGTAATTCTGGTAGGATATACCCCATCTGGGTACCAATTCTTGAAGCCGGAAGAAGGAAAATATTACGAGAGTAGAGATGCTCGGTTTAACGAAAAGTTGGTTTACGGCGATAAGTATGAGAAAGACAGCATAAAAGACTGGCCTAATGTTCACGATGAGGTAGATAAGAGTAAATGGTTTATAGAATTCGAAAGCAAAGTGCAAAAGAGAAACGATGAGACCTTAAGACCGGAGGGAGAAGCAAAACGAAAACGAGGTAGACCAAGAAAAAATTTACCTAATAACGATGAGAACGATGAGAACGATGAGAACGATGAGAAAAGAATAATAATAGGTAAAGATGATTCCAAACGAAGTGACAACAAAACAAACGATTCAAGTTTGTCTGAATCATCACCAAATATTGAAGTAACGAGTAAGGCATTACCCGCATCAGAAATTAATAACGAACTGGAAAAAGGGTTGGAAAACCTAGAAGACGAAGGATATCATGCGCTCTTAGCACAGATTAATAGAGATCCGACGTCATATGCGGAAGCAATGCAAACTAAAGAACGAGTCAAGTGGAAAAATGCAATAGATAACGAATTGAGTTCGATGAATGAAAATAAGGTTTGGAAGATTGTCAATAGACCAGTGAGAATGTCGAATGGTAATAAAGCAAATATTATAGATTCGAAATGGGTTTTTAAACGAAAGATAGATAACGAAGGTCAGGAAAAACATAAAGCCCGTTTGGTAATTAGGGGTTTTAAAGACAGAAACAATTATGACCTGCTCGAAACCTACGCTCCAGTATCTCGTCTACCACTAGTAAGATGTGTACTTGCCATAATAAATAAATACGATTTGGAAGTCTTTCAGCTAGATGTTAAAACGGCTTTTCTTAATGGCACGATTGATGAAGAAATTTACATGGAAATTCCTGAAGGTGCTCAATATTCAGAACAAACGAAACGAACGAAGGTATGTAAACTTGAACGAGCTTTGTACGGGTTACGTATAAGCCCGAAACGATGGAACGACAAATTCACGAAAGTGGCTTTGAAAATTGGTCTGAAAACTAACGAAGGAGAACCTTGTCTATTTATTTGGAGAGCAGAAAAACGATTCCTTATACTGCTGCTATATGTTGACGATATGCTAATAGCCAGCAATGACTCAGAAAAATTAAGGGAAGTAATAACTCAACTGCAAAACGAATTTGAAATGACGAACTTGGGTGAACCAAAAGAATTTCTTGGCATAACGATAAAACGAGACAGAAAAAATAAGATCATCACTGTCAGCCAAGAAGATTACATTGACAAAATCTTGGAACGATTTAAATTTAACGAAATGTATCCTCAAAGAACGCCAATGGTCACCGCTCAAGTAGCTAATCGCGAACGAAAAGTACGAGAAGAGCCATGCGACTCAATCACCCTAACGAAAACAGAAACGAGAGAAAATATACCGTATAGAGAAGCAATAGGTAGCTTGCTATATTTGGCGGGTGCAACTCGCCCCGATATATCATATGCAGTAAATGTCCTTAGTAGACATCAAATAAATCCCACAACTGACGATTTGAACATGGTCAAACGAGTGTTCAGGTATTTGAAAGGTACTAAGAACTTATGTTTATATTATAGGGGAAAACGAGATGACTTGCAAGCCTTTTCAGATGCAAGTTTCGCAGATTATAAAGATTCTTTAACGACGTGTGGATATATCATCAAACTATTTGGCGATGCAATAGCATGGAGAACGCATAAACAACCATACGTAGCGTTGTCGACTTGTCAGGCTGAATATGTAGCAATGAGCGAGGCAAGTCAGGAGTTGGTTGGATTAGAGAGATCCATACAGCTAATGTTAAATCACAGTTTTTATCCCATGAAACTTTGGTGTGACAATAAAGCCGCCGAAGCTAGTGCTAAAACGAATGGTGGAAATAAACTGAGACACATGACTGAAGTGAGGGAGCACTATGTCAAGGAATGTGTCAAACGAAACTTTATAACGATTAACTGGATATCTTCTAAAAACCAAATCGCAGACATATTCACGAAACCACTTTCATTTGAAAATCATAAACGACTGGTAAACGAAATAATAAATGAAATGGAAACGAATTGATAACGAGTTGATAACGAATTTATAACGAATCGATAACGAATTGATAACGAATTGATCCGAAATTAGGATGTCAATAATAAAATTGAGTCAGGTTAATAAATATTTCAAATTCTGTTACAGGAAATAAATCTGCTTAAACCTCCTAGCTCTTGCTGGATTACGATGAGATGCACGACCAAAGAACGATGAGACAAAACGAAAACAAAAACCAAATATATACAAACCAAATATTATTATCTACTTAAAGTTAAGATCGTGAACATATATATAACGAATAGAATTAATCATATATATAATAACCTATGTAAGTCCTTTGAAATGAACGAATTGTTTAATAATAAATGCATGGATGGGAGGGAGTGTTGGAAATGAGGCATCCACACATTGCCCTTATCTATGTTTTATATATACAAAGGTCGGCTAGCCTCGGCTGTATTCGCCTGGCTTCGGTCGTCTCCACTTGAAACGACGAGCGGGGCCTTACTCTTCCCCAAACTCTAGCTAAGCCCGGTTATAAGGGATGGTATATAACGATACGTAACGACGAGATTGATATTGAATAAATAACGAGTTGCTAATATAAGAAGTCTACAATCATTTAAGAACCCCAACCATAATCTTAACACTTATAAAAAATAAATGTTACTTATATTTTAGCGCAAAAAACAAATATGTCGCATATATTTTTCGCATATATATATTTCCGTGCGGGAAATTATAACTTTTGATGACAGAGAAAATTGGTCATCATCTTTTAAAGAAATATAAGATAAACATTCGACTTAGGCTTGTCCGGAATAGGAAACCTGAAGTTATGGTATTTTTTGTGAATCGGGGAAAATATTAGTGAAGTGAGCCTGCGAAGTATGAATTGGTCGGATTGAATGTTTCCTGTATAAATTGAAACTAGGACAAAAGGGATCTGTCCGAACTTGCCATAATCACTCATATCGTAGCCGCAGGGTTCAACGGAATAAATTTTTTTTTTATTCTACGGAATAAATATATTTAAAGTGAACAAATTTTCTCATTGTTACAGATATAGTTTGGTTGCCACTGATAAAAATTTACTTCCACCAAATACATTTTTGCAATAAGTCAAAATTCAAATAAATCGTTTTACTGGGTGTACCACTACTGGGAAGGAAAGCAGGTTCACATAAACTGGTATTTGTCGTCCACGTTTTCATTTCTGCAATCATCATCTTAATTGATATTATTATCATTGTCGTGTTAAGTCTAAATATTACTAGAGTATCTATAATGTGCAAAAAAAATGAAAAATAATACTAATATCTAATGCGAGAGCTAATGCTTGATCGGTATATAATTAAACCCCAAAAAGCCCCTTCGGTGCAAAAACCTTTCGCCAAGTACATTAATGTGTTCACCACCCCCAAAGAAAACCACCAACAAAAATTCCTCCTTAAGGGGGGAGTAGGGTCAGGCCACTTTGCCAAAATAATTTTTTTTTTTTTTCATTTTCTTCTAGAATAAGGTCTCAGAAATATTGTCTCAAAATTTAAAGTCAATCGGAGCGAAACTCATGGAGTTACAGACTTTTGAGTACACGTCCTTTCTACTCGGCCGAGAGCGGCAGCGTGCAGCAAGCCGGGCTCGGCAGTTTTTTTTTTTTTTTTTTGCAGCAGCAGCAGCAGCAGCAGCAGCAGGCACTTTGCTTTATGGTGCTGGTATCGATGATTCTGTATAATTTTGAAAAATAAAATTTTTTCTTCATCTTTCACAGTAAAAAACGAAGTTGTTATCGGAACTTACTTCAAACGCGTTTTTCTCAAAACTACATTTTTTCAAATCGGTGTTATCTCTCATTCGAAAACTATTGCACCGATCATTTTGAAATTTGGCACACTCTTTTTACACATAAATTGCGAGGCCCCAACGTTCTTTTTTTTTTTTTTTTTTTACATGGAACCGATTTTACAGCAGCTAAATGGCGGAATTTTTTAGTAAAAATCAAAATTTTGACTTTCAAGAGTCGCCAAAAATGGAAAAACGAAGAAAAAAATAAACGGAGCACGTTGGGGCCCGACCAAACTTATTTTTCAACGAAGTCTCTTTGATTTTTTTTTTTTCAGATCATCCTGTGATTTTCTACGAATAACACCGCAAATCGTCTTTTTTCAAACACGTCTTCGCAAACACTCTGTCAATGGCTCATTTCTCAATATTTTTTTTCGAAATTCGGACAGGATGTTCTTCAAATGTTACTTCATTATATGCAAAAGATTAAAATGAATTTACTTTACTGGTATCTTCAAAAAAGCACCTCAAAAATATGCTTTCTTTTAACCCGCTAGACCCTACTCCCCCCTTAACAAAAGTGGTACTATAAAAATGTTTACTTACAAAAGGATTAAAATCAGATACAATTGCCAAGTACATGTCTTCTGTATAACAAAAGTTTACAACTGAAGAACAGAAGTCTAAATAGTCTTGTATCGTTCACTCGCTACGCTCGCTTACTCGATAGACTTGATAATTATAGAAAAAAAAAACAGGAAAAAAAAATTTAGTACGTGGTACTTGCGGGCCATTTATGAGTAAGTAAAAGAGTATTCACTTAGATCTGTGTATCAATTATTCGATACATATTGCTATAATGGCCCGCCAAGTACAGTGGGATCCCTCAATAAGCCCTCCCAAGCCGCCAAGGGGAAGTGTTTTTCCACGAAATGAGGTACCCTCACTCTGCCTTGTTCGCCAGTCGCACCAATGGTTTTCCGTCTCTCTCTTTCCTCGCTACGCTATGTCTTAATAGGCGGAGTGGGGGATCGCTGCGAGCGACAAACTGGGGAAGCGGGCTTATTGAGGGAGGCCCTATTGAGGGATCGGACTGTACCACTTCCTAAATTTTTTTTTCCTGTTTTTTATTCTGTAATTATCAAGTCTATCGAGTAAGCGAGCGTAGCGAGTGAACGATACAAGACTATTTAGACTTCTGTTCTTCAGTTGTAAACTTTTGTTACACAGAAGACATGTACTTGGCAATTGTATCTGATTTCAATCCTTTTGTAAGTAGACATTTTTATAGTACCACTTTTGTTAAGGAGGAATTTTTGTTGGTGGTTTTCTTTGGGGATGGTGAACACATTAATGTACTTGGCGAAAGGTTTTTGCACCGAAGGGGCTTTTTGGGGTTGATATCACCACTTTTTGTACAATTTTGCTTGACTACCTAATAATTGTGCTCGCTCGCTACGCTCGCTCGATTAGGTTTTCTTATATCCTCGCTCAGTTCTCAGTTGTCAGTCTGCCAATTGTTTCTATGATCGTCTCAATGCATGTACGGTGATGCATTTTGTATCATCCGAATCCCTTGAAAAGCAGCAATGTTAAATCTGGTAGTATAATTTCAAATAAATAAAAATAATGTTATAATTTACACGTATGCTCATACTTTTCTGTGAGCCTTAAATTTCTGTGGACAGACGTTACATGTGATCTCTTATTAAGTTCTACGAATTGTTTCGCTAGAATCCGGTATAATTCCATATGCCTGCAACGTGTAACCTTGCGCGCAGCCCTCCTTCTTTTTCATCTGGGCTTGCACCGGCAATGACGGAGTTACTTGCACGCAGGGTTATAGTTGCTGCTCATGATTAAATATATATAAATATTAGATATATGTATTGAAATTCTTAGACAGTTTTTCTTCTAATACAGCTAGGTCCTCTGCAAAAAGGTCACCTTCAAATTCGGGTCTGACCAGAAGGTATCGAAATATATAGAATTGAGCCCTCTCGATGCAAGACTAGCGTAGAGCATAAAATGGAAGTTTCCGAAGTCAGATACTTGCATTCTGCTCTATTCGTCTGACTCTATCCGTTTCTCGTATCAAATCACACTATCCCAATATTTTGCAAGTTCAGCGTTCACTCTCATCATCCTCTCTTCTCATACGGCGAACCGCTACAAAATTGAACAATCCATAAAAAAAGCTTTTTCTCCAATAATTACATTCATAAATGAAACTACGCTGAGTCTACAATGAATAAATAAATATAAATGAGAATCTCCATCATCTGAGAAAGAGGGACCATTTCTTCAATATTGATTATGTATTTTCATTCTAACCATTTGTTGTGATAGCACTAATCTGAATTTGATAGAGATTGTTCTGAGCAGAGAATCTGAACTGTCTGTAAAACATGAATTAAAAAATCATCTTCACCGAAGGTCAAAGCACTACGTTGACGTGGAGTGCAGAATAAAGCCTATCGGAGTCCAACACACAACGTCGACTTACAGTCTCGTTTGGACTAGAGGATACCGAGATAGAATATAGAACTTGTCGGAATCCAACGCATAACGTTGACTAACAATTTGGGCCTGAGCAGACGAGCCTTTAGAGATGAGCCTAACATAGAGCTTAAAGTAGAATACGTCGCGATCCAATGCTTGAACTCGGCTTTCTGCGTCTGGCCCCTTGCCGTTTCTCATATCAAATCATGCTATCAAGATATTTTTCAACTTCAACATTTTATCTAGATTTTCTCTTGTACTTCCTCAGGCATTGACTTCATAGAAAAAAATCGAATAATCCTCAAAACACCGTTTCCTCCAATAATTGCATTCATAAATGAAAATCAGCCAAATCTACAATGTATAAGTGAATATAATTTAGAGGTAATAGTCATCTGACAGTCTTGGGTCATGCAAGGTGAACCTAATCTCATTATCCGTTCACAATTGTTATTTTATTTATCACAATGAATTTTACACGTTAATCGATTCGCATAACCTCAAAAGCTCAAGATCATAGGATCTAAGATTAACCTATCGAAACATTTTTGTTGGTGACTATCACATTAATGTACTTCGCGTGGCTTTTGGTGGGTATTCACTAGTTTTTGTACTTTCAAATTTTATATTAATCATTGCTTGTACTTTATTTTATTTCCTTTATTTGGATTCAAAAACATGAAATGACAACACGCGTCTGCGAGTGTAGCAGACGGTTTCTGTCTGCGATACGAGTGCTGACTACGTCGTGACTGTCGAACTAACGCCACTCTATAGGGACCGTCACTGATCTCTATAATAACTGGATGGCGTATTCCAATGGGCAGTTTGTGCCTATTAGAAGCCATGTTGCTTGTAGTACTTTTGTCAATTTCAATATGGCGACACCCATAAACTCGTGCTCGTAAAAATAATGCAAGATATTCATAGGTGCGAAATTATTCCTAGTACTAAGTGGAAATAGTGGCAATGGTCTTGATTCGCACCACTGATCTCTATAATAACTGGATGGCGTATTCCAATGGGCAGTTTGTGCCTATTAGAAGCCATGTTGCTTGTAGTACTTTTGTCAATTTCAATATGGCGACACCCATAAACTCGTGCTCGTAAAAATAATGCAAGATATTCATAGGTGCGAAATTATTCCTAGTACTAAGTGGAAATAGTGGCAATGGTCTTGATTCGCACATATTGCGGCAAAAAAGGTGGGGTGTAAGGCAGGATACTCCATAAGCAAGTATTACGCTGAGATCCATGTGTTGAAGCTGAGAGGTTATGCTCACTTCATTTCGACCGATAATTTATTTGGAATTTATATTTTATATTCTGGATATGTATTCAAATGCCTTGTTAATAAAAAATGACAAGATAAATCCTCTTCATGTAGATTTCCTTTAAAAGATGCTAAAATGAATTTGGGATATTCTTTCACCGCATCGAACAGCAGCAGAATCTGTTCAGAGCATTTCAGACAGGAATGCTTCGATGAAAAAATCTATCTGATCAATTTTTGTTCAGGACATTGTAAATTATGAAGAAATTTTATTATTTTGTGATGTTATTTTTGTTAATACAACGATTTTATAAAATACTCTGTCACATGTGTTTATTATGCAGTGTTCGTATGAAGATTATTTTCAACACACATTTTATTTATTAAAAATGGAATTACAACTTCACCTAAACATTTGCAATACAGAATTCTTATACTAATATTTGATTTTCACCCAAGTTACATCATTTTCAACGAAAATTTTGTTATTATCATTTGAATCTGCCGCTCAAATTGACAAATCTACTACAAGCAATATGGCTGCCACGCGGCTTCAATTCGGCACAAAAATTTAACACGGGATACGCCATCCAGTTATTATAGAGATCAGTGGGGACCGTGCACGAAACATAGAGGCAGCACTTCTGCCGATATTCATGCTCTCTGGTGTCGTATTTGTGTACTAAGGGGGTAAACATTTGCAATGAACATCGAAGTAAATTTCATAAATAAAATAACATAACATAAAAATAATTATATAAATGATTCCGAGCAATCATGCTGCCAATTTTTTTGAGCCTGCCTTCTTTCTGCAATTGCTTGCTTGCACTCCGCATTAGGGTTTCAAGACAAAAACCAACAATTCATTAATGAAGGTTGTATTTTTAAAAACAACATATAAGATCGAACAATGAACATCAAACTTAGAAAATATATATTATTTACCCTTGCTATTCAGGATCACTAAAGCAAAAGAATTTCTGTTTTCTACTATATTACGATTATAGTATCTAGCGAATGTTTGTGAATTTGCTGACCAACCCGCTGTTTTCAAAATAAGGTCAATGTTAACCCCACATCTGTTTGCCGCTGAAGTGGATGCATGTCTTGTGCTATATGCACTAAAATAACTAGAATCTATGCCACTAGAGCTTAAAACAATTTTAATCCATCGGCTTAATGTCTGAGTGGAAACTGCTTTGAAGGGTTTTTTGAACGACAAAAACAAACGGTTTTCCGACCCGCAAAAAATCTTGGAGTTCTCTAAGTAAAATTCCTAGGTAGTCACGGGGCAGATAATTAGGTCTTGAGTATAAAATGGTATCAGTGGTAATGGTATAAGTACCGGTTGTAATCGCTTAACACCCGAGGTTTTTAATCTGTCCGGGATCTTGATCTCTAAGCAATTACCAGATTTACGGATGTTTCTAATATAAAAGCGTGATAAAATCCTCCCATTAGTACAGACTTTCATCACTAGTTGGCGTTCAAGTCATCACGAAGTCATCATGCACGGTCCCTATACGAGCTATTCGAGCATTAACGAAGGCAATGGTAAACGCAGAGCGAAAACAGGCCTTACTGCTGCACTCGGCAGGTCCAGAAGTCCAAGACATATTCTACTCACTGGACGTTAATGCGGAAGAAGGTGAAAATATTTATGACATTGAAGTCTGCATCGTTGGAACGCAACGAAATCCGAAAAAAGATAATCAAAATATATCAATCTACCTAAAATGATCCTGCTATGGTTGAAAAATGAAAACGACTAGAAATAACTTGAAAATGTTATTAAACCTATAGTAGGATCATTTTTATGCTATGTATATTTTTTTTTAAATTTACGTTGAATTTCGTTGCGTTCCAACGATGCAAACTTCAATGTCATAAATATTTACGATAAAACGATAGAAAAGTTGAATGAATATTTTGCGCCCAAAGTAAACGAAGTATGCGAAAGACACGTCTTCCATGCGATCACACTGTAGCCAGAAGAAACAATCAACCAATTCGTATTGAAACTAAAGCAGCAAGCAGGTAATTGCGAATGCGGAAGTATGTTAAATGAGATGATAAGAGACCAAACAATTGAGAAATGTCTATCGAGCGATTTAAGACGAAAACTATTAGAGAAACATAACAATTGACGCTAGACAAAGCTATCGAAATTGCAAGACTTTGGGAAACAGCGAACACTCAAATCAACACGTGGGAGAAAAAAGGAGAGGAAACAGTAAATAAGATAAGAATGGAAAAGAAGCAGAAATTTCCGAGAAAACAAGTAGAAGAGAAAAAGGAAATCAAATGCTATCGCCGCAGCGCACCGGGACATAAATGTACAGACGCAAACTGCCCAGCAAGGGACAAAGAATGTGCAAAATGTGGACTAGTGGGACACTATAAGAGCATGTGCAAAACTAAAGAGAAAAGATTCCAAGCAAGACAAGGAAAGTTTGGGATACAACAGATTGAAGGAGAAGACAGCGAAGAATAAAAAGATGAGGACCCCCCGAGTCGAAATTTAGCGCCTACTTTAATACTCATAGCATCCAACTCAACCTCTCTAGATCCTATTTAGACCTCAAACTCCTATTTTGAACCTACAAGTCCTCAAGAGTCGAAATTTAGCGCCTACTTTGATACTCATAGCATCCAACTCAACGTCTCTAGATCTTATTTAGACCTCAAACTTCTATTTTGAACCTACAAGTCCTCCATAGTCGAAATTTAGCGCCTGCTTTGATACTCATAGCATCCAACTCATAACGTCTCTACAGATCCTGTTTAGACCTCAAACTCCTATTATCAACCTACAACTCTGTAGTCGAAATTCAGCGCCCGCTTGAGTACTCATAGCGCACAAATGAACCTCTTTTCAATCCGTAATAATAATTTAGCGCCTATTTTGATACTCATAAAGTCCGATCACCATGCAGCCGTGCACCACTACGCGGCAGGGCGCAGTGAGGGTTTTGCGAGGTTCTCGTGAGATCCTCATTTGACCCTACACTGTTAGAAAAGTGGTGTCAAAATTGACACCGATTTAACACCGCTCCGTATTCTATAGAAGTCCACACCGATTTCGGTGTAAATACGTGTTGTCAAAGTCCCAGTGTTAATAGATGACACTGTGGCTCAACACCGAGATGGTTCGTGTGTTTTAACACGGAACAGTGTTGATTATAACCGACACCAATAACATTCAATAATGCAAAAACGGCGGAGTCAAAACTGCGAGGGTAATGTACACCAAGCGGTGTTAAAACAAAGATCGTGCTATGCACCGAACGGTGTCATAAGAATGCATCATTCCTGATACTCTACACCAAAAAGTGTTAGAATAATACACCGTTAGTAGCACTATTCGTTACTAGGTTTGTTTGTATGTATGTATGAATAAGTCGAGATATTTACGCAATATAAATTTTATTCATCGCGCATTGCTCATTGCTCATTACATTACACATACATATGATAATAATAATAATTAACATGAATATGATAGACTCGATATAGTGCACATCTTTGTCGATTTCGGCAAATAAATACATAGATGTAAATACGAACACTTTAATACTTTTTACTGAATTGCGTTGCCACTTTTAAACACTTTTATCCATTTCGTTTCACCGATGAATTTTACTCGTCGTAATTCAAAGACTGATGGCAAATAGGTTGCGCTTGTTCAGTTTGTTGCAATTGCAAATCCACGACTGTGGATCCTGCACGAGCGGGACTTCTGCCATGTTGGCCAAATGAAAACTGCTAACTGAGCGTTGTTTCACCCTGCTAAGGGTTTGTGCTAACACCGTTCAACTCCAAGTTCACACCAAAGTCAATGACAATTTCGATTGCACCTGAAACGGTGTACATATTTGAATCATGTGGGGCCAAGGTAACACCGCACTCGATGACAATTTTGAATCTGAGCCCCACAACGGTGTACATCTTGAAAAATATTGCCTCCGGTGTGACTTTGATTTCAAATGGTGTTAAGTTTCATAAATTGAGTCACAAGGTCAGAAGTAACACCAGTTTTTTGATCGAACACATGGTCAGGGTTCTTTTTACCCCTGAAGTGGTGTTATAATCAACACCGAATCTTTTGACTACGAACACCGGGCCGTTTTACACCGCTACTTTCCTAACAGTGTAAAATGCTGCATTTGTCTGGTAACTACGAGTTTTAGGCGCTAAAGAGGGTTTCAATTCCCATACAAAATAAACCTCTCTAGACCCTCAAAAACCTCCCAACGGTAAAATTTTGAGGTTCTAATGAGGCGTTAAATTTCGACTAGACGTAGTTACCAGACGTAGTTTACAGACAAAGACTCGGCCCGAGTCGAAATTTAACGCCTCATTAGAACCTCAAAGTTTTACCGTTGGAAGGTTTTTGAGGGTCTAGAGAGGTTTATTTTGTGTGGGAATTGAAACCCTCTTTAGCGCCTAAAACTCGTAGTTACCAGACAAATGCAGCATTTTAGGGTCAAATGAGGATCTCACGAGAACCTCGCAAAACCCTCACTGCGTCCTGCCGCGTAGAGGTGCACGGCTGCATGGTGATCGGACTTTATGAGTATCAAAATAGGCGCTAAATTATTATTACGGATTGAAGAGAGGTTCATTTGTGCGCTATGAGTACTCAAGCGGGCGCTGAATTTCGACTACAGAGTTGTAGGTTGATAATAGGAGTTTGAGGTCTGAACAGGATCTGTAGAGACGTTATGAGTTGGATGCTATGAGTATCAAAGCAGGCGCTAAATTTCGACTATGGAGGACTTGTAGGTTCAAAATAGGAGTTTGAGGTCTAAATAAGATCTAGAGACGTTGAGTTGGATGCTATGAGTATCAAAGTAGGCGCTAAATTTCGACTCTTGAGGACTTGTAGGTTCAAAATAGGAGTTTGAGGTCTAAATAGGATCTAGAGAGGTTGAGTTGGATGCTATGAGTATTAAAGTAGGCGCTAAATTTCGACTCGGGGAGACAGCGACGACCAGATATGGGCCAAGCCTGTGGAGGCCCATGTACCAAGATGTGACACGACCTCGCGGGCTAACGGCCGATTTTGGTACTACGATCAGCTGCATTGTGTAGGTGTGACGCATCGGTTTTGTGGGTTACGTAGGTGTAAAGAAACACCTGATCGCAGCTGATCGTAGTAGCAAAATCAGCCGTTACCCCGGGAGGTCGCGTCACATCTGGGTACACGCGTGAAGTTAGCGGTTAGCAGTCCATAGGTATATAGTCAAAGGCCAAATCCGTAAATCCACTTGACCCGTTCACCGACACTAATCCTTTTAACGCCATTTCTTGGATTCTGGCAAGCATGGGTGGGGATGTGCAGGTATGAAAAGACCCGGACGGTCTGACACAGTTTTTGCAGTCCCAAATAGACCGCACACCCTTAGTTCCTTTTATTTCCCCTGAACGCTGCCCTTACCATCGAACTTTCCGGTAAGGACAAGTGACCGTTTTCAAGGTAGACCGAAGAGACTTAGCGTCGACTTGGAATTTAATGATTTTTTACTCGAAAACAAAAAATAACACGTCCTCAAATTTAATTCACAGGCTGTAGTATAGTGCAAAGTATATGCCAGTATTTTAAAAACTTTTCGTTCGTGTCACAGTGTGTTTTAAAATTCTTTGAAAACTTAATTGTTAAATAAACAATGAATGAACAAACTTTTTTCAAGGTACATATTTTTTTCTACATTCTGACACTTTCCGCGTTAACGAAAAAAAAATTGAGTCCAGTGTTATTTTTGGCGGAGTTACGAATTTTTGAAAGAAACCTTGCTCGAATTTATTTATGCAAATAACTCAACGAATTTTGCACTAATTGAAAAATCCTTTGACACAAAAATCTAACTCCCCGAGGACAATCGACATGCAAAATTCAAAAAATATCCGTGAGGTGACTGATCCGGTTCACGTGGAATGGCCCATATACTTATACACATTTCGAGGTGTTATCGAAAATTCTCTGCTATCACGTTCGCAAAATATGACAATAGCACGAATATTTTATGTCACAGCGAGTGCGTAGATAACAATATAATTCTTATATCATTACATTGTAGATGACAATATAATTGTTCAATTGTTACATTAAAAAATATTTCTTATACTCATTCCGGGTTGTTATATAAATTTCTCTGCCATTACGTATGCAAAATCTGATAAAAGCACGAATATTTCACGTCACAGTGAGTATATACCGTGCGATTATGTGAAAATTACAGGTTCCAAGCGCGCAGGCGCTGATTTATTCGAATATCATAATTCATAACCAAGTATTTCCAAGCTCGTGTACGCTTGGTGAATAAAGAGGAGGATGACCAGCTTGTAATATACAGACGACAAACCTGAAGCGTGGTGCCGAGTTGGCTGTGACTGAGTGTTAAACTGTAGTAACCACACCTCGATTGAGAATACATACAAAATTACAAACGACACTAGTGCGATTTGGGATAGTGCATTTTGGCGCCGATTTCCACTGAATCGGAAATATGTGAGTCACTGAATTACAATGACCTGATATCAGAATTTACCGAAATTAAAGCATGGAGAGTTCGGTTTCAGTACAGGGTCGCGACAATTTAGCGAAAATAAAATTCCCTGACTTTTCCCTGACTCTTCCCACACCAAAGTTAGGGATCTAATTTACTTTGTGAAATTTTTTTTTTTTTTTCGAATTTGTTTTTTTAATTCTGAAAAAAATGTGATACATCCAAAATGATTGTATGCAACTTTTTACCCTCTTAATAATTTTACGAAAACCCAGTAGTTTCAGAGTGAGACTACCCCTTATAAATATGGTCGTTTTTGCAAAAAGTTGAATATCTTTGCGAAAAAAAATCGTAAAAATTTTTCCAAAAAATGAGATTGAAGGTTGTACTCCTCGCTTCAAGTTTTTCACGGAAAAAAGTTGGAAAATCTTTTTTACGAGATATGCGGGAAAATTTCCACCCTCCAAAAAAAGCCAAAAAATGACCATCTTTCAAAGTGCGTACCGGGCTCAAAAAAAATCGCAAAAATTTTTCTAAAAAAGGTAAATGAAGCTAAATATGTCCTTCTTAGAACGCCGCTTGGGAAATTGAGATATCTTTATTTTTCAAAGAGCGATACAACTTCTTGTGTGGTTTGGATCTGGGGCGAGTGTTTCCATACTTATGGCCGGTAGTGTATATCTGCAGAGTAAGTTTTAGGCTCATACACCGTATCAAAAGTTAACGAGGCCACATGCCGACCCTGTTAATTGAATTGCTAAATATTTCGTTTGCGCACATGATCACCTACTTTCATGGTTCATTGTCGTCATTCTGAGTTAGGGGTATATTAGCATTGACATTGTTGTGTTCCTTCATAAATCCTATTGATTCAGTTCGTCGGAAGTTTTTATTGAAAACGGGGTAGACATAGAAAACGATTGATGAAGTGTTCGGGAAATTTATTCAGCCGAAAGCTAACACTCTCAATATAGAAATACAACAATATGCGATCATAGAATACTTTCTTGAAGACCTAGAGTGCGCCAAAAATTCTTATTCCCAAAGTTCAAGGCACTCTCCATGCCGATTCCGTCCGGTCCCGTGATGTGCAGATATCGGAACTTGTCCTTGCTGGATTTACTCAACGTGGACCACTTGACACCCACGTCAGACGTACTGAAAAAATGAATATATTGTTGGGACGGAATTCGGAAGGATTTTCAGCTTAACTACACTCACCCATTGGTGGCAAAGGATACCCAGAGTTTGATCATCACTTGTTGCATTTCCCGGTCTCTCGCCGTCGTCGTTGGGTCAAAAAACGAATCCAATACGTATGCCAGGTCGTCCCCATGACAGACTCCTGCACAATGCAAGCAATAATGGTACGCCGGTAGTAAATAATAGTATGCGATGCGGTAAAAATACTTGGCATCAGGAACCTACCAAAGTTTTCGGTTGTGAACGACTCGCTTAAGCTGTGGGCACCTCTGTACGAGAAGTAATAAAATCGGTTCGGGCTTCGGTTAACTTGTGCCTGCAAAGTTCCAGCTCTTTCAGCATTAGAGATGAAGAAACGATCGCCGACCATTTGTACGATTTTATTAGCGGTTGACTCGTCAATCGGACTTGGCCCCAGGTAATTCAGCCTTATCAATTTGGCAACTGCTGTTTGATCCTTCTTCGGTATGGTGTAATTGAAGTCAAGCAAGTAGGGTGCGATAGTCTCCCAGTTCACGTTCAATTCATCGAGGCGGCTCTCCCTCGTCACTAATTCTAAGCAGAGAACTTATCTTTACAGGAACAATTTAACGAATTCGAGTTCCCCCTCGTCCTTAGATTTTGGGTAGCTCCCATGTACATGTTTAACCTCTTCCCAGTCGAATTCTTTGGTTCCGTAAAAAAAAAATGTTTCGGGAATTTTTTTTCCAAAATAACACAACAACGTACGCGCGCTAGAGGTTACTTCCACTTTTGTTCCATAAATGGAACAATGGCCGTGAAGAGGTTAACGGTATCAGGTCGGATGAAAATCCACACATTGATAACTACTGAATCACAGTCGTGGAACTGCCGTCCAATGCTACCAATACTGTCGAGGAAACTACTCACTGGTGAACAGTATGTTATCTGGTTGTGTGAATAAGTAACGCCGTACGTGTTTATGAATGAACCGACACATATGGAAATTAGTGACCATGTCTTACCGGCTACCGTGTAGAAGCCTTCCTGACTAACGACGCTCGTAATCCATGGTAAATCCTGCGGTATTTTACCAGAAGTCATGATTTTAATAGGTGACTGATCAATGAATGGAGATTTTTCACCACCCTTTTCAACAACTGGTCCAAACGGAGTGAAGGGATTGTACAAAAACGGCTGAAAGTATATGATAATTATTCACGCGATGTGTATAGCACATACGATATTCGTTCTTACATACATGTGATCAGTTCCCCGCTTCACTCACCATAAACTCTCCAATCGCCTGTGTGATCTCCTCGGCCGGTCGAATTTTCAAACAGTCAACCATACGTTGGATATTGCCAGATGGACATCTCACGATAACTGCAAGCTTCTTAGCCTTTTCCAGAGAACCTTCCGTCTGGGCCCAGCAGTCTAGTGCAGTCCCACTCAGCGACATTCCCCCTGAGAATAATGTTGTACTTGTAGATATGGGTATGTATGTAAGTTCTCCGCGACTATCATGGGCATGTTGCGATTTGTCCGACTATGTAACATCTATCACAGCCTTGATCATACTCACTTTGGAACAAGCCTGAGCTGAGTTTCGACAACATATGATAATGGACGCTTACACCCCCGGCGCTTTGCCCAACAATCGTAACCCTCGACGGATCCCCGCCAAAGAATCTGATGTTATCCTTGATCCAGCGCAGTGCCATCACTTGATCCTTCAGACCCATATTTCCAGGCACTATATCGTCCTCCGTACTTAGGAAACCTCAAATAGACAGATTATAATAGTATCTCCGCATTCTCCTGGCATGTACACGGAAAGAAATAGATAGCACTGGTTACTGTGCTCGGCTACAGTAATCGGCTACATATATGAAGCAAAATACTCTTAAACGTGACTGATTCATATTAAAACAGGAGTGAATACTGTGTAGCATCGCACTGGTTACTATTTGAATCGGTCATGTTTAAGAGTATTTTGCTCCATATCTTCCGCCGATCACTGCGCAGCACAGTAGCCAGTACTATCCATTTCTTTCCGTGTAGATACCACACACTATAATCATGACACAAATTCGAAGCACTCAGGCTCACCTAGTGGCCCCAGTCTGTAATTAATTGTGACCAGCGTTACATCTTCATTGAGCAAGTATTTCGGCCCATACAGATTTCCGCTGCCGAATTGAAATGCGCCTCCATGAATGAAGACAATAACCGGTAGCAGATTTGCTGAAGCCCCGTTCCCCTCTGGACGAGAGGCACTACCGTCATCGACAATCGCGGTATAAATGTTCATGTAGAGACAGTCTTCGGAACCACTAACAGTTCCGGGAGGCACTTGACCAGGATAGGGTTCGTATTGCACACACGTCGAGGCGAATTGTTTCGCCATCAGAACATCCGTCCACGGCAAAATACTTTGGGCAACCTGTGGAATTACAGTCTCCACCGTGAAATAATGATCCGCGCATGATGAAGTATCTGCCACGAGTATTGAGACATTGGTGAACTCTTACCTGAAATCTGAACTTCCCGGTTGGTGGCTGGGCATAAGGAACACCTTCGTAGGCCTCATATCGTCGACCGTTGCTTGAAGTTTTATAATAACCTTCGACGGGTCCAAGCGGCGTAGTGACCCGTGGAAATGACTGGTCGACGTTTTTTGAGAAGCAGAGACCGTATCCCAATAAAAACAAAGTAATAATTGCAAATTTCATAGTGTCACTCGGGACGCGGTATAGTTATACCATCTACTGTGCACTTGCATGAGCGTATCACCGGGTAATGAACCTTTTCGAGGCTTCTACTTCACTCATATTGATAGTAACTGACTACTTATATAGTTTCGAAATCGCGCCTGAATTGGAGGCTATAAGCGGCTAGGACAATCGACATCTATATCTACTCCGGCTTGCATATACCCAAACACATTTCGGATTGTTATCTAAAATTCTCTGCTATTACGTTCGCAAAATTTGACAATAGCACGGATATTTGATGTCACAGCGAGTGCGTAGATAACAATGTAATTGTTAAATTGTTACATTGAAAAATATTTCTCACACAATATATTCCGGGTTGTTATCTAAAATTCGCTGCCATTACGTATGCAAAATTCAATAAAGGCAAGCACATTTCACGTCGCGGCGAGTGCATGGACAACAATGTAATTGTTATATCATTACATTGTAGATAAGAATATAATTGTTCAATTGTTACATTAAAGAATATTTCTTATACTCATTCCGGGTTGTTTTATATAAATTTTTCTGCCATTACGTATCCAAAATGTGATAAAAGCCCGAATATTTCACGTCACAGCGAGTATATACCGTGCGATTGTGTGGAAATTACAGGTTCCAAGCGCGCAGGCGCTGATTTATCAGAATATCATTGGCCGGCAGAACAAAGAGCTTATAGACATAGCATAGGATACGCATAGGAGCCTACGTAAGTGGAAGTGTCACCCGAAATGAAAAGCGACAGACAACTCGGCGGCCACATCTATCCTTTATTAATGTTGCGTGCGTACCCGAAGTCGTGACCCAGGTGGGGGAGCGGACGTTGCTTGCCATGCAGAGACTTTCCCCTCATTTCCCCTTTTGCCTAGTCCCCCACTTCACGTCTAAAATTACTGCGCATGCGATATTAAACAGAGATCGTACTGACACTTGGTTTTTTCTCGCTTTCTACAAAGTACACAGCAATTCGGCTCTTTTTCCTACTCTATGTCTATAAGCTCTTTGCGGCAGAATCGCGCTAGAAACCCCACCAACTTTTCAGTAACATCCCTAGTTCTGTCGTCTGCTAGATTCACAACAAACATAACCTATTCGTGCCACAGTCTGTCGCCATTTGTATTTGACAACAATCAGAAACAAATATCAGACGGACTCTAGGGATATTCGTGGCAAGTCTGAAATTGGCGTCCCTCGTAATATTCGAATAAATCAGTGCCTGCCCGTTTGGAACCTGTAATTTCCACATAATCGCACGGTATAACGATATAATCGTCACACTGTTACATTGTTGACAATTATATCGTTATTTACACTCTCCGGAACGTAAAATATTCGTGCTTTCATCACATTTTGCATACGTAAGGGCAGAGACGTTTATATAACGACTTGAAATGTGTATAAGTACATGAAAGCCAAAGTATACAGAGCGATTCTGTGGATAATCACGCGCCTAAGAATAGACTGACGGGAAACGCCTGAATTGAGCAGATCAAACATCGACGGTTGGGTTTTATTTCCCACGAAATTAATAAAACCCAATCGTCGATGTTTGAGTTGCTCAATTCAGGCGTTTCCCGTTAGCCTATTCTTAAGCGCGTGATTATCCACAGAATCTCTCCGTATAAGAGGCTGTCGTAGCTGCTTGCAGCCTTCAATTTAGGCGCGATTCCGATACTATAGGGTAGAAGTACCGTTTTTGGCCACTGCAGATTTGAGTTAATATATAGAGCATTCTAAAATGACTATATTATTTTTATAGAATTTGTCAATCTTGAATAAGACTTGGCTTCCGGGATGGAGCCGCGTTGTTTAACGGTTAGGTGCCGACGTTTCGTAAACATTGCAGTTTACTTCATCAGGGCGAGAAACAACCTGATACTGGTTGCTCCCCAGCAGGGTGTCCCTATTTATGCCAGTTGCGGAGCCGTCCATGTGTGACGTTCCGCTCGGGTGGAGTTGACCAATCATATGTTTTTAAATGGTTGGCTAAACATTTTAAAAAAACGGGAGGATGGCGTTCCAAATTGGATAGGTTTGAAGTCCGTTGTCTCTGTTGATGTTGTTAGGATGTTTACGGATTTCAAGGGCTTCTCTGTATTTTCGAGGAAAATGCTGATTTGATTTAGCCAAGGAGGTGGTTTGGTCAAATAAGATTTGGTGGCCCGTTTCCATTTGGTGTTCCGCCAGAGCTGAGATAGTAAAGTGCTTCAGTTTGACGCATCTTTGGTGTTCTTTAAGGCGAGTGCTGATCTTCCTCCCGGTTTCTCCGATGTAAACTTTTCCACAGGAACAAGGGATCCTGTATACCCCTGAAGAGCTGAGCGGGGGGAGTTTATCCAGTGCCGAACTTAGCAGTAGGCTGAGTAGGCGCCAGCCTACAGGCCCCCACCAAATAAAGGCCCCCACCAAATTATATTGATTCAGGTTTCCAGTAGAAATCTATCATTCATAACCATAATAAGCACTCCGTACTGCAGAATAATTAAAATACATGTATCGATTATAGAAAAATCACTAAACATTTTTTTTTTTTATCACAAAAAGAAATAATAATATAGTACTCAATTTGACCAGCCTGCATCACTATGGGACTATGGGAGCTTTCCATCTACAGACGAAAATCGACACAGTCAGACACACAGCAATACGATTGGTCCTTCCGTTAGATGCAGCTAATCATAATACTGTGTGTCTGACTGTGTCGATTTTTGTCTGTAGATGGAACGCTCCCTATATCAGCGAAAATAATATTGTTTTGTATATTCGCTGTGTGCGGAAAGCCATGTGGCGCCACGGCCGGTTGAACTCAGCGTATTTTGTTGGACAAGCTAGCATTGATTTACATACGCGATGTGTTGTTGAAGTAATTTTAATACAAGAACGTTCATATTCGTTATTTTCTATTGGTACGCGAGTCCAGCAAAATTCGCATATCTCGCCATCATGGGCGTTCTGAGTCGTTCTCAGCCGCTATAGTATGGCACTGCACACAGCGAATAGCAGACGGTTTTCATATATATTTGTATGTTCTTTTTCTTCTTCATTTAAAGACTTAACGCCCGTTTGAGCATGTAGTCGATCGTACATATTTGTACGTGTATCTGTATATTCGTGTTTATAACCTGTGCTCTTTTGAGATCGTAAAGAACGCCGTTTGCATAAAAGACTGCCATACCGACTAGTGGTATATTATTGGATGTATAAGTAAATATCGACCCCTTAGTGGGAAAACATGCTACCCCAGAATAAGCTGGGAAAACATGCTAGCCGAGAATAGGCTGGGAAAACATGCTAGCCGAGAATGAGTTTCAAGAACATACTATCTCACGTCAGAAATTTTTTGGAGCAAAATTTGGTTGGTAACACTGCTGCTCGCATAAAGACGAACAAAACGATCTTCATTCCAATTTTTATACAGAAAGTCTACATAGTCTAACTATTATCGATCATTTGTAGACATTTGTTGACATACTCGATTGCGGATACTTGCTTTTTTTTCTCATGTCATATTTATTTGAATGATCGTGAAGACCCGAGTCGAAATTTAACGCCTCATTAGAACCTCAAAATTTTACCGTTGGGAGGTTTTTGAGGGTCTAGAGAGGTTTATTTTGTATGGGAATTGAAACCCTCTTTAGCGCCTAAAACTCGTAGTTACCAGACAAATGCAGCATTTTAGGGTCAAATGAGGATCTCACGAGAACCTCGCAAAACCCTCACTGCGCCCTGCCGCGTAGCGATGCACGGCTGCATGGTGATCGGACTTTATGAGTATCAAAATAGGCGCTAAATTATTATTACGGATTGAAAAGACGTTCATTTGTGCGCTATGAGTACTCAAGCGGGCGCTGAATTTCGACTACAGAGTTGTAGGTTGATAATAGGAGTTTGAGGTCTAAACAGGATCTGTAGAGACGTTATGAGTTGGATGCTATGAGTATCAAAGCAGGCGCTAAATTTCGACTATGGAGGACTTGTAGGTTCAAAATAGGAGTTTGAGGTCTAAATAAGATCTAGAGACGTTGAGTTGGATGCTATGAGTATCAAAGTAGGCGCTAAATTTCGACTCTTGAGGACTTGTGGGTTCAAAATAAGAGTTTGAGGTCTAAATAGGATCTAGAGAGGTTGAGTTGGATGCTATGAGTATTAAAGTAGGCGCTAAATTTCGACTCGGGGAATATAAAATGTTATTAACTTTATGTAGATATATCAGAAATTGAAGTATATAGTATATGGGCCATTCCTTCCAAAAATTTCATTCATGGAATTTTTTCTCACGACTAATGTATCTCCAAATACATGTCTGCCTGAAAATAAGTCAACTTTTGAACCGGGGATCCAAAAAATCTGAAAAAATTGAGACGTTTATTTTTTGCCTTCCCTTCCATCATACTCGAAGAAAAAGGAAATCATAAAGGGTGAAGGTCCACGCCAGGTCGAGTTGGCGTAGAATGGCCCATATACTATATACTTCAATTTCTGACATATATCTACATAAAGTTAATAACATTTTATATTCTTCGCGATCTTTCAAATAAATATGACATGAGAAAAAAAAAAACAACAAGTATCCGCAATCGAGTATGTCAACAAATGTTCACAAATGATCGATAATAGTTAGACTGTGTAGACTTTCTGTATAAAAATTGGAATGAAGATCGTTTTGTTCGTCTTTATGCGAGCAGCAGTGTTACCAACCAAATTTTGCTCCAAAAAATTTCTGACGTGAGATAGTATGTTCTTGAAACTCATTCTCGGCTAGCATGTTTTCCCAGCTTATTCTGGGGTACCATGTTTTCCCAGCTTATTCTCGGGTAGCATGTTTTCCCAGCATATTCTCGGGTAGCATGTTTTACCACTAAGGGGCTGTCCATATATTACGTAACGCGTTTTGGGATAGTGCGTGCATGGCGTTCCCTATACTACACTGTAGCATTTTGCGTTACGTAATATATGGACAGTCCCTAAGGGGTCGATATGTATACCCAGATAGGATTATAGGAATCGTACCACGTGACATCACGAGGTCGTCACAATTCGTATTTTCCCTATACGAATTACTTTTAAGGGGGGGGTTTACCCAATCAGTTACCGATTTGTCTATTTTCTCCTAAACGGGGTAATCAATCGACTTGTCCTTTCGGCAGCCGATGTTTGATGAGTAATGAGTTCGAATTGGTACGTTTGATCGGATGAAATCGGGATTTTTTATTTTTTTCGATCGAAAAGTGTTGGCGTGCCATTTATTGCGACTTATATCAAAGCCCATGCATCAAACATGTAAAATCGAGCTCTGTCGCCCGATTCTGTGAGGGATTCTGAACAGAACCATCCCAAAACATCTTTGTTTTCGACAACGATTCAGGAGACGCTTGGATTACACGTTTTTGTGGTAATTTTTGCGATTGTCAGAGGCTGGGGGCGGCCATTGCCGCTACAGCTGCTGCAGCTGCTGATATAATGCGGTGGTCCCCAGAACACCCGTGAGATGTCACCGTAAAAGTATACTATACTATAGTAAAAGGATGAAGTTCAGATGGGCGCGTGGCGTCATCTCACGGGCGTTCTGGGAACCACCGCGTTATATCAGCAGCTGTAGCGGCAATGGCCGCCCCCAGCCTCTGACAATCGCGAAAATTACCACAAAAACGTGGAATCCAAGCGTCTCCTGAATCGTTGTCGAAAACAAAGATGTTTTGGGATGGTTCTGTTCAGAATCCCTCACAGAATCGGGCGACAGAGCTCGATTTTACATGTTTGATGCGTGGGCTTTGCCATAAGTCGCAATAAATGGCACGCCAACACTTTTCGATCGAAGAAAAATAAAAAATCCCGATTTCATCCGATCAAACGTACCAGTTCGAACTCATTACTCGTCAAACATCGGCTGCCGAAAGGACAAGTCGATTGATTACCCCGTTTAGGAGAAAATAGACAAATCGGTAACTGATTGGGTAAACCCCCCCCCCTTAATTGGAAAAGACAGTTTCCGACTTCATCAACCTCGCTTACAGTTCTCATCTTTAATCTCGCTCTTCCGTCGCACTTGTTAGGTCTTATACAATGTCCGGAAATCGTGCAGTTAGACATGAAAAAAATGTCATGTGCTATTTAAATGGAAAATACAAACAAGTGATGAGCCGCGTGGTGAATTGTCCGTCGACAAGCACATTTGGAGACAGTCATTCTCAAACTATAAACCAACTTTTTAGACCCTGAGAAGTGAAAAATTCGAACATCGAAAATTTTTGAACACCTCTAATGTCTCATGAATAGAAGCTAATCCTGGAAGACCTATGGTCATTCTGATTTGATCTCATCATCCTGCCTAGCTCGATGAACGCCTCTATCATTTTACGTGACTTTACAGGTCAAAGGTGGCACTCATCAAGCTGCTTGACAAATTCAAAGTATCTCTATGCGAGGAATCAAAAGTTCCTCCAGAATTTGACCCAGCGTATATCAATATCATTTCTAAGCATGAAACATGGCCTCGAATATCTAAAATCTCGTCAATCTAATAGTCCAGGATTTTTAGACATTCGCTCCGCAAAAAATCCTGATAATTGATTTTTCGATTGGATTATGTCAAAGAGTGCCCCCTAAGTATGAAACCAAGTTTGTGTCGTCCGAAACCGCGAGCGTTAGCCGCTATCTTGAAAAACGCCTTTTTGCAAATATCTCGGAAACGGTGAGTTTTACGTTAAAAATTGTAAGGACCTTTTTGTAGAGGATAAAATTCCCTATATTTTTTATTCGAAACTTTTTTCTCTATTGTTAATATTTGCCGAGATATAGTCGATCGAACAAACCAATTTTTACATTTTTTTTTCGTATTTCCACAAATTATCGAGATATTTTCCAAAAACAAAAATTTGGTTTTTTTTAATCGACTATATCTCGGCAAATATTAACAATAGAGAAACAAGTTTCGAATAAAAAATATAGAGAACTTTATCCTCTACAAAAAAGGTCCTTACAATTTTTAACGTAAAACTCACCGTTTCCGAGATATTTGCAAAAAGGCGTTTTTCAAGATAGCGGCTAACGCTCGCGGTTTCGGACGACACAAACTTGGTTTTACATTTAGGGGACACCCTCTGACATAATCCAATCGAAAAATCAATTATCAGGATTTTTTGCGGAGCGAACCCATTTTCGGTGCTAAAATTCCTGGACTATAAACATTCACGCGTAATAGTATCAGGTGATTAAATTACAACAACGATTTATCAAAACATGTATAACGATTTATTGAAGAGCTATATTCAAGCACATAATAAATTTCAATGAAATGCAGGTACCTACCTAGCTACGCACTAGTGTTATATTATTCAATTAATTTATCAATATTTAATACATACGACTCGTCTATAATAAAAAGAGAATAATTGCGCTCAAATTTAAGACAGCGTTATACTATTTGGTGGCACGTTCTCAATTAATATCAATAAGTTTCTGCCCTCGAATTTACAGTAGTGAAATATAGGATATATAGGTTCGAAAAAAAAAAAAAATCTTCAAACCAAAAAGTATCGAAATGAAAATGAATATTATAATTATTATTTGAAAAATGTTCGTTGATACTCGAGCGCAGTAAGTATATACTTATGATTGATTCGTGATAAAATTTGAATTTTAAAAACGTGGCACCAAAATATAACCACCTAACAAGTAATCTATATAAAATTTTCTTTAATTTTCTTAGATTACTTTTGATTGCCAGTCTTCAATGTTCTGGTACATAAATATTCTGCAAGACTGTTTATGTACTTAATTTTGATTCGAGTTTTGGGTAGTTTGAAATACATATATCTATAAAGGTATTTATGTATGGGTACTATACATAATATAACAGCTCTACCATTCTTCGAACTATAGTGACGATAATTTTACCAATTAGAAATTTCTATCCGTAATTAAACGTGTATCGATCGTTCGAACGCACGTTTTTCTCTGTTGTTATGCAATCTGAATTTAAATATCATCGGATTTCAGTTATACCGGAAAAAAAAAAAAAGAAACTACAATTCAAGGGAGTCGAAAATTCAATCTCATAGAATTATATGGTCGATACAACGTCGCGCCAGCTTTGTGCGGTCCTTTTTACATCAGTCGTAGAAATAATTCTACATGAAACAATCGGTCATCATACACGTTGCGACCTTATCTACAGTCAGTTGCAATAATCAGTAATTGATTGCGGAATTAGTCAAATTAATGCGAAACTTATATCCGTGGGAGAGAAAATTCAATTTAACGTCGTTGAAGATATGATTAAATATTTCAATGCTTTTCAATGGGATTGCAATGAAATCATAAATTCCGTATTGTTATTCAATCCATATAAAATGATTACCATGTTAACCAATTACATGACGTCTATAGAGACGAGATTCGATTCAACGAGTACAGTAATTAGTTGATGACTTCTAATCGGCTATAATTATCCACGAATTGCAATAAGACTGATTCGGAAAATCTGGGTTCGATGCTAATAAGTCATACGATGCATCGTTGGGATGCATATATATAATCATAAGTATTCGTTTCGATAAGACAATTTTATCTTTATCTAAAACTTAATCGCAATCGTAATCAATACTAAAATTACTGTTGTTATTAATTTCATTGAGTTTTTAATCAGTTAAAATTCAATATTCGATACGATACGATTCAGTTCCATTGATAAATTGACGATGATAAACGATTAGCTTCATCTCTCAAGAAACTTCAACGATCAAAATCTGACCAATCGGTTACAATCGATCTTCTCTAGCAGGGATATAACATATTTTTAATTCGATCAGAAAATTTTTATCCACCAGTTACTGCAATCTGACCTAATAACTATATACGTATGTATACTATTTGGAACGAGTTAAAGACACGACATAATATCTGTAACTGGAAAATATCGGCTCTGACTTGAATGAGGAATATTTCCGGGAATAAATTTCCTGCATATTATAAATTGAACTGAATTTGCGAATTGAATAACGATTTTTATCGATAATTATATAATTCGGGCTTGATCAAATCACGTCAGAGCTAGTTTTCTTGTCTTACAATTTATACCTAGACATAGAATCGTACACGGAGATAGGGTGATAAAAAATCTATATCAAATCGAACCGACATACAAATAGATAGAATAAACTGTGGTAAAAGTTTGAGATAATAGCATATAGGCTTCGATATAATCGTAGTTATATATGAGTTATTTTATATTTTACAATTCATTATTTACAACGAGGACACGCGTCGCCTTCTACAAAATTAACACATCCTGTGATCTCCCTGCAGCTATGAGGACAATTTCATTCAAGTGCACAGTGAATGAAAAATGAACCGATGAATCCCATTTTCGAAAATTACAGATTGAAACGCAAATTCGATCGATTTCAATCCTTCTACAATCCGTTCCAATACGGGATTTAGAAAAATAGAATTCACCAATCCATTCTCGTTCATATCACCGATTACAGTAATTAAATTTTTTTATACATTTCAATTGTTGATTGAAAACTAAAGTGCAGAAGTCGCGCGTTTTTTTCTCCTAACAATTACTTTGGCCGTGGTTTAGTACAATAAAGTTTATATTGACGTTAACTTTACATGTTTTTTTGTCAAAATTTTGTCAAGTTCAAACAATATTACGTCGATGTGTACATAGTAATATAGTGTTAAGATCAATCAACAGCTACCGTGTCTTCACACAAAACTATAATTTAATAATTTATCGATTAATTGGTATAACGTTATACTATTATTATTATTATTATTATTATTATTATTATTATTGTTATCATTATTATTACTAATATTTACATAGTCATAAGATATAACTGTATACTTATAGTTTTAGTATGATTTATTAAAGTAAATTCTAATAAATATCATTATACAGGTTTACAGGGGAAGTGAGCTATAAGTCACTTATATTATGCTGCACTGGCCATGTTCCCCGAAGACTCACATATTATATTCATCTGTTCTACCTAATCACCACAATTCATGACTAATATTATATAGTTAACTAAGGATACCCGAGTCTGTATTCATAACTTTAAACTTTGCCAGATGAGATCGGCAAAAACTAACAGAACACCGACCAGATATATACCAGACGCCATGACATATCGGCGAAGAAACGATTATTAAAACTTGATTTTTTGATACATAAAATTAGAGACTGAAGAAAATCGGATGCGTCATTATTTTATTTCATTTTTTTTATATTTTTTTTATTTTTGTCTGTATCAACATTTTATGGACGTTAATCGAATTTTAAAAAGCTTCGACCAACGATGCGACCTGTACCTACCCGAGTAAAAATGATTTTATATAATTATGTAGAATTATATAGAATTATATAAAAGTTATATAGAATTGTATAGAATTATATGTAAAAATCCATGTAAGTTTTATAGAACTTTATATAATTATATATAACTTTATAGAGTTATATAGAATCATATAGAGTTCTATATAGGATCCAAAACAAGCTTATATGTGGGTTTTATAGAACTCTATATAATTATATACAACTTTATAGAGTTATATAGAATTATATAGAATTATATAGAGTTCTATATAGGATCCAAAGTAAGCTTATATGTAAGTTTTATAGAATTCTATATAATTACATATAACTTTATATAATTATATATGACTTTATAGAGTTATATATAATTATATAGAGTTCTATAAAACCCACATATAAGCTTGTTTTGGATCCTATATAGAACTCTATATAATTAAATATAACTTTATAGAGTTATAAAACCCATTTATAAACTTGTTTTGGATCCTATATAGAACTCTATATGATTCTATATAACTCTATAAAGTTATATATCGACGCCTCAACGTAGAACTATGATATCTCCAATTGTGGTAGAAAAACATGATATCTCGAGTTGAAATCGAAAACTATGCTATCTCGCTAGGACAATTTTATTTTTTGATTTTAGGTTGGTAATAGCTCGAGATGAAAGTATATAATTTTTGTTGAATCCTTTAACATGTGAAATTGATGGAGGGTGGTAATGATTATGAGACTACTGCAAATATTAGGAAATATTTGAACAAGTCTATACACAAAAAATATATTTTTGTAACACATGCACGATTTTCGCGTTTTTTTTTTTCCACTAAGCGGGCTTAAAGTGGCGGTTTCCAGACGAGCGGGCAAATAAAAAATTTTCAAGAACATTATAAAAAAAAAAAATTATTAAAAAATAGAAAAAACGCGAAAATCGTGCTGTTACAAAAAATATGGTGTGCACCAAGGGCTAAGTGAGCTTTTTGACCCTGTGTGGTTGCAGTACTCGTTTTCGGCTCGCAAATGCACTCGTCTTCGACTCGTATTGCAAACTCCACACTCGGTCTAAAAAAGCCCACTTTACGCTCTTGGTAGTCACAATATACTATTATTTCAACTATTTTGACACGTTGCCATTGCTAATGATAATGACAATAGTAACCGTAACGTAATAAGGTAACTCTAATTAGATATTCGACAAGCTTAGTTTTCACAGAACTAATTAGGCTCCAACGATAAGGTCGTCATAGAAGGACCTGCAACGTTCTGGGATAAGTCCTTCTTCACAGAGAGCTAACATATTCATTTTAATTTTTTGAAAATAACCATTGTATATTCAGAAAGCTGGTTTTTTAAGCTTTTCAAATCTATATAATAAAAGTCGATTACCTTAATTAGAAGATTAAATAAAGTCATTTAAAATCTATATATTTTTCTAAAGCAACAAAATTTCTATAAATTAATTAATTAATTTTTTAATCAATTCATTTTCTATTAATTAATTTCTAAGCTTGTCGAATATCTAATTAGAGTTACCTTATTACGTTACAGTTACTATTGTCATTATCATTAGCAATGGCAACGTGTCAAAATAGTTGAAATAAATATATTTTTTGTGTAAGGACTTGTTCAAATATTTCCTAATATTTGCAGTGGTCTCATAAGCATTACCACCCTCCATCAATTTCACATGTTAAAGGATTTAACAAAAATTATATACTTTCATCTCGAGCTATTACCAACCTAAAATCAAAAAATAAAATTGTGCTAGCGAGATAGCATAGTTTTCGATTTTAACTCGAGATATCATGTTTTTCTACCACAATTTGAGATATCATAGTTCTACGTTGAGGCGTCGATATATTCATATAAAGTTATATAAAACTTACATGGATTTTTATATATAATTCTATATAATTCTATACAATTCTATATAACTTTTATATAATTGTATATAATTGTATATAATTATATAAAATCATTTTCACTCGATTCTTAAAAAATCTACCCAAGCTTTGTTATTCTTTTCGTTTCAAATTTAGGAAAGAGTCCGGCTTCAGTATAATTTTATAGAATTATATAGAATTTTACAGAATTATGTAGAATTTTACAGAATTATATATAATCTTATAGAAGTATGTATAATTGTATAGACATATTGGCCCGATAGAAATATATAGAATTTTATAGAATTTTATAGAATTTTATAAAATTATATAGAATTCTATATATATTTCTATCGGGCCAATATTTCTATACAATTATTTAGAACAATTCTATATAATTCTATGTAATTCTATATAATTCTATAAAATCATTTTTACTCGGGTACTCTGCGAAAATCTCAAATAATTTCTAAGAAAGCTTATCGCAGAACCGGAGTAATCTGCAGCTGTGAAGAAACTGAGTCATCAGAATTATCTTTTAAATCGTAGCATTAATTTGAAGAAGAAAAAAAAAATTAAAATAAAATTGTTTTCTAAGTGTATAACGTTTTCCAGCCACACTAAATAGTTAATTTCTTATTTAAATTGGTTTTAATGTCAGAGCTCACGTATAAAGTCGATGGAACACCGAGAAACACCGATAAAATGACTACTATTTAAAAAGTGCAGGATAATCGTGTATTTCTAACAAGCTGTGGGAAAAAATAAATAAAATACATATTGGAGATCGTATAATTCAAAAGTAAAAATTATTCATCATTTATGTAAGTACCTAAGAATCGACTTTTGGTAATAATTTTACTCTATAGTTCGATAGAAATACACTGTAATCCAAATTACGTAACGTTAATATATATAGTTATTAAGATATTCTAGCTACAAATGTCTGGCGCGAATTATATATAGGTAACTTGTATAGATTATTAGATACAAAGATAGTTGAAGAAACATAGAGCTGCAGCTTAATAATTAGTAGATGGTTTGATTTTGAGTCATTACGCGGTTCTCGATTCCTATAAACATGATTTAATCATTTTATTAATAGTTGTGTGTATCTTACTTAAGATATTTGAATTTATTTTTATGGTGTCCGTTAAAAAGGGGTGTTCTCGAATTTCATTCCTCCGGGTGAATCAATTGGTTCCAAATAAATTTTGAAAAAATTTCTGCCAAATGATTTTTCCAATTTGAATAACATATGCGGGTTTTTAGTGTAATCCCGAGTAAAATAGTACATTGTGTATCAAGGGCGGAAAGGACTATATTGCGAGTGTGCAATATGCGGCACGAGCCGAAGGCGAGTGTGCTGCATGCACACTCGCTAAAATAGCCTTGCGCCTGTGATGCACACGATATTTTTCTTAACACCTGCTCTGCATAAGTGCCTCTATTGCGACCGAGTGAGCGGGCGCAAAACAGCACTTTGCGCCCGAGGGCGGACAAAGAGTCTCTTTCGCCCGCTTTAGCGGGCGGAAAAGACTTGTCCGCCCGAGGGCCGCAAAGTCCTGTTTTGCGCTCGCACAAGAGGGCACAAAGGGGCACTTTGCGAGCAGGTGTGAAGAAAATGATTTTATATAATTATATAGAATTATATAGAATTATATAAAAGTTATATAGAATTGTATAGAATTATATAGAGTTATACATAAAAATCCATATAAGTTTCATAGAACTTTGTATAATTATATATAACTTTATAGAGTTATATAGAATCATATAGAGTTCTATATAGGATCCAAAACAAGCTTATATGTGGGTTTTATAGAACTCTATATAATTATATACAACTTTATAGAGTTATATGGAATTATATAGAGTTCTATATAGGATCCGAAATAAGCTTATATGTAAGTTGTATAGAATTCTATATAATTACATATAACTTTATATAATTATATATAACTTTATAGAGTTATAAAACCCACTTATAAACTTGTTTTGGATCCTATATAGAACTCTATATGATTCTATATAACTCTATAAAGTTATATATAATTATATAAAGTTCTATACAACTTACATGGATTTTAATGTATAATTTTATATAATTATATAGAATTTTACAGAATTATATAGAATTTTACAGAATTATTTCTGTTGGGTCAATATTTCTATACAATTATATAGAACAATTCTATATAATTCTATATAATTCTATAAAATCATTTTTACTCGGGATTAAGTTTAGTTGATTTTGTTTTCTGAGCCAGCTGAGTGTTTGAAGAATCTGATGAGCACGGTAAGAATTAGGCTTATGGGGTCGCTGAATCCGAATTTGATAACAGAATTTCAAAATTCCCAATCGCAGATCCAATATGGCGGAAAAGACTTGACCAATTGAGCCACACGGAGGAACAAAGTTCGAAATCATTCCTTTCAAGGGACACCCTAATATATATTTACTAATTTATATCAACTATACATCATTGAAGATTGAAAAGACAAAAAGCATCGCGATATACACACACTTGTTTCTAAAGTTTACTAATTTTAATATTTAAAATACAATTACAAAATTTACAACGTCTCGAGATCTTTATTTCTGTATAATTATATTCATTAATGTGTATATTATTATATTATATTTACGTAAGCTATTATAATTCTATCCCAAAAAATTTTACAACTACTTTCAAGGTACGCGAATTAATTTTATATATAATATGCTATATTTACAAGTCTGCAGGGTGCATCATTATATCATTTGTCACAGGCAATCGGCATCAACGCTGTTCATACGTCTGCACTAATATATATATTATTCAGTTTACTTTACTTCAATTTAATCAAACAAACAAGAGAAATAAAGGACAGACGCTGCCGTATATATTGTAAACCATATTTTTCTGTAAATCTACGTAAACGAGTTGTATAACGGTGGCAGTGCTGGTTCAAAACCTTATACAAAGTGAAACCATACGTTTTGGCATGTTTTGAACAAAAATAAAAAAAAATAAAAAGAATACAAAGACAAATTATTTAAACAAATGAGTAACCAAAGAGATTTTCTGTTTGTCGAAGTTCTGTGACTTATAAATTACATACTCGCATAACGAGCTGCGTTTAGACACATATGTGGTTGTAATGCAACTCCAATAGTTGATAAATCTTACCGCTCTATATATTATTAACGTAACTAATTCATCAGTTTACGATTTTTATTAATTTTTTTTTTTTTTTTTTTTTTTTCTTGTTTTGTTTTAATTAAAGTTAATTATTAATATATAAACATGATATATTAAGGCCTCTTAGTTACTAACAACAGGTCATCACTTTTTACCTTGACCGCTAATTCCTACTGATACTCAAGCAACAACAACAATACTTCAGCGTGCATCATATACTACGATTACAACCGACTTAGGTAATATTGTGGCTCCAGCATAGGTGCGATACATACGTTTACGAACTTTTACGTTACACTCATTTTACAGGTCGTATATGATATATTATTCATTTAGGAATATATAATATTTATAGTATAGTCAGTGACGCGATTTCATTTATCACGACTTTATTTCAATCCCCTATATCATTATATTTACACCTCAAGAGTACGTAGAGCAATCACGACAAAGTTGCTTCAATCTTCAAGTCATCCACTTAATTATACATTACCGCTATAATAATTACATCAATTTTAATGTGCATCTAAACGATACCGGATGAACCAATGAGAACGAAAAGAATCTGGAAAAACCACAAATTATTAACATGGAATAGGAGCAACGCAAACTTAATAAGTGCTTCTAGATGAATAAAACTAACTGGTAGAATCGACAGTTCAGAGATTTTTCATTCAAACAATTTGGAAAGAATTTTTTTTCTTAATTTCGGGTTAATTTTGAGAAAAAATCTTTGACAAATTGATCGACTAATTTGTTTAGTTTAATCTGTCAGTTTGGGAAGAAAAATTCTTGGGGAAAAAATAAAAGTGATTCGAGACCGTCGTGGCGTCGTATCCAAACATACATTGCAGACATGGCGTTGTGACTTCAGAACCGAGAAAATTTCTTTGACAATTTACAGCCTCGAAACTGTTTTCAGATTGAAATTATGAACGTTTTCCAATCCTGCCAGCACTATAGAAACATCGAAAGGGTATATTCTCGCTGATTTCAATAGCGTTTGATAGAAAATTTGAGCTGAAGTTGCGAGGTGGAAGGTTGTTTGAACTATGACCGCCATATTTCTTTTCTGTATCTGTATTAGGGTGCTTTTTTTGAAACGACTATTTTTTTTTGCAACTCCAAATTGAAAATCTTGCTGTAGACGTCGAAAGTGGAATCCTGTCCAATTTTTAGCTCTTAATTCCGATTTTAGTACTCGCGCTTTTCGTTTCAAGTTCTTCCATGCTAAAAGCATGTGAATATTACGACTTTTTCTTTAGTCGCGCACAACTCAGCCGCATTTCAATGGATTGTTCTCATCAAAGACTCATTTGACAGAAAATTTAGTGTTCTTCAAAAGTGCCCAAGATAGTTTGACTGACTTGAAAATATTGAACTTGACATTTTGTTGGAATTTTATATTTAAAAAAATCAAAGTCCTTATATCTTTTGAAATACTGGTTTGAGAGACTTTATGTACTGGACTTTTTTTGTAGAGAAATAAATTTCCTACAAAATTGTTCGGAAGTTTTTTTCTCCAAGTCTAACTGTTTATTCGCCCACAGCGAGAAAGAAGAATTATGCATAAAATCGGCTTTGGAGGCTCACACAAGTGCGGCGGTTGAAACCACAGCCAAACTGCCAATGGCACTTTTGAAGAACACTAAATTCTCTGTAAAATGAATCTTGGATGAGAACAATCCATTGAAATGCGGCTGAGTTTTGCGCGGCGAAAGAAAAAGTCGTAATGTTTACATGCTTTTAGCATGGGAAAACTTGAAAAGAAAAGCGCGAGTGCTGGAATTGGAATGAAGAGCTAAAAATTGGACAGGATTCCCTTTTCGACGTCTACAACAAGATTTTCGATGGGAAGTTGAAAAAAAAAAAAATAGTCGTTTCAAAAAAAGCACCCTAATCTGTATACACAAAATCTACCCAATTTCTAGTAAAACTAGAGCTGAAAACATGAAAATTTTCTATTTTCAAATAATTCAACACATTGCATCGAGTTGCTGATGAAATTATCTCTCTTCTAACGCCACAACACCCTGTCTGCGTTGTGACCGAGATATAATATAATATCTAAACTAAAATTAAAAACTGAATGCGTGATGAGGATAGTAGATAACTCAGGAAGGAATCGTGTGGTAATTGGAATAAGGATTGAGTAGTGCTCTTTGAGACTAATAATAAAATCAAAGAAATGATATATATTCATATAATTTATTATATTTCTGTAGCAACTTTATTGTTGGGTGCATCTTGTGCCAGCCACTTTCCATATTGAAGGCATATTCGCTATTGTAGAGTAGTATATATTTTTAATCTATTTTTTATTTTTTTATTTTTTTATTTTTTATTTCTCAATTATTACTATGTGTATGTATTATGTGAGGTACCTTATTATTTATGAATTAAATTATCACCTATAATTTCAGTATTATAACGCGTTATTAACTCTGCAGTTTCTTTATCTTCTCTTCTCTTATCTATTATTGTTATTCTTTTTCTTTTTCAAGAAAAAAACACGAAAAGAATATCTTTTGCATATTTCTGTTTCTTTTTTTCTTTTCTTTTCTTTTCTTTTCTTTTCTTTTCTTATCTTTAATTTTCCTCTCTGCGGACGCATTACTGTTTATAAAATAAAATTGTACCGACTTAATGTGTGCGCGAGTATGATAATATAAATGCCCAACTGACCAGTCACAGCGAGCTATAACATACACGTATTTACATCCCTTGTGTTATATAAGTATGTTTAATAATATTAATATTTTCTTGCTCGATTTTTAATTGCATTTACTAATATGTAATAATTCATTGTTTTTATTTTTTGTTTCTCTTCATATTATGCATGACGGTTGTCGAATTTAATTTTTCACAATGCATTGTCCGAAAACTACGCAGTCATAAAATTTCGCGTTATATTATAAATCAAAAATTAGAGAAAAATAATAAATAATAATAATAATAATAATAATAATAATAATAATAATAATAATAATAATAATAATAATTTCTCACACATTGCGTAGCTTTTTGACCAAGCATTATATTTGCTAAAACTTAGCTCATAGCGATTTATACATTCATCATTAATATACTAGCTATCGAAAAAATAGTAACAATGACAAAAGAAAATATAAGTTTTATACATAAGTGCAATTTGAATTGCTTAGAAAAAAAAAAAAAAAAAAAATGGGCAAAACCAAAAAATAGATAGTTACCAGAAAAATATTGATTACTTTATATTATTGTCTAAAACCTTTAACTTTTTTTTTTTTTTTTTTTGTTTTGTTTTATCCCGAGTCTACGTATATCGAACGTGTTTCATAATATTTTCTGTAACATTGAATAAATAAATTAACTATGATCGTTACCCCGTTAAACAAATGTATAGTCTTCGATAAGCTATGATCTAAGCTTTAAATATTAATGAGATCTGTGAAAGATTGAAATTTATAATAAAGAGTGCAATTCTCTAGACTCTCGATATCCCTCTATATAATAAAAAAATCTAGACGAAAAACAGACGAGCGCGATGAGTCGCATAATGCTGTCGGGTTGCATGCCATCAGGCGTTTCACGCTGTTTTTTGTATGTCTGTTGTTTTTACGGTGAATGACAGTTGTTCACTGTGAGCGATTGACAGATCAAATAAAAATATTATTTTATCGGTTATTCACTGTGAGCAATTGACAAATCGAAACAAAAATATTATTTGTCTACAAAAAAAAAATGGATAAAAAGGTAGCGCAGATGAAACCAGATGGGAATTGTCTTTTTCGCGCGCTGTCGTATTGCTCATCAAAAAAATCAGGATAGGCATCAGGAGCTAAGATTGACCATCGTTTCATTCATACTGCAACATTGGGATAGCTATGGAGATTACATCATTGGTGACGAGTCACACGGCGTTTCCATAAGGTCAGCAGAAGACTATGGATTACATATGGGTAAGAATGGCGTTTACGCCGGTGAAGTAGAGTTGACTGCAGCTGCATCAATATTCAAGGTAAATTTCAAAGTTTACATAAATAATAATACTTATCACTGCATAAATTATGATAGTCAGCTAGATAGTTCACATAACTTTGCACTGTTGTATACCGGTAATGGGGATAGTGGGCATTATGATGTTTTTGAAAAGTTTAACGAAGAAAGGATAGAAAAAAGGAAGAGAAAATTGCCAACCATAATAAGCGTTGAAAAAGTGTGTCTTCCTTTCATATCAAAAGGCAACATAATAAAGAAAATAGAAGAAGAAGAGAGAAAAATTATAAAGAACAACCGGGAGGCACACACCCGCGATATCAAAGAGGTACGGTTGGATTCGAAAAATTCAGGAAGAAAAAACGAGTGTGGCACATCTGAAACAGACGAGTCATCGGTGGTTAAAAAAGGGCGACCGAAGAAAATGAATGAAGAAGAAAAGAGAATTCGAAGGAATCAAAGACAACGCGACCTTCGTAAAGTAAAAAAGATGGGTACAGATCGAGATACAGATACTGGAAAAGTAGAAGAAATACAAGTTGCTGACAAGGAGTTACGAGACGTGGATCAACTGAAAGTCTTGGGAAGTCTCCCGGTATGTGACAAAGTGAGGCGCGAAGCGCCGAACAGCGAGGCGCGCAGCGCCGAGTGCCCGAGGCGCGTAGCGCCGAGGCCTCGGAAGCGAGCGAAGCGAGCGACGAGGCGGGGTTGGCGCGCGAAGCGCGCAGGGGCGGAGCCCCTAGTACATACATAATATAATATGATAATATTATAGATAGTGTTAAATAATATAATGTTCAATTAATTCCACAGCATTTATGAGTTAAAAAAAAACAAAAAAACAAAAAAAAAAAACGAAATATAAAAGGAGGAAACAATTAGAAATACGATAAACAGGTAGCAGCGCTTGTAATCGCACTTTCAAATTATCATATCAGGCAGCTCGTGCTGGCTATTGGCAGGACAGGGTCACGCTTACTGGCTGCTTTATGCTTATTATTATTTACATGCGTTTTTCGTCCCATTTCCGTGCTTTTCTTTTCTATTATTATTTAATATTATAGAACTTACGTAAACCTTATGCCTTAAATTAAATCTTAACGTGTTACAAATTATCATTAATATTATCATTATACTATTACATCTTACAAGATTCTTCTTCGATTGAACTATATCAAGCCTTGCGCGTACGGTACGTAGTACGTCCTAAGCTTTCGAATCATAATACGATACCACAATAAGCTCCGATCGCAATGCACTAACAATTCTTAATAAATCTGATATATTATGCGATTGTACATATGTACACTCTTTGTGAAATCGTATAGTTTCTGCGCTGACAAGGCTTGAAACAGTTTCAACCTATACTATATACATACAAAAATGTATTATCGTTATTATTATCATTATTTATATTAATATTATTAATTTTACCAATATAGTATTAAACATGTTGGTAAAGCCCTCCCCACACCCTTGGCTACAAACTTTCCTAACACAATTTCTCATACTCTGAAATAATTATCTATGGTATATACCGTGGAAGTTTAATAATTGTTACTTATTATGTATTTTTTCATAATATACCTATATCCGAATTATTTAAATATTGGCGACCTTCTTCGTTTACGGCGCGGTTGAGTTTTGTCGATAAATGTTTTTTTTGTACCAATTCAACCTAGTCGACATTATCAGATGAACGATTAACAGCGTTTTATCTACAACAGACAATTGCAGTGTACTTGTCTATTATAAAATACGCAAAATTAGTTTTATTTACATGCTACATACTCAGTTTTTTGTGTTTTTTTTTTTTTTTTTTTCTTAAAAAAATTTACAACGAATCTAATTTACTTTTCATTCTTTAAGATCTCTAAGAAGAAGAAAAAACAAGAAAAAAAAAAAAAAAAAAAATTAGGTACATGCTTGTTCTTTTCTACAGACTTGTAATTTTATCTTGCCATCACTTTGATGTCAGACTATAAGTATATTTAGACTATTTCTCTGTTACGAAACTATATGGGGTAGGTAAACTCTGTTATTTGATTCGAACATTTTTTGATCAAGAGATATGATTCATCATAATAATTTCAAGTGTGAAATTATTTTAATTCTGTAATTTATATTTATATTTAGTTTCGCATACTTTCACAAGTTTGTAGCCTGTTTTATTGTATATACAGGGTGAGTTGTTCTCCGGGGTCCGGATAGGGTGTGGCTTAAATCGTCTAAGACTCCGCCTTCTCCTATTCACACTTGTTACTATCAGGGCAATGACTGCCTTCAGATAATGAACAATTCTTTCAAAAATTAGGGTAAATATTATAGTATCTCATTGTTTTGACAAGGCTACATGAATATTCGTCTATTATGTAGTTAAACACTGCAAGAGTCAAATGTATAGTAGCTGACAATGAGTGAGAATTGTTGTTCTGAAAATTACAAGTGTGAATATAAGGAGGCGGAGTCTCAGCCGATTTACGCCACGCCCTCTTCGGACCCCGGAGCAAACTCACCCTGTACATCATATTTTATTTTATTTCATTTTGTCTCTTCATTTTTCGTAACATTGTTCGATAAGCATTCAAGCATTATCATCATCCTACTTTTTCAATATTTGAGCGCCAACTTGAATTTTAGATTTGAATTGACAAACCAACACCATAGAAGAAAGTTTTCATATCTTAAATTCTATATAAATTATCTTTACCGTTAATATTTAACATGTCCTGGGTATAGATACGTGTACGTATAATTTGCACATCTCGTACCTATCGATAATAATTAATTATTTAATGTTGAAAGTAGTTTATTTTTTTTTTTTTTTTTTTTTTTTTTCGTTTTTAGTTTTTAGTTTTTTTTTCTTTTCCTTCGTTTTTTTTTTTTTTTTTTTTTTAATCGTATTCATACGCAAAGACAAGATAGAAAAACGATGTTATAATCTCTCTCTTTCTCTAATATTTCTCTATATAAGTAATTGAATATTATTTATTTTATTTTTATTATGTGTTCTTTAGTATAATAAAAAGATAATTCTAATCATTCACACATTTTGTATAAATGATCGTTGAATAGATCTTTGTTTTAAAGAGAGAAGAACACCACACACATAAATATATTTAAGACTTGCCAATTATAATAAGTTTAAAAGTTTACACCTAAAGAATTTCATTTATTATCATATTAAATGGTGAGACAAATTTCTTTCGATTTTTTCTAATTTTTTTTTTTTTTCGAGTTTTTTTGTTTTTTCTTTTTTTTTTTTATATATATATATTTACAGGTATATAGGTACACGGCCGCTCGGCAGTGAAAAATAAAAAAAAAAAACGTATGTACCATCCTAAGCCAATCCATATACGTGTTTTTTTTTTTTTCAGTTTCCGTTTTGCATCTATAAATCCCCAAATTTTAACGGCTGTCAATATCTGCTTATTCGTATTTTCGAATCTCTTACGCTAAAACACACTTGTTCCCACGTAATTCTACATAATATAACGTCACATATCGCATAGTTTTAGGTCAAACAATTAAAAAGTGAATTATTATGAAAATACTGTTAAGAATATTATTATACGTCCTAATTACATTACATTGAATTTGAATTGAATTGAATTTTCGAAAAAAAATTCATTTAACAGGTCAACGGTATTATCAGTATCATCAAAAGTTATAATTACTGTTACAGACTTAATAACGGCTTTCAAACTCGTCCGCGTAATGCGGCTTTAGGTATATGTGTTTAGAATATACATTGCGATAATGATGATTTATTTACAAATGATGATCAAAGAGATACATATTACATGCTAGTCACATAATATTAACTTTATCAACTATATTAACTATCAACTATTAATTATTAATAACGAAACTAAACGCCAGTGGTAATAGTTGTACGATTTATTTATTCAAAGCACGGCGCACCATCTTCTCTCCCTATTAATTTGTAATCAATTCGTTTCAAATATTCACGAAATTCTTCATCTTTAATCAATGGGTAGTAGGTATGGGGTAATAAAGTAAATATTTACCTCTGTGGACACAAGTCTTCTGCCGCATAGCTAAAATACTTATATTTACCTAATGTATTATAGTATTATATATTTATATAAGAATTATTTAATTTTGTGTAAAAAAGAGAACACATTTTTTTTTTTTTTTTCCTTTTCTTCTTTTTCTTCTTCTTCTTCTTCCTCCTCTTCTTTCTTACCTTTACAAAATGAAATGTGACTTTTATCCTAGAGTAACGTATACCCTCCCTCTACTAGTTTGCTTAATCTAAATCACACTCAGAATATAATATATATATATAATATATATATATATATATATATATATATATATATATAAATACCTCATCAACTTTTCAAATACAGAACAAGAGAATTTACGTTTAGCAAACTTTCGTTAAGATGACGAGAGTCTCTCCCTGCTTTACCAACAAATAAAACACCTTATCATACCCGATGTATAAACATGTGTGTTTATTCTTTGTAATATAAAGTAATTATTATATATTCCCCATGGTTACGCAAAGTCGCTCTATAAATTTGAGCCCATAACTTTAGCTTCAACAGTTCGTATTAGACGATGCTAATAAATTTTGTGTGTATCTCTAGGGAGATTTTCAATAACGCAATTTTACCCCATAAGTTTATTATTTCGTTGTATAATTCAGGGTGTCAGATTCAATGAGATTGACGCTTTTTCTCAAGCTTTATTCAAACTTCGAGAGACAAAGGTAGTCGACTTAATTCTGATTTTCCACCTAAATTATAGATCAAAGGGATAGTAGACGAAGAGATAAAACTTTGTTACGATAGAATTCCCCTTGAAGACAACAACAACAGTATTTTAAAAATATTCTTACCCTTAACGGTAATTCCTTATTCTGTATAAGTAAAATATCAGGCGACGGTAGTGCTTAGTTAGATATTTGAAAAATAATTAAAGTATCGTAAGTGTCTATTTACATTAATATTTTAACAGTGTGCCACAATGAGTTTTGCCGTTTTATATTCATTATCGTTTGAATGAAAAGATTCATCTTATCGGCAGTGGTATTGGAATAATTATTTCCATATATTTCTTCCAGGAATAATCATCGATTGTTCCTAACATTTCAAAACATTACATAATAGTATTAAATCTGATACGTGTGCCGTACACGGATGATGATACGTTCCTGCCACTTGTTATATCCGTTAAATCAGTTTCTTATTCTTGCAATACATCATTTTGTTCATTGATATTGATATCCGAAGAAACGAGTATAACAAGTGTAAAAACCATGTAATATTACATACTCGGAGCAGTAGTCGGCTTTGTTAATATACATTATACAACGTTCAGTCGTTCGTCTAAAATATATCGGCTAAATATATATCGATTAAAAGCATTTAACTAAATTTTGTTGTGTATCATATCATATTAGAAAAAATGATACAGCGTTCCCGTACAATAATTCCAGGACAATATTATGCCTAATAAATTTCAAGTCCTCTTAATTGTTCCTACAATATTTTCACTAAATACTTAGCAACGTTGTATTAAACGTCGCAGCAATTGGCAGCTATAAATGTGCAGTAGAAACATTATTTTTCCTCCTTCGTTTAACTCTTGCGTACATCGTACACATTATAACTAAGTGAATGAACACTATATTTATTATAATAAACGATAATAATCAGTTAAATGCCAGCTGTTTTCTTTGTTATAGTCGAGCTAATAACTGGCCTATTTATTTCATTATTTTCTATTTTGTATTTTTACTATTTGTCTATTATTATTTAGCTACATTCGTCTATTAGCTAGACTCGAAGTTGAGGCTACATGCTCGGCAGTCTATTGTCTCTCTTAGCGCTCTAAGGGTCCAACTGCTTAGTGCCCATTCTTCTCGGGTTCCCTTCCCTTCCCTTCCCTTCCCTTCCCATGCGTTCCGTTCCGTTAAATTTTTCTCTCTCTCTCTCTCCTCTTCTTCTAGTTTTCTCAATAATCTTTTTCACCTTTCATTATAGTTTCCCTCGTAGATTGGAAAGTGTTGGACCCAGGGAAGTTTTATTCCCATTGATGGGGAGAGGGTGGCAGTTCCGAAGGGTGGGCCACCGTTGAGCTGTAAATCGTAGAATATGTTAGATAGCTCTATTGAATTTATATAGAATTTTTTTTAAAATCATGCACACTGTGAAATAAAATTCTATCCAACTAATCTAGGATAAACATATTTGAAATTAGTTTTCATTTCCTGAAAGCCCCATATAAAATTGCTATAGAAGACATTTAACAATGTTAAACATTAAAGACAATTATATGTCTAAATTGAATGATAACTTACAATCCTTTTGTAATTAGTTGTCAATTGATAATGTTAATGAGATGTTAAAGCAATGTGAAGTTTCTTAAAACACGAAACTTATTATGGAATTATTTATAGGATTATATCTAAAACAGAATGAAACGATCAAAAGTAAGAATTAAAAAGCGATTGAATATATATAGATGCTGGATTGTTTAACAATAGTAATTATTATTTTATTCAACTCTGTTAAAATCCGAAAAAAAAAAAGAAAAAAAATCCACCGACGAGAATTTTATCGGAAATTCAAGTATTAGCTAAATTATTAATTATTATTTATTTATAACTAAAGTGTTATGTGTATCTGTAATCTTAACATATTAATTAATCATCTGATATCCATGCAGCTGTCAGCATGTGTGACAGCCTGGTTTTCTTTTCTTTTTTCTAGTAATATCACAAGCTACTTTTAGTGCTAAAGCACACACCTTGCTTTGCCAAGAATTTCACAATCTAACATTTAGATAAAATAACTTTATCATATGTATATTCTACTAGCGATAGAGAGAGAAAAAATAATTTCTAAGTTACTTCTACTTCAAAGTAACTTACAGACTTTATACTAATTCAAAAATCATATACAAGGTACTGGAATAACTGTGCGGTATACTGACTACTAATAATTAGTGCGCTTTTGGTAAAAGAATAATACCAAATTCATAACTAAAATTGAATAGCTGAGTTTGAGATTAGGAGATTCTTTTTTCTAATTATTTCTGGTATTTGAATGGAGAAATAAGTACTGTGTGAATTCGATATCCTTGTTTTTGAGAGCAAATAGGAGGCAATCACTTATTTAGTATTTTTTGAAAATTCATTATATGATATATATCATACGTTAAAATGAGATACGACCGATTGTAAAAAAGGTAAAATATAAGCACGATTGATTATTGCTTGGCAAAGCAAATCAGAATAAATAATCTACAAACGTGATCTAACTACTGGATTGGATTTGGGTGCAGGGTTACGGGCGATGAAGGTAAGTATTAGCCTATCGTGGATCTATTAGGATATAGTTTTTCTCGTGGATTTTTTTAGGTGATCTAAACAAGGGCTTTTGGGGGGTTTGACTAGTGAAAATTAGCTGAATACTTTGCTGCGACAGAATTAACTGAAGGCTGCATGGTTGATCAGGCCTTCTTCATTAATTGTTTTAATTAAGCGTTTGATATTTAGATTTAATATATCTAATATGTTAACAGATTCCCTTTTATTTATTTATTTATTTTTTGTCTTCATTCTCACATTATATACAGGGCTGCTGCTCGGTAACTCGATGAATCTTACGTTCACTTTCCAATATGGTTTCACCAGAAAATCACAGTAAACGGCAGAACTACCAATCGAACAAGTCCCCAATTCTCGGGTTTACTATTTTCTCATAGTCCTACCTTCTAGCTTGATTCTACGCCTTGTGAAATTTGAAAAATCCAATGTATGGTAAAGTTATAGCCGATATCGCGAGCCGCCGCAAACTGATTCCAATGATACGCGTCAACTTTCGGGTCCTTGAACTGATTTTTCTAAAAACTGTATGATTTCTAGAGGATGCTAATGTTTCTGATCAGTAATTTGCTAATTATCAAGACCATCGTCACGAGTCATGGCCAAGATATATATAGACTGCATTTTGCATCTTTGGAGTCAGCAGTTTAGAAAAATGCTATTAAACGACTGTCGGTGAGACTTTGTAAAACTGAGTATATCGTAGCTGCAGTAAAGACTGAACGAGTTACTTGATAATCAGGTCCCTGTATAAATGTTATTACTTTGAACGATTTATCTGTAATAATAAAAAGACAAGCTATGATAAAACGTATGATAATTTAATTTATGTAAGTACCTCTGCGAGCGAGGTCGTGCCGACTATAGCTGATGGATTCATGGTCATTCTTTCGTTCAGGAGAAGACGTAACGATTGGTAGTAGCTGATAGTAGTAGTTGATAGTGGTAGCTGACAGTGGTAGATAGTTGATTCGGTAGTGGTAATGTGTACGTATACGCGGCGCACGGTGCTGGGTTGGCAGATGGCTTGCTCTAACTTGACGGCAGTAAGCAAGACGATCAAGATCAGTATCAGTCGAATCACAATGATCATTGTATAAAGGATATTTGAGGGATAGATGGATTGTGGATAAAGTAATTTGGGATTGTGGTGTTTCTTAGTTTCATGGTCCTTGTTGGGATATACTGTTTTACAGGGTACTGGGGTTCCGTAGGGAAATGTTTTTGATATACACGGTGATTTCGGGAGCGGTTGGCGATTGGATCATCTCTTTTTCACACAAGTAAAATTACTTTCTGGATGGATAGTGAACGATTGTGGTTGGCTTTTGGTTGTTTTGTGGTTGGTTGGTTGGTTGGTTGGTTGGTTGGTTGGTTGTGGGTGCCTGGCGACTATTATTGAGCCACCCACGGCTTACCTTGCGAAGCTCTTGAACGCCGCTGACTGTGGGTTTATGCACAGTGGTACGCGCGTTGTGTTCAGCTGTTCCGCAATAAATTTGTGCATTTCCTCTGCAACCAAAATACACATCGTAAGGTTTTTAACAAGTTTCAAACAGCTTTTCTCCTCTCTCTCTAATAGTTCTCAAAATAAGTCTCTATCTAGATATCTAAGTATCATCTAGATATAAGCAGCATATTCAAATTCAACACGATTAGACTACCAAGAACGGTACGAACTGTGGGAGCTGTGAGAACTGTTGACAAAATGTAAGGGATTTGTTTTAAAGTCTAAATTTGACTGTTACGTCGACTGTATCTAACACTGAGACCCGATGACTCACAACTCCCAACTTTTACTCGACTATGCTTCAACTGATTAAAGAACACATGTCAGTACTGTGAAATTCCCCTCAAGATGACATTCGTCAGGTACGTACCTTTCACCTGCTGCACACTGGTAAGTTTTCTTTCCCATAGATCGTCGAATGATAGTGATGTGGCAGGCTCAAAATCTCCAGTGTATTGTCGCATTCCCGCAGTTGCTGTATAACAGCACGTACACATACAAGAATGATAACGCAGTCTTCCTTCGTCGAGGTAAGGATGAGCCAGAGCATCGACTACGGTAATCCTCTTGTCCTGAGAAATAAGAGAACGAATATGAACAAAGGAGTCCAAAAACTGTAAGGAAAAATTTCATAAAACATAAACAACAATCTACATGACAATTCACTTACTGGATCGAAAACTAACATCTGACAAAGCAGATGTACAGCCTCATGTGTAGCTTGGCTACTGAGGGTGTAGAGAGCAGTTAATGAAGCTAGTTTTGGCGCTCGTCTCAGCATGTGAGATCTGGCACCTTCACAGGCGTACTTCATGTCCTCCAATGTTGGAGTTCCTAGTAATTCTGTGATTAGTTCAAGCTGAAACACGAATGGATTTACAACTTTTTATAGTCATGCTGAACTTTGGCCAATCAACGGTGTTACAATTATAAGATAACCGGTGTTTAAGTCGAGTGGTTTACCTGTTGAACCGGACTTTGCGCTTGGAAGAGAATTCTTCTGCCTAGAAGTTCCCCAAAGATACAACCGACGCTCCATACGTCTACTGCAGCAGAATAGTGTCTGGCACCCATCAGAATTTCTGGGGCTCTGTAGTATTGTGTCACTACCTCTTGAGTCATGTGTTTGTTTTGATCAGGTTCCTCTACTCTGGCCAGTCCAAAATCACAGATCTGAAAAATGGTTACAATGAAATTTAGGGAGTCAAGTTATTGTATTCCCCCCCCCCCCCCCCCCCCGAAAATGAGAAGTTGAGTTTTCACTAAATCTCCACGTTTTGAAGCCTAGAGAATTAATCACTTCTAATCATTTTCAGATGGACGTCTCTGTGTGTGTATGTACGTGTGTGATCAATTTTTTTGTCCGACGATATCTCGAGAACGAGTTACCGGATTTCAATGATTTTGGTCTCAATCGACGCGGCTTTTCCAAACTTAGAACTGATTAGATTTTAGTTTCGATCGGTCAAGTACTTTTCGAATTATTCAAATAACAAAGTTCTAAATAATAAGAGGAAACCTGATGATATCTTGAGAACGAATGAACGGATTCGAATGAAAATTGGTACAAAGAGGTTTTTTGGGTCACCGATCACGAATTCGACACTGTGCTTCTAAAATTATCATTATTATGAATTCATTTCGAAACGAGTTTGAAAACTCGGAGTTCAAAGGCTGGCTCATGGACAGCCCAAAACCGCTTGTTTTTTCTTTTCGTGACACGATTATTTTGATCTTTAGTCATTCTCGCTGATTGCGCCAGTATTTCCCGATGTTCTTCAAGTTTGATGAGAATTATTTTTCGAACATTAGGCGATGGAACAACAATTTCAAAATCCCTAAGAATGAGGTGAAAAGTGAAGTTAAATTGTATAATATAAAAGGATGTTATATAAATTTCGGGATTTTTTTTATCATGGGTATAAAAGGATAGCATGTAGAATACGAAATTTATGACAACTTACCTTTAGAACGCAATTGCTGTTTACCAGAAGATTACCAGGCTTAATATCACGATGCAGAATTCTGGACGAGTGGAGATACTTTAGTCCTGTAACACAAAGGGAACGAATTTCACGTTAATCCCGGGCAAAATTACAAAGGAATAAAGAATGTACATAGAATGAGCTTTTTTTTTCCCCTTCATAATATAACAAGAGACGAAAATTTCATATATTAGAAATATCCTACTCAACGTTATATTATCCTCAAAGTTTCAAACGATAGGACGATAAGCGTTAACTCTTAGAAGTCTGCAGAATTTTATTAGCTGCATCGGTGCGCGAAACGTTCTAATTAGTGATAATTGAGGCTTGAGGTAAAAAAATTAATGAAACTGTACTACGTCAAAACTTTGCACTTGCTGCAACTGCAGATGAAATATTCTATATATGTTAGGGTGTGCCAAAAAAAAAAAAAAAAATTCAAACGCACATCAACATTCCGGTAGAGCATCTCAAATAGAATATCTCAGCCAAATATGAGCTCCTGATATTGATATTTAGAACTGCCTAATTTCGTTACTAATTTTAGTTACTAATTTTAGTTATTAAAATAGGCAGTTCTAAATATCAATATTAAGAACTCATATTTGGCTGAGATGTTCTATTTGAGATGCTCTACCGAAATTTTGATGCGCGGTTGAAAAATAAATTGTTTTTCCGAGAGTCATATGACTCTATGACGCTATGGCTCAATGTTTATAGGCGAATATCTCTTAATCAGTGAGAGTTAGGAAAATTCTATTTCAGTACTTTTTTGTAGAGCGTGAAATTTCCTATAAGAATCTGTATTCAGAAAGTTTTGAAATCAAGCCGGTTACGAGAAAAAACAATTCGAAAATTTTCCGATTTTTTTTTTCACGTATTATTCAAATCAAAAATGGGAAAACCGAGTTAGGCAGTTCTAAATATCAATATTAAGAGCTCATATTTGGCTGCGATATTCTATTTGAGATGCTCTGTGCGTGTGCGTTTGAACTTTTTTTTTTTTTTGGCACACCCTAATATATAATATATGTTTGTCGAATAATAAATCCGAGTATGTATATAGATATGTGCGTGGCATTTGAGCCATCCAAATGATCCCCATAAAACCACAACTCATTTTACGACCGAAACTTCAGAATCAGTCGCATAGATCGCACTAAAATTCTAACAAACCCGCAAAGTGTTGCATGCGAGAGACTTTGTTCAAGCTCACGGGTTAACGCCAATACGATAAGAAAGTATAGTAAGAGTAAAAATAAATAACGAAATGGGGGTATAACTGTATAATTTAAAGAACGCTGTATAAGAGACGAAGGCTAACACCTATTTTTCTTATATACTTTTACCTATATACATCGCGTCACGCGATATATTTTCCCGGGTTCACCTCAATTTCCTTTCCCTTTTTATATATTCCCACACCTTTCCACACCTCTTTATTCATATACGATCATTTCACCGTGTAAAAACGTCTGCTTCTTCACTTTCCTATATAATACAAACCGACTATTTACTCAAGAAACCAGCCTGCGTTAAATATAAAGTTAGAAATTCCGTTTGATCAAACGTTCTACTTTCCCACTGCATTTCTATACAAATTTGAAGAATTTTCGATGAATTATGGGTGCGACCGGTACTCTAATACAACGAATATCTCTTCGGTGCAATCGATATCCATGCAAAAGCAAAACTCTATAAAATTTCAAATTTCTTCTCTAAATATTAGCAATAACTAATGGAAACACTGAGTCCACAGAATAATTGTTTTTTTACAGTGTACCTATAGCAATGATTCAGAATGAATCAGATGAATAAAATTCGACGTCGAAAGTATCCAATGTTCGAGTGAAAACTTTAACAGACACGTACTAGCTCTTCAACCAACGCGGAAGAGCAATAGTTTAGGAATTCTTCTGATACCGTTATTAGAAGTACCCGTGAAATACTGCTTAGCTACAAACCAAACCATCCATGGATTTTCACAATTAGTAGTATAGTAGTAACAATGCGTTACTTATACAGTTGCTAAATGCATTTTTTCGGCTTTACCAAATGTAATAGAAAATAGGAAGAGAGAAAGATTATTATACGAGTGGAGAACGAAAGAGAGAATATAAGCGACCCCCTTAGCAAGCAGTCGAATGGTGGAGGGTAATCTGTTCCCTATTCAGTTGACACCATGCAGTTCCAGCTAGGCTGTGCATGAAACAGCTCTGGGTATTCCCCTTGGAGCTGAGGGAGTGACTGTGTCCCTGGATCGTGTCGACACACAGAATACTGGGATGCAATATCAGAGCTGAATACCCGACTGCTCTCTGCTTGCACAAAAGGGGCATAAGGGCAGTGTGACTCACTTCGTAAAAGCCTAATATCAGATCGACGCGTTCAAATTTCATCCTAAATGTCCCTCGCCATTCCCTGAGTTGATATATATTTGCCGGTGAAAGAATGAGGGGATAAATAATTTCATGTACCATATCATCGCGATAGAATTAATTTCCCCAATTTTTATTATCTTATAGATTAGATATTATATGATATAGTATTATGAAGAGTTGCGTTTATAAGTGCAGATGTGATCATGATGAGGCGACCCGACCACCCGAGTAAACAGGATTAATTATCGCACGAGCGGATAATACTTACGACTAAAGTTTGCCAATCTCGAAGACATGCCAAACATGCACCTAAACGAGGCAACGTACACGGCCTAGGGCAAATTGTACCAAGCCGCAAACGCCGAGGCCATACTAACTGATGAAGTTAACTGCGAGAGTTAGTAAGTATATACCTGCACATTAATATATGTAGTGGGTAATGATGACAGACAGACAGACAGAAGTTGACACGAACTTATGAAAGCCGTATAGTTCCGCAAGTATGAGGATCGAGGGATGGTAGGTATTATTAGTTATTTACTTATTGCCGAAAGCGTTTTATCGATTTTAATAAAACTTTTTGTCATTATAGAGATTCAAAATTGTGGCCTGGCACACGTACAAGCGGAAATTAAAAATTTCCTCGAATGACTGGAAAATTTGATATCTAGGGGTTTTTAGGATCACTGATTACGAATCTGATCAAATTCAAAATTTCAAAGCCTCCTAAGTCCCTCAAAAATAAGATTGATCTAAAAATCATATGAATTGTGTGTTTATCAGGGGATACGAAAGGTGAATTATATACACCTAGAATTTTTGGCAGCCTGTTTCCCAGCTAAAACACAATCCGATCGACGTGAAATTGATATCAGTGACGCCGAAAAAGCGCACGGAGGGCATAATTCGACGCCCCATACGAATAACAGCACATTTCAGATTCCGGGTGAAAAAGAGCACATTTCAGATTCCGGGTGAAAAAGAACACGTTTCAGATTCCGAGTGAAAAAGAGCATATTTCAGATTCCGGATGGAAAAGAACACGTTTCAGATTGAGAATGAAAAATAACACGTTTCAGATTCACTCGAAAACTGGCACAATTCAGGTTGAACCGAATATTACTTATTAGCAAGTGTCAGGTAGGTTTATTATAAGATTGAATTAATCATTCAATGATAAAATTGAATTGAGTTTTTGTGCATAATTATGCATTAGGGTGGTTCAAAAAAGACCTAATTTTTCAGATGTTGCTGCTCATCCGTGAATATGTTGTTTGTGATTTTAAAAAATTATTCCATTTTTTTTTAGCTCTATTGGCCAATATTTACTACTGCCTCAGTGAAGTTAAAATTTCGAAACTTTGCCATTTTTGGCAATTTCAAAGTTCTCAGATCAAAGCGCTCATCTGGCTACCTCTAGATTCTCATTCAATGAGCATGTTGGTTCAAGATGAGACTCGTACGATAATATTTAGTACTGCCTCGGAGACATTGGAGTTTTTTTTTCAATATTTTGCGTTTTTTCGGAGATTCGATCTCCAGGTGCTGCTCATGAGACAGTTTCATCTTACCAATATAAGGAAGAAGTCCAAGCAGTTTGCAGTCTGCGGGACCATTTTTACTACTGCCTCATTGACGGCGACTTTCCTTCAAGTAAAATTAGCAACATGAGGCAGTGGTAAAAATGGTCCCACAGACTGCAAACTTCGTGTACTTCTTCCTTAAAATGGTAAGAAAAGACTGTCTCATGAGCAACACCTGGCGTTCCAATCTCTAAGAAAACCCCTAAATAGTGAAAAAACTTCAATGTCTCTGAGGCGGTACTAAATATTATCGTACGAGTCTCATCTTGAACCAACATCCTCATTGAATGAGAACCTAGAGGTAGCCAGATGAAGACTTTGATCTGAGAACTTTGAAATTGCCAAAAATGGCAAAATTTCAACTTCACTGAGGCAGTAGTAAATATTGTCCTATAGAGCTCAAGAAAATGGTATAATTTTTCAAAATCACAAACAACATATTCACGAATGAGCAGCAACATCTGAGAAATTAGGTCTTTTTTGAACCACCCTATTGTGCATTTCCAATTTCATAATAAACCTACCTGACACTTACTAATGAGTAATATTCGGTTCAACCTGAATTGTGCTAGTTTTCGAGTGAATCTGAAACGTGCTACTTTTCATTCTCAATCTGAAACGTGTTCTTTTCCATCCGGAATCTGAAACATGCTCTTTTCCACCCGGAATCTGAAATGTGCTCTTTTCCACCCGGAATTTGAAACGTGCTCTTTTTCACCCGGAATCTGAATTGTGCTGTTATTCGTATCGGGCGTCGAATATGATGCTCTTGAACTTCGAAAAAGTGAAAATAAAATGTACAGATTTTCATCAAGAGTGCTCTGTAACGAATAATCGTTGTTGCTGACGTTGTACTTGATAAATATGAAAACACCCGGAACATTTTCACTTTTTTTCTTCGGAAATCCTTCGTGCAATTTTTCTGCGTCACTGATATCAATTTCACATCGATCGGATGTGGTTTTAGCTGAGAAACGTGCTGCCAAAACTTCTAGGTGTATAATTATTCAATCATTCATATCCTCTTAAATAAAATAATAAATAACAATGAAGATGAGGTATATATAGAAGGAATACATCGAATTTAGACCTTCTGCGCAGAAAACAAAAGGCACGATGGAAGTACGCTATGCCTACGTCGCTGGAGCGCGATGAAGCGTGAACGTGGATGGTGTAACCGGTAGTAAAAATCAAGCGAATGGAATGGAAGTAGAAGTGGAAGTGGAAGAGTGGAAATGGCGGTAAGGGAGGGAAGATGAAGCCGTGAGAATGATGAGTTAAGTGCGAAGATGCATTGACCTTGCGTGTAATTTTAAACCGCTAGTTTTTTTAGACAACGCGTTACAAATTTATATCTCCTATACTATAGCTTCGCCCCGTCATCACAACGTGAATAAACAAAGAACTTTGTATATACGAAAATCTTGACTTATATATATATATATATATATATATATATATCAAGGTTTCTGATCGCTAAACTCGCAAACATGTCTCAATGTTGCGTGAGATAACAAAATTTACCCTAAGGTAACAACGAAATTATTGATCTGAATATCCTGTTTACATCTGAAGCACGAAAACGATCCTAATTAAAATAAAATATAAAAAGAAACGACTGAAAGAAATGTGATTTCTGAAATAGCATAAAGTACTTCGTGTAGGTGATGATTTAAAAAATCTCAAAAAATGTTCTTCATTCGTAATTTTTGATTTTTTGTCATTAAATTTTTTCTTTTTTACTTCAACTATATTTCTCCAAATCTACGAATAATTCTCTAAACGAACAGAGAATATATAGCCGGGCATGTATACCTATACCCTATATTAAAGAAAACCGGAAGAAATATAAAGGAGCAGCTACGATATTTAGATTATTGGCTTATATCGAGCGTCTAGACAACGCATCGGAAGCCATCGTAAGCGAGACGCGCACGAGAGTATAGGAACGAGGCATGCTTGCAGAAGAGTAAGTAGATATCTATAGATACTATACGCGGAGAGGCATACTATGCGTAGGACACAAGCGTGTGGCAAGCTGCAGCAGGGGCACAGAGAGCGTTCAGTTGAGTGCGCGTCGCGTCGGCGCATCGCAGTCGCAATAATTCCGGAAGTCAACAGTCGAACGAGTTAACGGAGGCGAACGGTGGGGTATAACGATTCGACGCTCACTGCAGCAGCAGCGGCAGCAGCCACAGCAACAGCATCATCATCATCATCATCGGACCTAGACCGATGAAATTAAGATTGGGAGTGAGCGATATGCGCGGGGAATTAATATTCACGCCGAGGACACACTCGGTTGCACCCTTTAATCGTATCATAATATTTAATACCGGATCTTCCGACCTCTCAGAGGCTGGAAAGTCGTCGTTATATAATAGATCTTCGGTTTTTTTTTTTTTTTTTTTTTTTTTTTATTAATTCATCGAAATAGATACGAATTTTTTTTAGATTTTTAACCACTTTTTCGCTCTCTCAAATGTTGAGATAAAAAGTGCGTTACGTTCTCACAAGTCACAACGATAGAAAACTCACTTTATAGTTATTATACTCTAATTAGTATGTATTATTAATCTTCCCGGAAATGACATCGTTTTAAAATATTCCCTACAAATTTGGAGAAATTACGATAAACGTTACGACCTAGGGGCTAGGGTACCTACTACGTATACGACAACCATATACTTTTTCTTCGATAAACTCAATCTATATGTTTAGGCAGAGTCTATGAATTCTGAAATAATTTCAAATTCGTCAAAACAGGGGTAATGTTGAGCGGTGAAAAAATTGAATCAATAAAATAATACTTATTATATATATATATATATGGGGAATTCCACCCCAACCCGACCTACGTCTGACCCTCACCCCTTCCGATTCGAGTCATAATTTTTTATGTTGTTCCACCTTTTCGAAGAAACACTCTGAATTTTTTTCAGATTTTTTGGAAACCGTCCGATTTACCTATGATTTTTGAAAATGAACACATCGATAGCCCGAATTGAAAAACCTGAAAAAATTCTCAAAAATCCTGCTTTAGTTACCAAAATTTTCAGGCCTTTAGCCAAAGTGGGCAGACGTTTGCTTCTCATATTATTCAACGTTGTTCTCGGTAAAAACTCTTAATATCATAGAAGCGAACGTCTGCGCACTCTGGGTCAAGGCTTGAAAATTTTGTTTTACGAAGCAGGATTTTTGAGAATTTTTTTCAGATTTTTCGATTGAGGTCAACATTTTGAATTTTGGGAAATTTTGGAAATCTTGACCCCAATTGAAAAATTTGAAAAAAAATTGAAAAAATCCTGCTTCGTTTAACAAAATTTTCAAGCTTTGACCCAGAGTGCGCAGACGTTCGCTTCTATTATGATGTTTAGAGTTTTTTCCGAGAACAACGTTGAATAATATGAGAAGCAAACGTCTGCCCACTTTGGCTAAAGGCCTGAAAATTTTGATAACTAAAGCAGGATTTTTGAGAATTTTTTCAGATTTTTCAATTCGGGCTATCGATGTGTTCATTTTCAAAAATCATAGGTAAATCGGACGGTTTCCAAAAAATCTGAAAAAAAATTCAGTGTTTCTTCGAAAAGGTCGAACAACATAAAAAATTATGACTCGAATCGGAAGGGGTGAAGGTCAGACGTAGGTCGGGTTGGGGTGGAATTCACCATATATATATATATATATATATATATAGAGATATATCTGTAAAGAGTATGTATAGTAGCGATTTGAAAGAAAATTATTTTCCGAGGAGTATCATGTGCCCACTTAAAATACCTGTATACGCCGTTCTCCGATAATACGACAAAAGTACATAACGACGACAGACATCGGTATATAAAGTGGCGGACATAAAAACGAAAGACTTCAGGCTTAGGGGAATATAACCATATGTGACGGTGAAAGATTGACACCAAACAGACTACCGAATTCAAATTCCAGCACGCACGTAGGTATATATCACAAAGTAAAAAGAGCTGGGATTAAATTCTCATTGTCAGTCGAAATAGTCAAGACGGTTTACTATATGTTTTATATGGGGCAGTCCACGCCAACTCGACCAGGGTTTGACCTTCTACATTTTTGATTTGGTTCGTAATTTTTCATATGATTGTTCCATCTTTCAAAAGCACGCTGAATTTTTTTCAGATTTTTTCATTCAAATCCGGTCAAATAGGAAAATAAAAGCACTCAAGAAGAAAATCACACGGAAGGACATTTTTTGAAAAATCTGAAAAAAATCTCAAAAATCCTTCACTTCATTTCAAGAATTTCGGCGTGTGGACCAGAGTGGGTCGACGCTTGCTTCTATATGTCATTCGCGATTTTCTTGATAAACAAAAATAAAAAAATTGACGTAACGGTCAGTTTACTGTGGGCAGTTGCATGAACAGTTTTAAATGTTACTCCGAATTTTTCGTTGTTTTTTTGGATTTTTTTTTGTAGCGATTTAGCCTATCAGTCTAATTTTTTTATTTTTGTTTTTCAAGAAAATCGCGAATGACATATGACATAGAAGCAAGCGCCGGCCCACTCTGGTCCACACGCCGAAATTCTTGAAATGAAGTGAAGGATTTTTGAGATTTTTTTCAGATTTTTCAAAAATGTCCTTCCGTGTGATTTTCTTCTTGAGTGCTTTTATTTTCCTATTTGACCGGATTTGAATGAAAAAATCTGAAAAAAATTCAGCGTGCTTTTGAAAGATGGAACAATCATATGAAAAATTACGAACCAAATCAAAAATGTAGAGGGTCAAACCCTGGTCGAGTTGGCGTGGACTGCCCCATATACAAAATACGACGTTTATTTTTACATAATATATCAGGTATTGAATAAAAAATTTAAAAATTAAAAAAAAAAAAAAAAAAAAAAAAACTCAATTTATTACGCGGTAAGAAGATTTGAACAATGATTTATCCCAATTTAAGGCAATTAATTAATTTATCAACATTTAAGCCAGCTTTCCCAATTTTTCGTAAAATTTTCAAGAAATTAGTAATAAAATCAGTAAAATATATCGACGCCCGATACGAATAACAGCACATTTCAGATTCCGGGTGAAAAAGAGCACGTTTCAAATTCCGGGTGGAAAAGAGCACATTTCAGATTCCGGGTGGAAAAGAGCACGTTTCAGATTCCGGGTGAAAAAGAGCATGTTTCAGATTCCGAATGGAAAAGAACACGTTTAAGATTGAGAATGAAAAATAGCACCTTTCAGATTCACTCGAAAACTAGCACAATTCAGGCGAGGCGAATATTACTCATTAGTAAGTGTCAGGTAGGTTTATTATGAAATTGGAAGTACACAATTATGCACAAAAACTCGATTCAATTTTATCATTGAATGATTAATTCAATCTTATAATAAACCTACCTGACACTTGCTAATAAGTAATATTCGGTTCAACCTGAATTGTGCTAGTTTTCGAGTGAATCTGAAAGGTGCTATTTTTCATTCTCAATCTGAAACGTGTTCTTTTCCATCCGGAATCTGAAATATGCTCCTTTTCACTCGGAATCTGAAACGTGCTCTTTTCCATCCGGAATCTGAAACATGCTCCTTTTCACTCGGAATCTGAAACGTGCTCTTTTCCACCCGGAATCTGAAACGAGCTCTTTTCCACCCGGAATTTGAAACGTGCTCTTTTTCACCCGGAATCTGAAATGTGATGTTATTCGTATCGGGCGTCGATATATTCGCGATATAAAATAATTTAGTAAAAGCACAGAATAAACCTAATCTGTATATACACAGAAAAAAAGGTTGACTTCCCGAGTCGAAATTTAACGCCTCATTAGAACCTCAAAATTTTACCGTTGGGAGGTTTTTGAGGGTCTGGAGAGGTTTATTTTGTATGGGAATTGAAACCCTCTTTAGCGCCTAAAACTCGTAGTTACCAGACAAATGCAGCATTTTAGGGTCAAATGAGGATCTCACGAGAACCTCGCGAGAACCTCGTGAAGCCCGGCTCCCTAGCAGAAATTTCGGTAGAAGATCGGGCTAGCCGTCATATCGGAGCCCGTAATTTATTTTCGTGAAATTAAAAAGTAATGATAGTAGAAAAAAAAGTAGAAAATTTTACGAATTTTATCGTCAGTTGACCGAACCTACGCATTATATCGATGAAACCGCATTTTACATCCATTGAAAAAACCGCCGCATTATTAGTCCCCGCCGGGATTTGAACCCACGTCCGCTCGATTCGCAGTCGCACGCCCTAACCACTACGCTAAACTACCATATGGCATAGGACCCAACACTTTCCTACTTGTTCAGGGCCTATCAAAGTGTCAAGTTATTACTCGAAATATTTCAATGACATCAACATTTTTCATTTGCAGGACTAGATTGAAGTCCTTGCATATTTTATTACGATTAATTACTGAATATTATATAATATATTTTTTGTTTACGCGGTCATATGAGCCATTCCACGTCAGACCGGACAAAATAAATCAAAAAATGACCTCGATGTTATCGATTTCGCTATCATTTTTTTCACGGGTTCTATGGAACAAATAAATGGATCAAACAATTTTTTGTTTTTTTTTTTTTGGCCCCTATTTTCCAAGTTACACGGGGGTGAAATTCAGGAAAAAGAGCCAAAACACGAAAACATACTCCTCTTCAAACGGTCATATCTTTGATTGTATTAATCCTAGAGACTTCATCCAAGAACCATTTCAAAGCTATTGAATGACACTATTATAATATATTTATTTCATTTCGCGGTAACAAACAATTCTATTTGTTATAAACAAATATATTATTCAAACGTGATTTTCATAGAAAATACCTAAGCGATAAAATTATCAAAAAAATATGAGCGTATTCCTTGATCAATTCTCTACAAAATCGTTAAGTCAATTTTATGGAGAACCGATGGAAACCATGTTGAAACGATTTATTTATAAGCGAAGGCGCGCGCTGCCACCCAAAAACCCGGCTCAGGTACGTGTGGCTAGCATGAGAAAGCATCGGTGGGCATGTTCACGGTCATATCTTTGGTTGTTTTCATCCGAAAGACTTCTTCCTAGAACCATTTCGAAGCTATTGAATGACACTATTATAATATATTTATTTCATTTTGCGGTAGCGAACAATTCTATTTGTTATAAACAAATATATTATTCAAACGTGATTTTCAAAGCAAGGGCTACGCGATAACATTCTCAAAAAAATATGAGCGTATTCCTTGATCAATTCTCTACAAAATCGTTAAGTCAATTTCATGGAGAAACGATCGAAACCATGTGAAAACGATTTATTTATAAGCGACGGTGTGCGGTGCCGCTGAAAGACCCGGCTCGGGTACGGTTTTTCGGTGGCAGCGCGCGCCGTCGCTTATAAATAAATCGTTTTAACATGGTTCCCATCGGTTCTCCATAAAATTGACTTAACGATTTTGTAGAGAATTGATCAAGGAATACGCTCATATTTTTTTGATAATTTTATCGCTTGGTATTTTCTATGAAAATCACGTTTGAATAATATATTTGTTTATAACAAATAGAATTGTTTATTACCGCGAAATGAAATAAATATATTATAATAGTGTCATTCAATAGCTTTGAAATGGTTCTTGGATGAAGTCTCTAGGATTAATACAATCAAAGATATGACCGTTTGAAGAGGAGTATGTTTTCGATTTTTGGCTCTTTTTCCTGAATTTCACCCCCGTGTAACTTGGAAAATAGGGGCCAAAAAAAAAAAACAAAAAATTGTTTGATCAATTTATTTGTTCCATAGAACCCGTAAAAAAAATGATAGCGAAATCGATAACATCGAGGTCAGAAAGCTGTCCGGTCTGACGTGGAATTGCTCATATGTGTTTATCCGAATTAAATATGACATTTTGATGGAAAAAAAAATGTTTCAGAAGGTCCACTATAATTTTTATGTTTATTTCGGGAATTTTTTTTAGTTAAAACCACATAAATTCACTCACAGTGGCAAATCGTTGTGTCGCAAGAACTAAAAACGCAGTGATGAAATTAGCGTAAAAATTTTACTTCATTTCCTGGAACATTTTTTTTCTCCAACAGTCTACCTATCTATTTCATATTTTACAAATCCCGTAAACCGATCGAGCAGTGATATTGGGATCTATTATTGTGGAATCCACAACTGATCCTGATAGGCGCCTTTGTGTTGTCAATTAGGCCTGATTACCGAACAAATTTCTACATGGACACCGAGTAAAACGATTTATTTGAATTTTGACTTATTGCAAAAATGTATTTGCTGCAAGTAAATTTTTATCCGTGGCAACCAAACTATATTTGTGGTGAGAAGATTTGTTCACTTTAAATATATTTATTCCGTAGATTCCGTTTCCGCCAATTAGAGATTTTTTTGAAGCAAATACATTTTTTTATTGTTACGAAAGAAATTGGGTTGCCAAAGATGAAAATGTACTTGGCGAAAATTATATTTTAAACAAAGTCCAGATTTTAATAAATCATTTTCTGAGTGTAGTTTTCAATATTTATTATCATTCGAGTATACTCGACACTTGATCGAGCTCTGTGAGTATCAAAATAGGTCCTCAATTATGACTGCGGAGGACTTGGAGGTCCTAAACGGACGCTTGAGGTCGACCAGTGTTCAAAGAGGATCATATGTACACTATGAGTACTAAAGTAGGCGCTAAATTTTGGCTACGGAGGGCCTGGAGGTTCAAAATAGGCGCTTGAGGTGATAGCGGGGTCTAAAGAGGTTGAGGTAGATGCTGAGAGGATCAAAATAGGGGCTAAATTTCGACTCGGGTTGAGCCAAGAAAATTATTCTTGATTCAAGATAATTTTGCGGTCCAAAAATGAAGACCGAAATTTTGATTTGATCCGAGAAAATTTCGGTCTTCATTTTTGTACCGCAAAATTATATCTTGAATCAAGTCAATCTTTCTTTATGTGTAGGTATAGGCGTAAATGATTCAAATCAATCGTTATAATATAGCTATAGGTATTTGTTAGAAACAAAAAGCAAAATATAAAAATCAAAGATTAAAGATTTTCAAAATATAATCGTATCCTGCACAAGGTGCGCGCAGGATTCGATTATCCTGAAAGTCTGCGAGAGGCCGGCTGGACGGATACGCGTACGTCACGCTTAGCGATTTTACGTTCGATGTGGATGGGTTCACCGCACTCGCCGATTCCCCGTGCGTAATTCCAAAGGCGTCGGTACGTACATACGATTTTACGATTATAGGTATATGTATGTGCATCGCTGTAATCGTTAGAAAATAAATAAATAAATAAATAAATAAATAAATAAATAAATAAAATAGAATTCACCATCGTCATTAATTCGACGATTATTATACGGATTTAGGGAGCAACTTCGCACGAATTCCTTTTTTCAATTATTAGGTAGTTTAGGTGCAGCCTGATGCAGAAATACGTGACTGAGCTATTGTATTTTAAAAAATTTCCCGATCCCGATCCCGCTTACCCGCCTCTCTCTCTCTCTCTCTCGCTTGCTTTCTCGGTCTTGGCACTCGATCACTGTCGTACACACGTATATTAATTCATAATATGTAGTACTCACTCGGCCGACCCAAGCCGGTCCTAACTCCTTATACCTAGCCAGTAGTAGCGACCAGTTTGCGTCAGACGTCGCTATAAGGATACGATCCACTGTGCTGCGCACATGAGGTACGTATACACATATATATTTTCGAATAAAATAACCAGAACCAAGTTTTTTTCTTCTACTTTTCATTTCCAAATTCCACAAATTCTTACCATATGTGAATTTATCGGACCAGTCGAACCAAATTTTTAACTCTTCTAACTGAAACTCACCTCTATATAGAGCGTGCAATCTCCAGATAGACCGAAAAAAACGGAAGTGCATCATAATTATTTTTTATCAAGTAAAAATTCCTTCAGCCCGGGTTTGAACCGGGACCTCCGCATTTGTACTGCGACGCCCTGTCCAATTAGACCACTGAAGGACTGAAGGAATCTTTACTTGAATTTCATGTTATTGTCATTGACCTCTTAGTCCACAGGTCTGTGTTTATTTCATTAAGTAGTGACAAGGCGTCGCAGTACAAATGCGGAGGTCCCGTTTCAAACCCGGGCTGAAGGAATTTTTACTTGAAAAAATAATTATGGTGCACTTCCGTTTTTTTCGGTCTATCTGGGGATTGCACGCTCTATATAGAGGTGAGCTTCAGTTAGAAGACTTAAAAATTTGGTTCGACTGGTCCGATAAATTCACATATGGTATGAATTAATAGGTTTCGAACGATAGAGTCACTACTTAATGAAATTCCACAAATTCTATTCATTTAAAATTCGAAAAAGTATTAGAATTCATTTTTTCTTCTTTTTTTTTTTTTTTTTTTACTCATTTTCTTCATACCTAATAAGTAATAACACAGCTTCTAATCGATATATTTATGGAATTAATGATTTTTTTTTTTTTTCAACAAATGAATTCTAGTATTCTACTCTGATTATAAATGAATTTTATCGAATTCTGTAGCGGCGGAAGTGACCGTAATAAAAATCAGGGCGCTACGTTGATTCCCTGTCGGAGTATAGGACTGTGTATTATATGCACGCATGTATTGGTGGTTTGGTTTTCTCGATCCGATGTTACACGGCAAACGAGTAGAGGCCCCTGGGCCGGATGACGGGGTCTCGGGTCACGGATGGGTGCCAGCAGGACTGGTTTGGCCCAGACTTAGCTCTTTCTCTCTGTACTGATACATATGTATAAGCGTGCGCACGTTTCTATACTAGATAGTCTTTTATATCTGATATCTACTATGTAACTATACACACATACATATGTGTCAAATTCTTTTTTTTTTTTATGCAACAAGTTTCACCACAAAAGTTCGCTCTGTCTTTTTAAGCAGCGAATCAAGTAAAAGTTAAGATTTGTCAGACATCAGGTCTCAGAGTTATACGCTGTCAAAGTAAAAGCACTCAAAGCTTCGATTCCCAGAATCTATTTTCGCATGAAACTAACATTTTTTTGGACCTATGTGTTCGGACTTGAAATAGAATTTATGCTAAGTTGGCCTTTTTTGCGTTTTTCACGCCTGGGCTCGGATAATAATCGAAATGTGATACATTTCGACCAAAAGGAGGTGTGCGACTATAGGGATGGGCCTTAATTGTTCAAACCTTCAGCCGATGTACAGACAACTTTTTCGATGCGTTGATTTGTCTTCTAAAAATTATTGTAAAATACGTGAAAATAAAACTTATGCAAGCTTGAAAATGCTGCGGTAAAAAAAACTCAACTCTGCACACATATATAATTATATCGTACTATAATAGAATATCTCTCGACTCGCGTGAAAGAGATGAGCTTGAACGATGATGACGCGTCATGCTGTCAGAACACGTTAGCTTTGCTTAACGTGTTAATCACTGCATGATCCCCAACCCCCATGCTTCGAACTATAGGATGTGTGAACGGGGAAAGAGCTCGATAAGGTTTGGGCCTCTTATGTATTAGAGGAAAGTTGATTATTTTGTTTTGTTTATCTTTGTCAACTCAGTCAATTTATAATCTTTGTTGTAAAAACTATTTCAATTCGGATCAAATCGTTTAGATTTAAGGGGGTATCTAAGTCTCGAGCTTCATAAAACGTTGAAACTTTTCACAACGGTATAACATTGAGGGACATGTAGGGGAAGGTGGGGCAAGACGGGGTACTTAAGGTTTATCAACAAATACATCAACAATTTTCAATACTGGCATACAGAACTTTTTATTATTGTAATCTTTGGACCTTCTTTTTTATATTGCCACATAGCATATACCGATATTATATTAAGTAATATTATATTTTTTAACAAACAAAAAAGGTGGTATTTGCCCCGTCTTGCCCCGCTAGTGGGGCAAGATGGGGTTGGTTGTTGGCCAATGTTAGGGTACATCATTAATGTTGATTAATTATTTATTAACATTTTTATTATTTATTTATTAATTATTTATTATTATTATTATTCTTTATTTATTATTTTCATTTATTTATTATTTATTTTTTCACAAAATAGTAAAAAATTATTTATTATTGTTATTATTATTTATTCATTATTTTCATTTATTTATTATTTATTTTTTTACAAAATAGTAAAAAACCGAACGATTGTAATCGTAGGGAAACGATGAAAGTCAGCAAGATGGATTACCTACGGGGATAAAAGGTACCCCATCTTGCCCCGGAAGACCTGCCCCATCTTGCCCCTTGGCGTATGTTTCACAAAAAGTTGTTGTCACTGTCAAACAATGGTGATATTCATAAATATATTGGACAAACCTTAAAAAGCGATCCCTAAAGATGATCAAAATCGAAGACGCAATCGAATGTCATGCATGTATCTATTGTTTCCACGCACAATTTCGGAGCGCAAAATTACATCACAATGCTTGAAAACGCCATTTATTTTTTAATTTACGACAAAATTGCGGAAATGGTGCTATACTCGGGTTATTCTATCAAGGGCCAAGTGGCGCCCCCATAGATAAAACAATCCAAAATTTTTTACCATTGTGCTGCTCAAAATGGAGGTACCCCATCTTACCTCACTACCCCGTCTTGCCCCACCTTCCCCTACGGACACGAATATAAATGATACCGTTTCAAAGTGTACAATTGCAGCTTGTATTTAAAAAAAAAAAACCGGTCACTGTAGCATCAAAATTGTGGCCGTTACAGCCACTGAAGTACTGGTCGGCGAAAGGCTGTGCTGAAATCTGTGACCACGATAATGGCTGAACGGAGTATCCGAAAATAAAAAACTTTGGATTGTTTTGTTGGTCAAGATACCCTTCAGGCTTCTACGCGACAGATTTTTGATAGATTGAAATTTGGCAGAATTACGAATTTTGTTACCGAGAAAAGTCCGTTTTCTTGATTTCGAGTAACGTTTTTACCTCTATTTTGGAAATTGAATGACGGATCAAAAATCTGTTGCATAGGCACCTGAAGGGTACCTTGACCAAGAAAACAATCCCAAGTTTTTTATTTTCGGATACTCTTTTCAGCCAGGATCGTGGTCGCAAATTTCAGCACAGCTTCTCGCCGACCAGTACTTCAGTGGCTGCAGCGGCCACAATTTTGATGCTACAGTGACCATGTTTTTTTCAAATTGAAACTGAAATTGTACACTTTGAAACGGTATCATTTATATTTGTGTCCGTACATGTCCCTCAATGCCATACCGTTATGAAAAGTTTCAATGTTTTATGAAGCTCGAGACTTAGATACCCCCTCAACAACGAAATTTATAAAAATCCGTTAATCCTTGATCCACGTTCTCCAGACATAATTGAATAAACAAAGACAAATCGTCAAATTTTATTTCTTCAACAACCCAGAAACTACTGCATGGATAAAAGTGGAAATCCAATCAGTCCTAAGATGAATAAAACCGGATCGATCGGTCCAACGATAGTTAAAATCCGTTCATTCGTTACCAAGATATCTTTGGACAAAAAAATTGACCACATCCGCACGCACGCACACGCACCCATTCGTAGATCCAAAAAAGGTCGGAGGTGATTCTCTGGACTTTGAAACGTGGAGATAAAGGAAAAACTGAACCTTTCATTTCCGGGTTGATTGTAATGCCTTCCCTTATTTTCTCAGCCGGAAAGTTGAAAAAACATGGTTGATTTATTCCCCAGCGATAAAATTAATAGTTTGTAATAAAAAAATTTAATTTTCTTATTAAATTTGACCAAAAAATTAGCCAAATTATGGGTACTGCAATTTATTAAATCGTTGGAATTTTTTCGTAGTATTTTTCGGCGTGTCTGAAAAGCGAGTAATAATTTTTTTAGGGGTAAAGGAAAATGAGAGCACTTTTGTAAATACAATATGCGAGAACGATGGAGCGAATGACGGATGAGCTCTTTAGAAGATTTACGAGTGACAGAAACAAAATAACCATTATGTTATCTGACGAAGAACGTTTTATGAATAATCATCATCCCTTACGAAGCTTGTGCGTATACGATTAACCCTCCGAGGATCGAGGGACGGTGTTATCAGTTATTTACTTATTTCCGAAAGCGTTTTATCGATTTCAATGAAATTTTTATCATTTGAAATTCAAAATGGCGGACTGGCACACGAGCGGAAATTGAAAATTCCCTCGAATGACTAAAAATTTGATATCTAGGCGGTTTTTGGGCCGCTGATCACGAATCCGATCTCAAAATTGCGGAATTCGAAATGGCAGATACAAGAGGTCAAAAAAAAAAAAAAAAAAAAACGATTTTTCATGAAAATTACGCCGAAAACTGAATTTTTGGTCGTGTATATCATCAGTATGATGGCGCGCAGTTATATACTCAGAAAACAAAGTTTATTGCGGCGTACACAATGGGTACCCGAAGAAACTCATTAAAAACAATCATAACATTATCTATTTGTTCTGTTCTTTTGTTTCTATATTTGACAAAAATTTGTGTATTAAATTTGTCGCTTAATTTCGTATATTAGAATTTCTTCTAAAAGTCTGCGTCCACCATTATTTACTCCATATTAAAATGAAATGAAATTTAACTATATCCCTGCACGCATTTGACTAAACTCTAAAGCAAAGCAGCATATAGGTATATCAGCACAGCACGCGTAGCAGACATCGTAGCCACTTCATGGAGGCCATTATTTCTTAATTGCTGTAAATATTTAAAAAGCAACCCTTCCTGTACCAGTATTCTATCCCCCCACACCTTCTTTCTCTTCATCTTCATCCGCATCCACATTCACATCCCCATCCCCATTCAAATCCCCGTCCCCATCAACACCACTCACTAACTTCTCGTGTCACCCCTGAAACACAATCTGGGGTTTGTACTCCGCAGTTTGAATACACGAAGGTAAATAACACACATAGGTGTATATATGCATATATATTCATGTGTGTATTTTTTCAACAATTCACGTATACATATTCATATTATATACAGGGTGGCCGCGAACTATGCTTCAATTTTAGAGTATGATCTGTGAGGTCTAGTATGGTGTTGATGTTGTGGCGTCTATGCGAGATACAGGCGATCTAAGAAGCTGCGTTAACGCCTGCATTTACGCAGCCAACCACACTGAGGCGAACAGTGGGCTGTACGGTTTTATGAGCGCACGACTGCTCGCAAGGAGTCCATAACGCTTTTGCAGTTCAAGAATAACAAAAATCATTGATATGCGCGTTGTTTTAACTAACTAATTCGATATGCAGTTTACGTCCGTAGTGTTTTTCTTGAACTGCGAAAGCATTGTGATTCGTGACAGCAATCATTCGCGCCTTAAACTAGACGGCCCACTGAACGGCCGTCTGTAGTTGGCTGCCTAAATGCAGGCGTAAAACACGAAATTTCTGATTGCCTATGCTACATCTCACAGACACCGCCGCAACGAAAATCTACAAGTTATACCTCCCAAATCATCCCCTAAAATAAAAACACTTTGTTCGTATAGCCACCCTGTATATGTGTTATAATTGCTATAGGTAGGTATACCGTATATACGCGAAGCTCGGTTACCTAGCGCGAGACGTAGCTTGACTGTAGGAAGTACGACCCTTTTCCGGCAGTTCCTCCCTTTGTTTTAAACATTATTTGAGACATCTTCCTCTCTGCCGTTAGTATATGAGTTATACCTATATGTATAGAGTGAAACCCCGGAGTATATAAGGTAAAAGCTTTACCACATACCATACATATTTTTTTTTTTTTTTTTTAGTTACTATAACTTTAGGGAAATGAATTTTGTATCTTCTTTCATTTTCGAACCATTTTTTTTTTTTTTTTTTTTCAACATGTTGACTATATTCAATAGACTGTGTCAAAAAAAAAAAAAAAAACGACATCTTCTTTTTGTTCGGGCCCTTTCGAAAATAGTTAGTGCTTAATATAAAGAAGATTGTCCCCAAAACTGAGCTATGTAGCTTGAACACAGAATTAACACATTTGAAAATAAGATTTCCCATGTATTTCAAATGGCAAAATTTGTTTATCCTAGTTTTATTTTTATAACTCTCTTTATTAAACTGATAAGAATAAAGCAGATATACGGTTTTGTGGAGAATTTTATGATCTACAAAAATAGTCCTTTGGCCCAAGTTGCTCGATTGAACCGTTAACGAGTTACAGTGGTTTAAAAGTCATATGTATATTTGATTACTACTTACTTTTCGACAAATTAATTAAAATTTTTTTTTTTTCATACATTTTCTCACAAATTTTTTTCCCTTCAAAACCGTATGTTCACTTTATTCTTATCAGTTGAATAAAGAGAATTATAAAAATAAAGCTAAGATAAACAAATTTTGCCATTTGAAATACATGGGAAATCTTATTTTCAAATGCGCTAATTCTGTGTTCAAGCTACATAGCTAAGCTTTGGGGACAATTTTCTTTATATTAAGCACTAACTATTTTCGAAAGGGCCCGAACAAAAAGAGGATGTCGTTTTTTTTTTTTTTTTTGACACAGTCTAATATTTAACCATATGGGAGGATAGGAGGATGTAACTTATATCTTATGGAAGGCTTCTCTCTTTACTCTCTTAGCTGTTTTTTTTTTTTTTTTCTCTAGTCTTCGCATCGCCTATCGGACAAAGAGGTCAATAACTAGCGCTAAACCGATAATAGATACAAGGCGTAGAGAGACCTTCGTGCCAAACCCTACTCGCAGCCTAGGGCTTCGATGCCTATTCTTCTTTGGTCACGAATAGGTATACGCGACGGATTTTGGTGCCTCGTTGTCCACCCTCTTTCTTCCCTTATACTTACTTGCGTACCTATATTATACATATATAAAACAGTCCGTGGTTTCCCTACAGACTCGTAGTCACGCACGTTCGCACAAAATATTGATACACACTAGAACGGAAACGAAAAATAAAAAATAGAATAAGGATTGCCGATTGAAGTTTTTTTTTTTTTTTTTTTATGAAATAAATGGTAAAACTGCGTAAATTTATCTAATGTGAAAATGAGCTGCTTTAGCAAGTACATATTATATAAGTTGTCTATCTTGTTTTCAAGAATCTCCTGATATACAAGTATACGTATATAGAAATGTATCTAATACTTGACTACTATACGCTTCAAGGAATTTAATTTCCGTTTCTAAAGAAACGATGATAATTCCAAAGCTGTAAACGCAGTTGAAGTTATGCGATAGTAGAGCTAAAAGGAGAATCGACTCTGTCTGGCTTTTTTCACTTTGTAAAATATTCAAATCTATTTAACTAACGATAGTTAGATACTTGCTAGATATACTCTTTGATAAGAAATTGATGCAAAAAGCTATTATTATACGTTAAAGAGATAATCGTTAGAATATATATACGAAATAACTTCAGTTGATTTTAAATAGAAAAAAAAAAAAAAAAAAGCTCCGATACAATTATTATAGTCGATTGACAAATTGGCTGTATTGGGATCCTTGAAATGGGCGTGGCTTTGAAATTTGAGCCTTCTTTGAGTAGTTCTATTTTCGTCACTAGTTGGCGTATCGAGGTTCCAAGCCCTCTCATTGGTTACTGTAGCCTTCTTTGAGTAGTTCTATTTTCTGCCACTAGTTGGCGTATCGAGGTTCTAAGGTTCCCAATATGAGAAATATAAGGTAGAAGATTACACTTACCTCTCAATATCTGGTACAGGAAGACCTTTATGTGATCAGCGCTGAGATGCTGAGGGCTGACGATGATCTTGTGCAGGTCACTTTGGAGGAGTTCTGTTATTACGTAACTGTGGTAAAACTGGTTAAGGACAAATTTTGGAAATAAGATTTTTACAAAATTAAAAACAATAGTAAGATTCGTCGTAGCATGAAAAATAAAATAAATGATGATCATTGCATGCAAAAGTTCGGATCGTTTCCAAGTCGTTTACAGAATACTTCAGAGAATTTTTTGCCAATAGGATTTCCATCATATTACTATACAAGTTTCAACGTGAAATAGCGTGAATAGTAAATTTCGTATTGATATTCAATCGGTTCTAAATCTTGGCCAATTATATCATGTCTAGAAACGTGATTCAATCGAATAACTAAATAAGTTATTCGTAAATCAGTTCTAATCGGTAACAATTATCTACGAATCTCAATGAGAGACTCAATCGGAAGTCTGGATTCGATGCTAATAAGTTCTAATGCGCATCGTTCAGTCGCAGTCTCGTATCCGTTTTGATGAGACAATTTTTATCTGACACAAATATAAGTTCTGACTGCGGTATTATCTAAAATCTAATCGTGATCGTATAATCGACACCAAAATCTCTGTTCAGTTATTAGTTTAGTCGTAGTTTTCAATCAGTTTTTATTCAATATTCGATACGATTCAGTCCAATTAAGAAATTAACGATGATAAACGATCAGTTTCCTTTCCTTCTAATATGTATTCGTACGTTCAGTGAATCTCGATGATCAAATTTAGAACAAAAAGAAAAACAGCCAATCGTTGTTTATTTTATTTAATTACGACTGAAATATTGAAAACGTTCGTTTGTCTGGAACCGAAATTCCAAGTCAGTGAGTAATTATGTATTAAAGTTAGTTTCTCTGGTATATATATGGTGGATATAATATAACTATAGCTATACAGGAATAAACGCGAATGGTACAAAGCAAAACAATGAACTACAGACAAGCTTAAGCTCCTCCAAGCTTCGGGAAAACTTTCGCGATAACCGTCTCGCTGAGTTTACAATTGTTCAAATAGAGATATATTTGTATGTGTATACCTCTACCTAGTATACGTGCACAGAAAGAAAGGTTGACTTGATTCAAGTTAACCTTTTTTTCTGTGTGGCTTTGTTATATCTGGTTTACCAATTTTCTTCGAAAATCGGTAACTATAAATTAATAGTTAAGCGAAAATCATTTCTGTCTTCTTTCACTAAAAACTCGAGGGACAATTGTTTCCTGTTCTTTCCAAATTAGGATTCCGCTGCTGATCGAATATTTTGTCGCAGTGCACACGCAAAAAAAAGTGCTGTCAAATTTACTATGTGGGCAGTAAATCTAGGGACAGCACTTTTTCGCAGTAGAAATTATCACAATTGTGGTGACATTCACTCATGTAGATACATTGAAGGCCACTTGATCCAATGTACCCAATACTGCAATTGTGATAATTTCTACTGCAAAAAAGTGCTTTCCCTATATTTACTGCTCACATAGTAAATTTGACAGCACTTTTTTTTGCGTGTGGTGACTTTGATAAATCGTTATGGTTTTGTCTGGATCTGATGGTGCATGGCGAAATGGTCGCTCAGGTTTGACCACTGTAATCACCGGCAAAACCTCGGATAGTGAGAATTCGAATAATCTAGTCTATCCTCTGAAGGGCCTCGGGTTTATGAAACAGAATCGTCGAACCAGGTCTAGGGGCAAAAGCCGGTCCTCGGAATGCCAGGTATAGAAGTCTGTGCGTGCAACTGCCATGCCATGCCGCCCGACAAAGGTATGCAACTTGACTGGTTCACCGGATTCGTCTACACAAATTATACGACGCATTCCAAGGATTTCGTGTCCTAAATTGGACCGAAAACTGCCTATAGGTTCGCGAATTTAAAACGAAAATTTTAGAGAAGAAGGAGTCTAACGACTCCACAATTAAACAAGAAGTAATCATATTATAATCGGTTTTTGGTTAATCTGGTTCTTCTGGATCCTCACCAAGGAGGAAAGGACTTGTTCACCTGAAACGGCTCGGGTCGAGACGAAGAAGAGAAGAAGAGAATAAAGTTGATGGTCTCGCGGAGAAGAACGCTTTGTCCAGGAACCGGTCGACAAACTACCCAGGAGGATCCTCCTCGTTCGGTGTGATCCCCACTGCGTTGAAAGAAAACTTGAAATTTGTATATGTGTCTACATTTATTTATGTATTTTTTTTTTTTTTTTTTTTTTTTTTTTTCAGACGAGTGGACGAAATCAAAAATTGAAGAAATTTTGTTGAGACAACGAGTCTCGATGTGTGAATACCCAAATCCATATCCATCATACACATACACGTAGACAAACACATCCGCAGCAGTAAAGAATCAAAAATAGACCAAGCTGGTTATACATAATGGGAAATTTTGGCCACGTGGACGAGGACACAGAGAAATTCCTCCATCTCGGAATAGACTCGACTAAATGTGGGAGGCCGAGGGTTGATTGCACTTGTGCAAGCTTCTCTATATATCTCTCTTTCCATCTGGATAAAATCTTTCGCCTCATGCTCACACGAGCAGCACCCACATATAGATGTATATACCACAAGGCCTTCGCCTCCATGGTTATCCGAAGAATAGGAAATGTCTTTAAAAAAAAAAAAAAGAAAAGAAGAATAGCATTTCGAATGAAACAGTACATCTTTCCTTCAAGAGAAAGAAAATCTAGAAATCGTTACGAGGGAATTGTGGGTGGGTTTGCAATCGTTTCGAATCACATATAGGCAATATAATAAGAGATTAAGTATAGGAGTACTCGTGGCCTTTCTTATAACTATAACCGTGGCTTCATCTATAAGCTAAGCAATAAGTAGTTTCTTTTTCTTTGTTGTTTACTCGACGAGGGACGAAGTCTAGCAAGGCCAGACTCAGTCGCGTTCATGGGACCGGTCACCCAGGTCCACGACCAAACCCCCGGTCCCTCTCTTCTTATTCCTTGACGAAGTAAACCAGGTAAGGTTAACCAGAGCTCAGCTACAGGATGGGCGTGTTTTTACCTCATGACTTTAGAGCTCTGGGTCTCCAAACGGGACAGAAAAAACTACAAAGAAAAAGAAAAAGAAAAAGAAGACGAAAAAGAAGGTCAATTTTTCACTTCTTCATCCCAGTATCAGAAAGAAGTGTAATCGAATAAAACAAATCGTTTTCCAATTAAAAGTGATGAATTTTGTTCATTCTTTTCACTTAAATCTAATCGATATTTAATAATATATCGGGTTCAGTCAAGTCAATATAATGTTGAAGAACATAACATCAGATTGATTGAACACATCGACTTGGTTGAGTAAAAAACATATTGAGTCAAATCAACCGAAACGAATGAATGAACTCATTGTATTTTGCCAAATCGAACGAATTTTGGATCAACTTGATCACATTTTCTTATTCAATCTTGAAAACCGAATCAAAATAATCAGCCTAGGTAATCCAAAATTCGTAATTGTCTTCATCTTCTTTGGGGATGTGAATGATGCATGGTTGAATTTTTGCCGAAAATACGGTTTCTACTTATATATCGAAATGCTTTGTCATCGCGTGTCGAATGACTCAGCCACACCCACTCCACTCCATTCCACTCCACTCTTCTCTTCTCTTCTCTTCTCTTCTCTTCTCTTCTCTTTCACTGTGAAGGATACGTACAGTGTATCCTATCCCACAGGTTATTGTCAGTGTTCTTCGTGTGAAAAAGTGTCGGTTATAGGTAGAGGCAGACGTATACAGTATTGCTATTGATTTATTTCCTGTGAAAGTTGCAACGATATTATATACATATATATACTATATGTATACATATCTATTTCCCGACACGCAATGCCCATGCATGAATCCATATGGAATCCGTATGCATATGTATGTACGTGCAGTACTAACTCAAATGCACCGAGAAATACAGATAGAGTTATGGATATATAGGCTCATGTCCCAAGAAAATTGCCTACATATACACATGCATATATATTACATATATATACATTATACATACTATATATGCGTATACAAACTACTGCTAATTAAATGTTTATGAAATGATTGGTCAATTACAAAGCATTAATCCCTTTACTCAGCTTAGACCTACCCCCGTTATTTCGAGTGTAAAATCAATTATATTATATAATATTCAATTATTTTTTCAGGTACTAAAGACTGAAGTACTGATTTTTCGGGCACAAAAGAATCGCAACGCGTCTCATTATTATCAATTCGAAATTTCGCTTCTACCGGAAAAGAAAATCGACTTCAAATCTTTTTTTACTGACAATTTGTATTTTTCCTCTATTCAAGTAAAAGATAATGTTCTTTTTTTTTTTTTTTTTTTTTTTTTTGAAATTTCGAAATTTGGAAATTAAAAAATGGAGTGTAATACATCTACCCGTTCATTGTCAGTTTCTTATTCCCCGCGAGTGACGACATAAACACATATACCTATCGCAAAGGTGGTTCTTGTTGAATGACGGACTTCCGTCACACGAGCTACTCCTACTACCGCGGTGCTGCTCGCGGGCGTATTCCCTCAAGTGAAACGAAGATTCTTTAAAACGGGACTTTGAGATTATTACTTTCCCTTTTATATGACTATCGTATACGATATGCATTGAAAAAATTCTACAATAAAATTGTCCAGATGATTATATCTTACCGAGGGGTTAACCACTCTTGAAATCAGGTGTACATCTGGCCGAGAAGTCAGGTGAAGTCAGTCAGTCAGTTGAAATCAGCTCAAGTCACTTGAAGTCAGTTGAAGTCAGGTGAAGTCAGTTAGTCAGTTGAAGTCAGCTGAAGTCAGTTGAAATCAGTTGGAGTCAGTGAGCTGAAGTCACTTGAAGCCACTAGAAGTCAGCTGAAGTTAGTTGAAGTTAGGTGAAGTCACTAGAAATCACCTGAAGTCACTAGAAATCAGCTGAAGTCAGTTGAAGTCAGCTGAAGTCACGTGAAGTCACTTGAAGTCTGCTGAAGTTACTAGAAGTCAGTTGAAGTCAGCTAAAGTCAGTTGAAGTCAGTTGCAATCAGGTGAAGTCAGTTGAAATCTGCTGAAGTCACTTGAAGTCACTTGAAATTACCTGAAGTCACTAGAAATCAGCTGAAGTCAGTTGAAGTCAGTTGAAGTCAGTAGACTTCATGGAGTTTTGAAGAGTTGAAGTCAGGTGTACGGTCAATCGACGAGTGGTCAACCCCTCGTATCTTACACACATATCTGAATTGATTATCCAAGATATCGCATTATCTGATGTGAAATTATCATATAGAATAAAAGTTTCGATGATATACAAAGTACAAAGTGGGTCCTGGGAACTGGTACCCTAACTACTTACCTGAGTACCGAGTCTTTGACTTTTGAGGAATCCTCTGAATTCGGTGCGACGTGCTTTCTTCATTTTGGTCGCCCTTGGAGGTCTCCTTATTCGAAAAGCGAATTAAACTTGAGAGACACTCGCGTGGCTTGCGCGTACAAGTCCTTCGTTTCACACAAAAAAAAAAAAAAAAAACGACGACGACGACGACTGCCACGACATTTTACGAAAGATTAAGTAATCGAGGTGCGATCCGGAAGCTATCGTACTTATATAACTATGCGGTATTCGGAAAATTACTCATTCAAGTAAATCGAACAGATCCTGAGGGAAGAAAAAATAAAATGAAGAAAAGAAGAAATCAGCTCTTATAGAACGTCTGAAGATATAGCTGCTGCAGGGAGTTCAAGTTATAGAATAGTACTTCTCGATAATAGTGCGAAAGTGTTGATTCTCGGACGAGTGTGAAGTTTTTAACAATCACAAGTTTTCGACAATCACACTCGTCCGAGAATCATCTACGTGTATCTAACTTTATTTTTTAACACAACGCGCGTTAAGTTGAATTCTATGCACGCGAAGCGTGCGCAAAATCGAACTTTGCGCACGCAGTGTCGAAGAATAGATTTTTCTAATAAATTTTGAATCGCAGTTCAAGAGAGATCGTGGGATCAATTGGGACCTTGAACTATGGGACGAGATTCCCGATTGGCGTAAGATTCGAAAACTTTCGGCCAAAACTACCCGTGGAATATCATCCTACATACATATATACGAATAAGAAAAGACTTTCGTATACATACACTATACATAGTATGTATACGTCTATGAGCACAGAGTTGGTTTGACATAAACAAAGGACTCTTCGTACGCATAGAATACACGTACATCCTGTTTCTGGCATACGTTTACCCCTCCTAATACAATGGAGGGTATAGATATAAGCCACGTGATGGGGGGACAACGGTATACCCTACGTAGCTGACGTTTTTAATCCCGAGGGTTTCGACCCGCGCGCGCGCGCCCGCACTGGCGGGCGCCCTACCCCATCATCCGTCTCAGATACGTCGAGGCTTATGGAAAAGAGAGAAGACAAAGAGATAAAAATTCGGAATTTAAATAATCGCGAGAATTTGAAGATGGAAATTTAATACTCAAGGTATATTGCAGGAAGATTGACGTATAAGTTGGATGATATAAAATAGAAATTTTTTTCCAAATTTAGAATATTTCCAGATCTACAGATTCCGCCGCATCGATTTGAAGACATTAAAACGTAGATTTATTTTTAGTACAGAAGCTTCAGTCCCATAGCTGAAATTATTTCGTGATTTTTGGTCAAATTATCAAAATGTAGGTTTCCGTCGGTAAAAACGAAAAAAAAAAAAAAAAAAATCATCCTCAATACGTGCAGATAGGAAGAGGCTGACGAAAGAAGATCTACACGTGCTATTTTCATTCACCCGCATTTGATCATCAAGTTACTATACGTTACCACGTAGCCCCTATCGTTTATTCACGGTTTACTTCCTAGTCAAGAATCTATACTAGGTATAGGTAATGCATGAAAGCCGGAAATCCCGAAAGCTCGAAGGAGTTACTTTTACGTATATAGCTATAAGTATTCTTATATTCTCGATCGCTTTAACCGGTGATGAGAATAAAATGATGATGAATAAAAAACTAGACACAGAATTATGTTGGAGTTCATGAAAGCACAGCTGATGTATATATGTAAATGTAAATGGTGGGTGTAAATGCCAAGTCGAATCCTTTGTTGTTTTCATATCTTTTGACATAAATAACGAGAAATAACAATAGTTCATAGTGGTGATGGTGGCGGTGGTGGTGGTGGTGGGAATAAAAGGGTGGAGAATTGAAAGAAGCAGCTCTGCACGTGGATAGAAAGACTTGCATCAAGGAGTGGCGATTATCACGAGTTATCTACGTCTCAAGCTCAAAACTGTGTACGACGGACCTTCCTTTCTAACATGACATATTTATACGAACAGTTCTCTCTTCAGATGTAAAGAAGCAGAAGAATAAGAAGAAGAAGAAGAATAAGAAGAAGAAGAAGAATAAGAAGAAGAAGAAGAAGAAGACGACCGCCCACGTGCAGCACATGGTGCAATACTTGCTTGGGCAGAAAATCGCTAAGCCACCCATTACGTGAGGTGTTATTTTTTCCCGGGTGTTAATAGTCGCTATAAACAAACCAGAACATCTTCATTCACGGTTTCAAAGTCCGATACTCAAGCCGGAAAAACGATGAGTCTAATTTTTGATCAATTTTTATCCATAAATTGTAGAACCGAGAACATTAACGTTTAAATTCGTGATGAAAAGGATCCGATGGGAACGGATTTGTGCAATGTTATTCGTAATAAATCGTCCCTAGCAAATTCAGTTACACCAAAATCACACCAAAAGTACACGGTGTAGGTCTGCGGTGTAATATTGGTGTAATTTTGGCAAAACTCTATAATGCGTCCAAAATTATACCAAAATGGGTCGGGTGTGAAATTGGTGTAAAGGTGGTGTGAAAAATTCTGAGATACACCGTGTGATTTTGGTGTAATTTTGGACGCATTTCAGAGTTTCACCGAAATTACACCAATATTACACCAAAATCAAACCACACCCAAAATACACCAAAATGACACCAGAAATATTGGTGTAAATGAACCCGCTAGGGGTGTCTTTTTGTTCTAAATTTGCTCATCGAGATGCACTGAACGTACGAATACATAGAGGGAAAGGAAACTGATCGTTTATCAACGTTAATTTCTTAGTGGAACTGAATCGTATCGAATATTGAATAAAAACTGATTGAAAACTACGACTAAACTAATAACTGAACAGAGATTTTGGTGTCGGATACGATCACGATTAGATTTTAGATAATACCAGTCAGAACTTATTATATTTGTGTCAGATAAAAATTGTCTTATCAAAACGGATACGAGACTGCGACTGAACGATGTGCATTAGAACTTATTAGTATCGAATCCAGACTTCCGATCACGTCTCATTGAGATTCGTAGATAATTGTTATCGATTAAAACTGATTTACGAATAACTTATTTAGTTGTTCGATTGAATATCACGCCTCCTAGAAATAATATAATATAATATAATTGCAGGTCCGCATTAGAACTGCTTAAATATCAATACAAAATTACCTATAACATGTATAACGTATTTCGCATACATATCTATAGAGAAACGGCTTAGCGAACAGTAACTAAGCAAGCACCGTTTATTGTTGATCATTTGCATTAATAATAGGTGATTATCCGGTAGCCCGTGCATCAGCCATATATAGTATAACGCCAGACCAAGCTCGCTACAAATATTTACTGTTGTCTGCCGTCACTCCCAGCTACGATAGTTCGATGATTTGTATGTGTGCAATGTAGATATATAACTATATATCCACGTATCTACCTTCCCACAGTCATGAAACGAGAGGAGCGAGCTAGTTGCAGGCGTCGTCGCCCTCAACTTCGGAGTTCAGAGTTGCGAATTGCGAAGTACGAAGCACGAGGTCATGGCAAGAGAGATAAGAACCAGTTCTCTCTCTCTCTCTCTTGAAAGTGTCAGTCGTGTCTTATCGCGAAATAACCTTCGAGCCAGGCAAGTCTTGACGATTTTCTTGCTCCCTTTTTCCTTTTTTACGTTTTTCTGATTTCACGAAGGAGCTTCGAGCTTCCAGTTTCGAAACGAGACCTAAAAATCAGTATTTTCCACAATACTTCTGATGTGTAATTCTTTTTTCTTTGTCACGCCAATGATGAAAAATAAAAAGGGAACATGATTTTCCCCGATCCTGAAAGATTTGGTAAAGTCCACACTGAGAAAAAACTCTTGTTGAAACAACCAAAATTTGGTTATTATACGGTCAAAGAAATTTTTTTGTTCAGTCAACCGAAATTTTGTTGTGCTAACAAGAAATTTAGTAGTATCAGCAAAAATTTTGGTTAGCCCAACAAAATTTTGATTGGCCCAACAAAATTTTGGTTGACTGAACAAAAAAATTTCTTTGACCGTATAATAACCAAATTTTGGTTGTGTCAACAAGACCTTTTTCTGAGTGCATCTGTTGACAGTTGAACATTTCAAGTCAGAGTTTAATCTCCATTAAATTTCCCGATCTTTTCTTACCACCTAGTGCATTATAATATACTACTGGGGAAAGACGAGTAGTTCATAGAATAGATATAATAGTTGTGGTTAGATTGTCTCAGAACCAATTGTGACCAATTGTAACCAATTGGACCCCGCGTAATTATGGAAATGACCATCGGGCTATTCCAAGTAGAATCAAAGCACATTATCCAGTATTTTATCTCAAGGTATGACGACCATAAACATACAAAAAATATACCTCGCGGTAAGTTGCGCTGCTGCACACTTCTGCAGAATTGTTGAACACTTTTTTTTTTTTTTATAAACGCATCTCCTCCGCTGCATATCACCCCGTCAGGGTATATGAATTCCTTCCCATCACATATTTCTCACACTTTTTACCAAACCTTCAGTGGTTACGCGCAGTCCCTAGTCAAATGAAAAACTGCATCCATTAAGCCCCCGGGAACTCCGATCCGCAATGTACAGAGAAAATTCTTCTGTACTATCCCGACGCGTTACTTTGCTTGCGTTATTATGCCTATACAATGCCCCAGACCTCCACGTTGCATAGTATTACTTTAAAACGTATTATATTGCCTTTCCGTTAACTGTCTTCAGTCCTCCAATATCATCTACGACGAAGGTTATCGATACTGCGTGTTTATCGAAGCGTAAAAGTTGCTCTACACCGATCACTCTGGAATCGAAACCGTATAGCGTATATATGTGTGCTTGACCTCTTTTCAGCAACACATGGCCTGGTGCACTCTGATGATCTGAGATAAGATCACACCTGCAGGTGTGGAAGTCTACAGGTGCTTGAATCGATTCTGGATTCTTGATTCAGAATTCTGTCCAAAAACTATATCTACTTTATGTTCATTCGAAAAACTTTCAGATATTTTTTTTTTTTTTTTAGGAATCGTTGGGGTAACCCCAAAATTTTATTCGAGTAAGAGTATCGACTAGTTTTCGAAGAGCTGTAACTCCGTGAAAAATGAACGGTTTTAGATGAACGGGACACGGTTAAAAAGCCCGAAATCTCCATCTTCAAATGTTGCCTTGGAATTTCCATTTCGATGATATTCGAGAAAGTTATCTGACTTTGAAACTACAGCCGCAGAATTGGACGAATTCTTTTTTTCTCGAGCTGTACAGAGTGCAAAAAAAATTGCAAAAATATCGCATTGCAAGGGTTTTGAAGCTTGACGTGGCCCCTTCAAAACCCTCGGTTTCAAAATTTCGTACGATTGTTTTTCGCTGAGTTATTCGATGTTACATACTTCGAGTGGATTTCAAAAAGTGGGTATCATATCGCTTCGAATTGGGATAACTCACTGAAATATCGCTGTACGATAAATTCAAGGAAATGGTTCGAGAGATGAGGTTTCAAGCTTTCGAATGCAATTTCGTTCGCCCGAATCAATTCACTTTTGACAAAGTTATAGCATTTTGAAAAACGGTCTTTTTTTCGGATTCAATTATTCTCTTTTGCGGCATTGATAGTGTAATCCAAAAGGAATAATTGCGAGGTTTGAAGAACATGCAGGCGAGAATAAACACGTGTTTACATACTGACATACTGTACTACCAGGCACGTTTACATATCGACGTATACTACACACTAACCCGCAAGCTTATTCAGCGTTATACAATCCCATTACAGATGTTATGAAATGTCCCCGAGGAAGTTAACTGGGTTGGGAGAAACCAATGGAAAGTAATTCCTTTACAATTCGCACATTAAAGCTACACGCACCTATTTTCATCGTTACCTATACTCGTCCCACTAATCTCTATATGTATGTTAAATTCTAGCTACTATATCAATTCGCAATAAAATCGTGAAATTTTTACATTTCCGATTAATCCTCGCTAATTCCCTATAATATTTTTTACATTTCATTTGCCAGATTATTTTTATGAATAGTAAGTACCACATATGTACATATAAGTACATTATAAATAATGAATGATGTATGGAAAAACCTAGGCAAGATATCTAACTGCACTATACGGTTAATATGAAATGCTTCGAAGCTAGGAAAATACAGAAGAAGAAAAACAAGAAGAAGAAGAAGAAGAAGAAGAAATGATTTGTAGAGACATCTGGCGCACCGTCTGCCAGAGATATTACCAGTGATTCGCTAAGTTGGTGCTATTTCTCATTTTGACAGGATTTTATTTTTATTTTTATTTTCATTTTCATTTTCATTTTCATTTCCATATTCCTTCATTCATTTGTATTCATTTTTATTTTTATTTAAATTAATCAAATATAATACCGGATTCTGCAATCAGTATTCGATTTAACGACGATAATAACTAATTGAATGTAACCAAGTCCGGAGGTGCAGTAAAAATGAAAAGCAATCACGCGAAGCTCTTTATTATACAGAACTTCGTAAAAAATAAATCTGAGTATATGTATATATATATAGAAAAGGATCAGAGAAACAGTGAGAAAAATTATCGAGCTATCCAGGTGCCAATTAGCGATACGATTTTCTTTGATCGCTCTTGTAATTATAACGCGGGATACGTTTTCGTAAGTTAGATTGAGAAAACGATTGACGAAATTATTTCCAAGTCATTTGGTACCTATATAGTATATATAGTACGCTGGTTGTATCTTGGAACAAATTGAACGTCAACTTTGAGGAATTTTTTTATTTCTTTTTTTTTTTTTTTTTCATTACTTTACCGCGGATCAAAGACAAGGAATTTCCTTTCGTCGATGAATCGAACTTTAAAAGAGAGGATCTTACCACAGTATACACAGGGTAGGTACAGTGATCAAAGTGTAGCCTGGATTCAACGAGATGTATAAAATTTAATAATATTTTCAAATAGAATTTTTTTTTTTTTCTTGTTATTTCTTTTAGAAGTTTTAAACTCATTTGATAAACGAACATTCTTAATCGCTTAATCCAAATTATTTATTCAATCTTCGTTTGAATTTCTCGGTGATTGGATACCGTCTGAAATATTTACAAGATTCTAGGTTCAAATATGATGATGGGCATGAAAAATTGCGATTCAGCTTAATCAATCAATAAAATTGGACCTCTGATTTTATACTAGCGACTTGAATTGTTCTTAAATTTATCTGAAATATGAAATAAAAAATATCGAAGATCGAGAGAATTAGGATCCCCACACAGTAAAAATTTTTGCGTCATTTTTAACATAAAGTTGTTTGAAATATCACAATTATGTTAAAATTGACACTAGAAAGTGTCAATTTTAAATTGACACTAAAAAGTGTTAAATATTTACCACAAAAATTTTAACACAAAGACTTTATGTTAAAAATGACGCAAAATTTGTTACTGTGCACCGATCAAACTTTGCGTAGATGGCGCTAGATTGCGAGGGCTCTGTCATGGCGGCGATTACATACACTAATACGATGTTAGTGTAAATAGTTTGTATGCGTGAGGTTGCATGAGGTTGCGCGAGGTTGCGCCGCGCAATTTGAATAACCTAACATCGTTCAACTATTCAAATCATAAATTCGAATGGCACGCGCAACCTCACGCTTACAAACTATTCACGCTAACATCGCGTTAGTGTATGTAATCGCCGCCATGACAGAGCCTTCGCAATCTAGCGCCATCTAGGCAAAGTTTGATCGGTGGGGATCCTAATTATCCGAATTCGTATTGTGTCATTTGTTTTTTTTGTTCGAAAACAAACATAAAATCCGCGCGCAAATTACTCAGTGATGATTTACGTCGACATATGATCGTTCAATTACAATGAACTGCCTGTGAGAGCGAGCAAGGGATTGATAGAACTTTTCTGATAAGAGAATAAGAGATGTAGAGAAGCTGGGTGACGTTGCGGAGATGGTATATACGGGTAAATTCAGGGTGGTACGGAAAAGGCCGACGAGGAAATGGTAGAGGGATGAAACGCTGGCGAGGGAGAAGAGCTTTGGTCGATGCCACGCGCTGGGTCGTGGTCGGGCGCCAAGGCGCCGAAATTACAAAAAGGGTGCCGCTGAACAGCCGTAGCTTTCCCCGGGGGGTCTGGGTCGGGAAAAAGAGGGGGAATAGGGGAAAGAAGGAGAGAAGGACGATGGGAGCAACGCTCTTCTCTTCTCTTCTCTTCGCTTCTCTTCTCTTCTCTTCTCTTCCCTGCCCTGCCCTGCCCCTTCCTTTCCTTCCCTTCTCTCACCGCCTCGTCCCTCTTCCGCCCTTTTTGTCCTCCTCAAGTTTTCGCTAAAAGGGTCGAATTCATGCCGACTTAATAACGATTGCAATCGATAAGGGCCTGGCTTGGCTTGACTTGGCTGCTTTCAATGTAATATATAATGTAGACGGTTAAACTCATTACGCTAAACGGTGTGAATTAAGCTTTTATGGTCACTGGGTAGCCGCCTATACCTGTTTAGTAGATGTGACAGTGATATAAGATGTTCCAAATTCATCGAGTATCAAAAAAGGAGTCGAGTAATTTGGTAAAAGTTTAACCAAACCCAATTTTTTCACTTTTTAGTCATTCATTTCAATCGATTGTGGAATTACTTGGAAACTATTGGAAGATAGAATTTTTGTGAAAATTTAATCAACGGTTTTCTTAAAAGTGCAGTCGACGTACAATCGTACCCTACGATAACTCACCGATTGAGAACTAAATCAGCGCCTTATTCAAGTTGAGGATAAAGATGGAATGATTTTACCTAATTTTAAGAAAAATATTCTCTTCATTTATCTAAACAAACCTGACAAACGAGGGTCGAGAAGGTCATTTGCCTTTCGACTTACGACTTATTATTTCTGTGAATATTTCACTCGACTCTTTCGTCGTCGTTTCATGCTGAGAGAACCTTGCAGCCATTGAACATCATGTGTTTGATATCATGTGTTCGTCTGTCACATTTTGGCAAAATGCTTGCAATTCTTTGTCCAAATTCCATCTGGTGTTTGTCCGAAATTCAGGATACAAATTTATTTGCAGTTGCTTGCAGAAGGTTGAACATTATTGCGAAGGACGAAACTTCATACTTCAGAGTTTTGAAAAAAAAAAAATGTTACACCCGATTTCCGTAGCCAAAAAACAAACTTCATCATTTCCTGTCCAAATAAATCATCAAGCTCGTTATCAAATGTTGATTTTTCAAAATCCATCTTCAGGTATAGAATATAATAATTTTCGGAAAAAATCTGAAGATTTCCTTCATCCTTGACAGAAGGAAGGACGTGCATAGGTGAGCCTCAGAGATCGAGACTCGACGAATAAATAATGGGGCTTCGACAACTCAGCTCCTCCGCTCGGGGTTTCTTCGAGGATTGTATAATATTTATACACATGTGCATGGAACTGTTGTATAAGAGATTAGCCAGCCAATTGTTGTATACTTAAGTTTTCCGTAGATCCTATCATTGCAATTGTCGATATTTCTCCAACTCTTATGTGACTAAATGAATCATGAAAATAAAAAGAATCAAACTAGTTAGTGCATTCCTACCTTTAGAAATTTAAATGTTATGAACGTCAACGTTTCCGAAAATTCGAAATCGTCTTAAACGAATTTGGAAATTTTTACCCTTCGGAACTTTTAAGTTATAATATAATTTCAAGTTATCACATATTATACGATAGCAAAGGATACATTTCCTGGAAGAAGTCTAGATGTGGTGGCTGAAGTATGTCCAACGCCGAAAGTACCTGTAACAAAAATTCAAAAAAGGTTTCGTAAACGATTCGTAAAGGATTCGTTTCCACTAGGACCTAGGTAGTAGGTACCTACTGTGCCCGGTATAATTTCTGCCTGAGAAAGTTGCAGGTGTAATTCTAAGATGTACAGCAATTGCAGGATATACGAAGTATCTAACCATCCATGTATATATACCTAGAATATATACTTTCGGGAGGCAAAACTATTCGGTTTTATTATCTGAAAGTACGTTTCAACGAGCGTAAACACACAAGTCTCTTGTGTAATTCAAGTTACTGTTCTCTCGTATACATATATATGTATTTCGCTATACCTGTACATAGCGAATAATTCAGGTACTGTGCAAACACACATTGGGAACGTTGTCTTTAATTATGGACTCTCCGGGGGACACGGGCTCCCCAAAGATCCAAGTTTCATAGATTTTAGTTTCACAGATAACGGTGGTTTTACTTGTTTCACTTGTTTTACTCCCGATGCGAATCACAAGATCAATATGTTGAAAATAACTACGAAATGAACAATAATTCTTAAAATCAGATCTATTCATCGAATTGTTCATTTTTTTCTTCATCATTTCAACTTTGTGCAGGGTTACATAAAAACTATTGTATACCCACACGGAAAGAATTTTTTCGCGTATATCACTATGCCAGTATGTGCGTGAAGGCCATACTGTGTGGTATCAATGATTTTCATTAATTTTAATAGTTTGGTCAACAGACTTTTATTCAGAAGTTTTATGTATATTCACGAAAAATGATGGGCAATGTGTCATTTGGTTCGGAAAGGCATTTAGAAACTTTTCGAAAGGGTCCCAAAAAGGGCCAAAAAAAAAATTGCAAAAGTTATAAACAATTTATTGAAAAAAAAAGAGGGGGAGTTCGGTTTTTTGCGAATATCTCAAAAACTATTTGAGATATTCAAAATCGCAAAAAAGATCCTAATAGAGCAGAAAATTTCCTACAAAAAAGCCCTACCTCCCCAAACTCTACAACCAATATTTATAATTTTAATTGTGCGGTGAAAAAATGACTAAAAATGGGTTATGCGGCGGCCGCGCGCGCGTTTTCAGTCCTTTTTTCACCGCACAATTAAAATTATAAATATTGGTTGTAGAGTTTGGGGTGGTATGGCTTTTTTGTAGGAAATTTTCTGCTCTTTTAGGATCTTTTTTGCGATTTTGAATATCTTAAATAGTTTTTGAGATATTCGCAAAAAACCGAACTCCCCCTCTCTTTTTTTTTCAATAAATTGTTTATAACTTTTGCCATTTTTTTCGGCCCTTTTTGGAACCCTTTCGAAAAGTTTCTAAATGCCTTTTGGAACAAAATGACACCTTGCTCATAATTGTTGGTGAATATACAAAAAACTTCTGAATAAAAGTCTGTTGACCGAACTATTAGAATGAATGAAAATCGCGTCGATACCATACAGTATGGCCTTCACGCCCATACTGGCATAGTGATATAGGCGAAAAATGTCTTTCCGTGCACTGAGTTTGCAGGTTTCGACATATACTTATTCAGTATGAATTTTCGCATACGGATATTAAAATTTTGTGATAAATGCATAAATGGGATTATGGTAAACGCGATGATTGTGAAAAATGAAATTAATCTTTGAAAAAAAAAAAAAAAAATACTTCCCATGTATTCAATGCAATTTCCGTAGTTCACACCGTACTGACATACCTGTCTGGAATATTCATGTAAAATTTGATTCGTTTCGGACGAACGGTGACGGAGTAATCCTGAACAAATCAATTGACTATGAGCTATGCGCGGCTATGAAGCCTGTGAAAGTTCACTATATGGTTGGATTATTTCAATAGATCAAAATAACATTTGATGGACGAATATAAATGAATGAAAATTTTTATTCTAAACCGATTTTATCCCATAGGCTTAATCGAGCCATAATCCAATCCCAAACATATTTTGGGTCTAAAAATGATAGACCTGGGGAAAAATGAGTCTAGTCGATATAATTACTAGAAATACCGTAATTAGGATCCCCACCGATCAAACTTTGCGTAGATGGCGCCATCTACGCAAAGTTTGATCGGTGGGGATCCAAATTGAAAAAATTCATGAAAAAATTACTCACATTTTCGTGTTTGAAGAAGCACAACATCTTCAGCTCTCTAAATACACGTTTGCTACTGACGAGACTTTGGAATACGTTTGGTAGTTTCTTGAGCGCAACCCTGCGACCATCTCTGGGATCTGTTACAGCCCTGAAATCACAAAAATATAAAATAGTTAATATTAAATGTCTTGATCTTAGAATTGATACCATTTTTTTTTTTTTTTTTCGTTCATTTTATATTATTTTTCAAATCCACTACCGTCTCTTCTTCTCCTGAGTCCTAACGCTTTTATCCGATCGATTATTAAAATCAAATTTTCTTGACGTCATTAACAACCTCGACTAAAAGCTATCTGCGTAGGCGCGAATCACGTGATAAATAACGCACGGGGGGATAAGACGTGTATTCGGCAAGGCCGCAAGAGGGATAAGAACCGCACGTGACAAGTCGCGAATTTTATGCTTTTGAATTTTGAGAATTCGCAGGTATTTCGCGTGCGTCAAAAACACGTGTCGCGTTATTATAACAACATTCGTTATGACGTGTGGGTTTATTGTGTGTTTAATTAACAATTAAGACATGGATGGAAGAAGAAGAAGAAGGGGGCTAACGCATGAATTAGTAGCTATAGGTATACTAAATTAGATACAATTAGTTCGATTATACAATCAGGGTTAATTTCTTACCTCGATTATTATTTTACGGGGCTAAAATCTCACCATCAGGGACATAACTAAATCTAGAATTTTTTTTTTTTTTTTTTTTCTTACTTGTTTCTATTTGCTATCGCGGTTCACCCCGAAATAAAATCGAAAAAAAAGAAGAAAAAAAAATTAAATTAAATTTTTTGTCAATGATTTTCAACCGAATAAGATAATCAAAGTTAATATCATTTTTAAGACAGTTATAAACACGGCCTCTTACCTATGTGTGCCACGACCTGAATAACCATTTCTCTTCATATACAAAGGCCACTCTTCGTGGGACGATCACATGTTCCAACTTTATACTGATCGAATGAGTTTCATATAATTTGCACGAGTTAATTAAATTTCGGTAATATGTACCAACGATTTATATTTTAATATATACAGGGCTGTTAGTGGTCAAGCACCCCAAAAAATATGATTATATGACTGATAGAGATTGCAAAATATGACCTAAAAATGACCGGAATGTCCTCGTTATATGACAGAAAATTGATCCAAATATGACAAAAAAGAGCGAACAATGAATATTTAACGAATTATGCGTCACATTTTTAACAAAAACTGAATCAAAACTATAGTAAGGCAGGTATAGAAGCAGGAAAATTGGATTAAGGATAGGTAGTTAACGATATAGATAAGGTAGCTAACGTATACTTTATTGTAACGTGTACTTTATTGCAACTTTCCGTAAGACTAAGGATCTTAAACTTAAAACCAGGATAGAATTAAAAACAAATAAACTCATGCTATAGAACGAACAGCAATTAAATCTCTTCAATAAAACAAACTTAAATATCTTTCTCATTAGTAATATGGATTCATGACTATAATCGGAACGTCAGACTAGAATTAGGACTTGCTCTAATAAGAATCTTCCTATTTCGATGATGAACTAGGCTTATTCTTACTTCCCCTAGAAAAGAAGTCGCTTATTAATTTTGTTGTCCTCCTTTCCAGTGTTTTTTCGATACCATCGGCTTCTTTGCTTTGTTCTTCAGCAGCTTTCCGTACCTGACTTACTCCTTCGAGCATCGCATGGGCAAGGCTAACTTCTTCCATGTTTTTTTTTTCAATCGCCAATTTCAATCTCTTGTTGGCCTCAGTGAACAACTTTTCTTCCGTTTTTCTTTTCTCGCTTTCTGCTTTACGTAATGTCTTTAATTTCCTCTTTTCTTCCTCAAGTCTCTTTTTTTCCTTCTCCATTTCTTCAGCGTTAGCCTTCTCTGAGGCTCTTCTTGCTGCCTCATCTTTTTCCTTCTGTAACGCTGCGGTTTTTTTTTTATTTTCCTCTTCTAAATGGGATTTGTATTTACTGTAGGCACCGTGCGCGCTAGTCAACAAATCCCTTGTCATAGGGACTAGATGAGGACAATTTCCATACATTTGCATCACACTCTTTATCATCATGTAAGAGTCAAGAGATCTCTCTGACATGGCGGCTCTATCATCAGTTAAAGTTCGAGCTGATGATGAGAATCCACGTTCTACATCAGCCTGACCGTGTGAAAGGCACAATACAGCTTTGACAACGGCGGTCACATTAGGGTACTTGTCCATTCCGGACAGACTTTTCAACGAAAAAAATTGTGACCAGTATGAATCTATGCGGCTATCCTTGCTGCTATCTTCCTCCTTCTCAGTCTGCAATAATTTCCATTCATCAAGTAGGCAGTCTATTGCAACATCCATGGGAAGAGCTCGTGCTAAGACCAAAATATCGGTACAGCTGCGCAGTGATGTTCTTTCTGTGGGGTGCAGACACCGGCAGTGTTCAATGAAAGGTGAAAGAGTCAGAGCTGATTTCTTCATTACGTGAGCGCAAGCATTCAAGTAATGATCTCGCACCTGTTTGCAGAAATAAAGCTTTTCTTTGTCCGTTGCCTGCGAAAGTGCCTTTGTAACCTCATCTCCACACTCGATATCTGTCACAGACAGAAGGTTTTCCGAATCCAGAGTTCTTGTTGAGACACCGTGAGTCTTGATAGCGCTAGGTTTGCAGAGCCTTCTCATTAAAGTTTTTACAAGACAATTGAGTTCACTATGTAGTAGATGTATCATTGGTTCATTTCTCTGAAACGTTGCGGTGAAGCGAGTGAATACCGAAGCACTACTGCAAACAAAATGTAGCTCTGCTTTCATAGTTGGGGATTTGATCAAACGAACAATTTTCAGATAAGACTGCTTAGTTAACAGTGGCGCCTTTTTATTTGGCAGAAACTTCAAAAAATATTCGGTAACAGGTTCCCACTGTTCCAACAGCCTCTTCGCAGCATTCTCCAGAGTCAACCACCTAGACGAGCAGTGCTTGATGAATGAATGTTGTGGCACCTTCAGTTTTTTCTGTACAGATTTAAAATCTTCTACACGGGAGGGCCAGCCATGAAAATAATAATAGACGGCGATAATTAGATCTGAAGCATCACTACCAAGTGCCTCGAGCCCTTTGAGAAACGCGTTGTGCAATATATGAATATTGCAAGTCCCAAGTTGAAGTAGAGCTTTTCCTCGAATTTTGATTAACTCTTCATTTAGAAGACGCATCACTTTTTGATTAGTAGTTGGACCATCACACCCCAACATCAGCATTTTAGTGTGCGGCAAGGAATAAGTGTCTAAGGCATCACTGAGTTTTTTGAGAAGCACTTCTCCAGTTGCACTGCCAATGAAAACAGTTTGCAAATGAGCATTAATAATTTGCTGACGATTTGGAGACCAATACCTAACAGTCACTTGAAGTTCTTTATTTCCACCACTGTTAGTTGTCTCGTCGAAGCAAATAGTGTAATAGGCACCTGCGATATCTTTCTGCAGTTCTCTTCGAAAGTAGGGAGCGATTCCGTAGTTCAGGACATATGAAAATTTCACCCGGCCGAGAGAAAAGTCATCAGGAACGCCGTCTGTGAACATGGACCTGAAGATGTGCTCAATTCCTTCACAGAAGTTCGCAGGGACGTTCGATATACAACATTTTAATATCCAATATATTTCTGCCGCTATTGTCTTGTCACGAACAGAATAGAGTTGAATTGAACTATTGCCAGGTCTGGAGGATCCTTCAAGCTCTGCGACTTTTGATCTACTCGCGGATTCAGATGCAAGCTTCAATTGGTTCTTGTGCAATTTTAATTGACAGGATTCCTTGTGTTTTGTTGTTGAAGCATGATGTGTGATCGCCTGGAACCCACCTGTTATTGTTATAAGAGCTGGGCACATTGAGCAAAACATTTTTGTGTCGCTTTCCTTTCGACCCCAATCTTTAATCAGATCCCCGTTGTTGTCCTTTTTTTCCAGCCAAGCAGAATTAAAGTGACACTTTCCCATATTTGTTGATCTATGTGCGTCCTGAACAGATAGAATTTATGATTCAGGATACGAAAACTGAAAAAAGTTCGTGAAACTGGCCCCATTTTATGAAAAAAAAAAAAAAATGTAAATACGATAGATATAATTGTAGATATTCCAATTATTTTATGTAATTAAATATACATATATATATACATTTAATTATATTATATAATTAAATATACATATATGTATATTTTGTAACGATACTATGTGCCTACACAGTTCGCCAGTCGCTGACATTGTCATGCCAATAAAAAAAAAAAAAAAAAAACATCGGAAATAATGGGCCCGGCTTCGATCATAACTTCATTGGTACTCACCAAGAGTCAACAATGTTCAAAATTCCCTCTCTAAGGTTGCTGCCATGCGCGGGATACGTTCGTGGATACGTTGATCTAAACTTATTATTGTTATTTTCATTCCACTGTGCTTGAACGATAAACGAATGGACGACGAACGGTACGACGCGCAGGTATACGTATGTAACCTCTATACTTACAAGACAGCGCTAGTGTGGTGGCGTGGGGCGGAGCCACGCGACGTCCGGGCTGCCGCGCCATGAGAAAATATGGAAACACAAATCGTATCTACTGTAATGGTAACGTACCTTAAGAGAAAAAAAAAATTTTGCTCGTCGCGGAACGCCGAATGAGGCGGTTGCATCCGGAAATTGAATTAAAATATGACAAATATGACAAATGAAATAAAAATATGACAAAATATAACCTGACTGGAAAAATATTACCAATCCGACAAAAAGTGACCGACTAACAGCCCTGTATATATTACAATTTTCGGGGAACAAATTTCATCTAAAGTAGTCGTGAAATTTTTTGAATCACTGATTCCGAATGTGATGTTAAAAAAATTCGAATTCCAAACATATTCGTACAACAGCTATAATTATCTTAGATATTTGAATTATTCAAAATGATTTTCAATTTTCAATTTTAAATCTAAGATTCAAAAAACCCCGAAGAGCATCAAGACAGCTACCTTCGTACTATACCTGTTCCCGTCAATTTATACAATAATTATTAAAAATAAAATGTCAAGTTTTGCGTATCAATCAAATATGGGGAATCTAATTGTCGACGAAAGCACGCACTCAGACTTTAACGACAGCATTGTCATTTTGGGAGGTTCATTATTTGGAGTAATTCTAAAGATTTTCGTGGTCGATGTCGCGTCGGTCGCATGCGTTTCATTGAAGTGTACATTTGTGTCAAAAGGTTCGATCACGAATGTATAATTAATGACTGAAAGTGATTATAGGTAGGTATGTATATATTGTTAGACTGGCGTAATCGCGAGTATAATACATACAATAGTTTAGCTATTTGCCTTGTAAGCTGACCTTTGCCTTGACTCACGATCAGGTAAACTCGCGAATTACAATTCTATGACGTATCGCAATGCGGCTCTAAGGAATCTCTGCTAGACATCTCGACGTATGTATTACTACGATGTCTGCATAGAGGAATAATATATGATAAAAATAAGTAGGATCTTTTATTTTCACCATTTTTCGTTCTTTCCTTATTTCGTATACTATAATGTCATATAAACACACAAGGCCGTTCTCGTATGCATGCATATAGAAAATCGAGAATCCACTTTTCTTTTTCTTTGTCTTTTTCTTTTTTTTTTTTTTTTTTTTTTGTACTCATTTCTTGCCTGGTGCAGGTAACAGCTGCAACGAAAATCACCTGCAACACACCTGTCACATGTGTGAAGGCACACGTCTTCGTTGATCATTAGATTACGTATTTAAATGCCTATATCTGTTATATTCGAGCCTGTTAAAAACGCATTTTTCATTTTTAATCGCGATCCGAATTTAGGTAGTAATGTGTCATAGAAAATTGTCGACCCTGCAATTTGCATAATACCTACATTGAAATTTCAGAGCTGTTTCAAAAAGGCTGAAAAGCTACCAAAATTTGGTGAAAACAACAAAGAAAGAAAAAACAATCGTGCGCCTTTCGCACTTCATTATTCAAAATTACCTTGAGAATGCGCATCTTTAGGCGCAATATCCCTCCGATTTGTGCGGTGTTACTAATTAGAGATTAAATTTTCCAAATTTTCTTGGTTCGAGAAAAATTTTGATTTGATCCGAGAAAATTTCGGTCTTCATTTTTGGATCGCAAAATTATCTTGAATCAAGTCAACCTTTCTTTCTGTGTACACTCAGAAAATAGTCTTGTTGGCACAACCAAAATTTGGGTTATTATATGCACAATCACATTTTTTTGTTCAGTCAACCAAAAATTTTGTTGGAATAGCCAAAATTTTGGTTGTCCCAAAAAAATTTGGTTTTCCCAACAAAATTTTGGTTATCCCAACGAAATTTTTGGTTGACTGAACAAAAAATTTGATTGACTGAACAAAAAATGTGATTGTGCATATAATAACCAAATTTTGGTTGTTATTTTTCTGAGTGTAGGGATACCAACCCAAATACCAACCCTTACTAGATGTTACTAGTAAAATGACTAGAAATCACTGGAAATCTAGTCACTAGATTTCTAGTTTAGAAATCTAGTGACCAATAATCACTAGATTAGATAGTGACCAAGATAATTACTAGATTTCTAGTGATTTCCACAGTGATTTAACTAGAAACATCTAGTAAGTTACTAAACTGCTGTTGCAGCTTATACTGCCCATGAAATAGCACCCTTTTTAGGTTGGTATCCCTAGTCCGTTCCGCGTTCACAGAATCTCACGGTACATGAAACATAGAAGTGACAAGTATAGAAAGTTACGCAATGTTCAATGAATCAGTTTACTTGACTGATGATATAAATCGGAGCTTGAACGATTTATGGAAAAGCATAAAATCTTTCTTATTCCGTATATAGATATAGACTCGGAATTTATATGTGGATACATACATGCATCGAGACTCAGAATTTGTCTTTGTTAAGATATATAAACTAGTTAGTAGAAAGTTTGAGCTAAAGCTTATCCTTGTAAATGCTTCGAGCACTTATACTGATGCCAATCCATTAATCGATACGAAACTATATACCCGCGGTTAGAATAAGGAAGGAAGGAAGAAAGAAAGGAAAAAAAGAAAGGAAGGACGGAAGAAATTCCTGTGTTCTATACTCGAAGTTACATTTACCTTTAAAAAAAAAAAAAAAAAAATGATTTCTTTCGATTCGAGAACCGAGATCTAAGCGAGACATTTTTATTAGACAGTAGGATAAATTAATGAGTTTCAAGCAGTATGTATCAAATTTGGTTCGTTTTGTGGAATTTCGTATGTTTCGTTTTTTCTTGTTCTTTTTTTCTTGCGATGAGGGGGGGGGGGGGGGGGGGGGGGCGCGACTCTTTTCCCTAACACGAGAAGCAATTGCAACCAATTGTGAGTAACTTGAGGAGGGTTATGACCTGAGACCCTTTGCTCTTTTGAGACGTATAGGCGTAGGCGTAGGTAGGTAGGTTGGTTAGTATAAAAAATATTTGCTAAGGGCGGGTTCAGATAAGATTTTATTCTCCCGTTCCGAGCAGCACCTACGAGGGTTCGGGGAAGAAGAAAAATTGCTAATTGAAAGAACGCCGGAGCCTTTAATTAAAAATTGAAAATTTTGTTTGTTCGAAAAATTAAAAAAAAAAAAAAAAACTACAGGATGGTTGAAATTTTTAATCTAATCAGTCCTAAGATATGCACAAAAACCTAATCGATTGGTTTAACGGAAGTTAAAATTCGTTCATTTGTTAGCAGAATATATTTGGACAAAGAGATCTTATTGACCACGTCCGCCCATACACATCACACCCATATGCATCATTCGCATATGTCGGTTTAAAAATGTTCAGAGGCGATTCTCTGGACCTGCGAAAACGTGGAGATATAAAGAAGAACTTTTTTTCTTTTTTTTTTTTTTTTTTTTTTCATCATTACGCGAGTCACAGTTATAGTCGGAACGATAATTTATTTCATGTTGTTTTTGGGATCAGCTGCGGTCTTAGTTAAAAATGCGACCATGTGAAAGTGTGGAACGCACGCAGAAGCGTACCTACCTACCTACTATCCGCAACGTTATACGAGACTGACGACGGCACGTACGGAATCTAAATGAGAACTGGAAGTGGACTCTACGTCCTTTCGTGTCCCTGCCTCGATTCGTCGGTCCATCGATCGTGCGTATACTAAGCAACGTACAACGTGATTTGAAAATGTATAGAAACTCCTGTTGTAAAGTTTTTTTTTTTTTTTTTTTTTAATTTCAGTATTTCTTTTCATCCAATTTAATTTTCGCCTGAATCTTTATACCTAGTCGGGAAATGTTTTCTCTTCAATCTTAAAAGTAGGTTTAGATTTTTGAAAATACAATTTATTAAGGATGTTCTGGAGGTACAATCGGCATCAAAACAATAAGACAGACAAAAACCGAATTCGCTAATTTTGGATGATATTAATGCGAAAAATGATTGAATAATATCGAGGAGCGGATATTCCCACAACCTCAGAAAATGAAAAAACTCTCAATTTAGTGGGAGAATTTCAAAAATACCAACAATCATGAAAAGTTGTAAAAACATTTTACAAGTATGTGCTGAAAATGGTGAAAATTGTTCATTTTTGATCCGATTCCAAAATTTCAGGGTTACTCATTGATAAAATGTCTACGAACTCACTGAAAAAAGTTTTGCATAAAACACTGATATTCAAGTAAAAAATGTAACAGTTGAATCTCAGAATGTATCGGATTGTGAACAACTGAATTCTTACTCAAATATGAATGTTTTATGCAAAACTTTTTCCAGTGAGTTCGTAGAGATTTTATCACTGAGTATAACAAACCCTGAAATTTAGAAATCGGATCAAAAATGAACAATTTTCACCATTTTCAGCACATACTTGTAAAATGTTTTTACTACTTTTTATGATTGTTGGTATTTTCGAAACTCTGTCACTAAATTGAGAATTTTTTCATTTTCTGAGGTTGTGGGAATATCCGCTCCTCGATATTATTCAATCATTTTTCGCATTAATATCATCCAAAATTAGCAAATTCGGTTTTTGTCTGTCTTATTGTTTTGATGCCGATTGTACCTCCAGAACATCCTTATGTGAATACTTGAAAAAATCACTTTTTCTCATTATAATGGTATTTCCATGGCTTTTCCAACTCTTATTTTCGATTTCATTTCTTTCGTGATGCATGTGATTTTCAGATTGGGATCTGAAGGGTTTCTATAGTGCTAGTGCATAATCAATCATTTAAAAAAAAAAAAAAAAGAAAGAAAAAATACTGCTGGGCTATTTAAAGTAAAAAATGAATCCCTAGAATCGCATATGTCCATAATATATTATCTATAATGTATATAGAAATAAATGAACTCTTCCTGTTTATAATTCAAGCAGTTGCACCTTCTCTTTCTTATTATATAATCATGGCGTCCGGTCTTCGTTCTACTGCTTAGAATCAAGTCTTACAACATACTACAATCGATTATGTTTGAAAAAATAATTAGCTACTGTAGCCAGTGATTCTTGATGTATGTATGTATGTTTGTACCTCTGTGAAATTTACAGAACCAATTTTCTTTGATTAATGATCGTTTTGATGTGTCAACGCTGCAGTTTTAAAGATCCGCTCTTTTTCTCTCTGTCTATTCTTTGGTTTTTTTTTTTTTTTTTTTTTTTTTTTTTCACTAGTTCGAATAGGTATTGTAATTTCGAAAATTGATATCCACTGCTCATTTTTCGAAAATAAGAAGAAGATTCACCGATTTTTTTTCTTCTCTTTTTTTCTGAGCTTTGGAATTTTATTCACTTTTTTTTAAACTTTTTTTCCTTTCCTCTATGTCGACGACACATGTAGCTGCGGTATAGTCATGCTATATTTCCAGAAGACTTATTTTCTAGGTCGAGCTACTTAAGGGTAACACCGTTACATCCCCAACGTGGATTGCGAGTACTTGTATAGAGTCGGGCTTTAAAGGTTACAGGCTACAGCTCTGTACATCGTTTCAATGCAAGATTAACCTACGTGATGAAAAAAGATTGGAAAAAAATAACCACCACCTCGTTACGAAACTTTTCACTGATGTTTTTACCTATACGATGTATATGAAGAAGGTGATATTCCACGTACGTATGTATGCAAATACGTTCTTTTTCTATTTTTCACAGTTCGCGTAATACTGCCTCGTCAAGCGACGACACGTAATGAGTGGAAAAATTGAGCAAAAGTTAAACCAGGTCAAATAACGTTTAGAATTCGTTCGTCAGAGACTCAATTCTGACCGTTTAACCCATTTTTTTTCATTTTTTTAGTGATTCATTTCAATCAATTGTGGAATTACTTGGAAACTATTGGAAGATAGAATTTTGGTGAAAATTTAATCACGGGTTTTCTTGAAAGTGCAGGCGACGTACAATCGTACCCAACACGCAAAAAAAAGTGCTGTCAAATTTACAATGTGAGCAGTAAATATAGGGACAGCACTTTTTTGCAGTAGAAATTATCACAATTGCAGTATTGGGTACATTGGAGCAAGAGGCCTTCAATATCTACATGAGTGAATGTCACTACAATTGTGATAATTTCTACTGCAAAAAAGTGCTGTCCCTATATTTGCGGCCCACATAGTAAATTTGACAGCACTTTTTTTTTGCGCGTACGATAACTCACCGATTGAAAACTAAATCAGCATCTTATTCAAGTTGAGGATAAAGATGGAATGATTTTACCGAATTTTAAGAAAAATATTCTCTTCATTTATCTAAAAAAAACCTGACAAACGAGGGTCGAGAGGGTCATTTCCCTTCCGACTTACGACTTATTATTTCTGTGAATATTTCACTCGAATCTTTCGTTGTCGCTTCATGCTTAGAGAACCTTGCAGCCATTGCACATCCTGTGTTTGATATCATGTGTTCGTTTGTCACATTTTGGCAAAATGCTTGCAATTATTTGTCCAAATTCCATCTGGTGTTTGTCCGAAATTTAGGACACAAATTAATTTGCAGTTGCGTGCAGAAGGTTGAAAATTATTGCGAAGGTCGAAACTTCATACTTCAGAGTTTTGAAAAAAAAAAAACGTTACACCCAATTTCCGTAGCCAAAAAACAAACTTCATCATTCCTTGTCTAAATAAATCCTCAAGCACGTTATCAAACGTTGATTTTCCAAAATTCATCTTCAGGTATAGAATATAATAATTTCCGAAAAAAATCTGAAGCTTTCCTTCATGCTTTTCAAAAGGAAGGTATAAGAATCTATAAATTTTGTGATGTGTTATGCTCGTATAACTATGAGCTAACTGAGGAGATCCTGAAGGAACGTTTTACGTTTTACATCTTGGTTATATGAACCTCCAGACGTGCAGGATATTCGCCGCACTCGAGAATAATACTACAGTCTTTCTCTAGAGGTTGGTTATTCCAAAAGGTTTTCTTCTCGTTACCTCAAGTAACCAATTTTTTTAATAATCAAGAAAAGAGAAGGAAAAAAAACACCAAGACGCGGTGTGAGGGATTCTGCAACGAAGTAGGTACCCAGCCAGAAATCGTTTTTATCTTTCCTCGCATAGCTTCGAGGAAATTTAATCTTCCGCCACAGCTTGAAACGATCTTTTCAATTCCACCACAAGATCAGAAAATACGTTTCGTAATATCAATATCTCGCTACGTAACATTATTAATAATATTTACAGGGATTTGTATTACCCTAATTTTTTTGTTCCAAATTTTCAAGTTTGCAAACTGTTCTTTTTTTTTTTTCTTTATTTTTCAGCATATTGAATACGCCAAATTCAAATTTTGCGAATTTGAATTGAGATTCGTGATCAGCGACCCAAAAACCCTTGTGGTACTAATTTTCATCCGAATCCGTTCATCCACTCTCAAGATGTCATCATTTTGATTTTATTTTATTTATTTATTTTTTTTTTTTCAAATTTTGTTATTTGAAATGATAAGAAATCCGGTAACTCGCGTTCTCGAGATATAATCGAAAAAAAAATTGATCACATACGTAGATAGATACACACACAGAGCTAGACGTCCATCTAAAAATGATTGGAGGTGATTCTCTAGAATTCGAAACGTGGAGATCTAGCGAAAACTCAACTCTTCATTTTTCGATTGATTACAACAGCTTTATTTTTTCTTCGAAGACAGAGAGAAACGGGAAGTTGAAAAAAAAAATTGGCCAATTGCCCGTATTACGAGAATCCCCCAAGGCACTCTTGATGATTCACTGAAAATGGCTTATGTAGGTACAACAGGATTCAAATCGATTTTCGAAACAATCTTATCGTTATTCTGATTGTTATTATTGTATTTCTATGGTCGTTTATGAATTTTGGCGAATTCGTTACTTCGACGCGTGTCAGATTGGCAATCAGAGACACGTGACACATTATTTCGATGGTTCGCGGTTATACGTAGGTACGTGCGTCATTAGGGATCTAACTACTGTTAAATAGTTACTCAATGCCCCTGCAGTCGACATAGGGAGGTCATTAGAGAACTTGTTAGCCTAGTTGGCCTTCGGCGATGATCATATAGCCATTTGGCTCAGTTCTTCATGTTCCATAGCCAATAGCTCTGTTCAGAGTAGCCTTAGCTGTCGAAGAAAATGAGCTGTCGATTAATTTTCAAAAATTTATGGTTGGTACCAAAATTTCATTTATGTACCTATGTACATGCATTTCATGTTCGGGACTCTCTGAGATTGCGGGGTGAAAAAAATGAGGGAAACTATAATCGAGCGATGAAAAAATGCGAGAAAAGGAAGGAAATGTGTAGCTGGAAATATTTTAACGAACTGCACCGACAAATCATGGGGTTGTAGGTAACAAACGGAGAAATATAAGGAAAAAGAGGAAAAATGAGCCAGTTGGTACTCGGCTCAGGCATTCAACGCAACAAAACACTCAAGCCACCCTCTCATCTTTCTTTTCTATTTCATTCTGCGCAGACTAGGAGAAGGAGAGAATAAGTTGAATTGAAAAAATGAAGAATCGATAGTCTGCTTCGGCGTTATTTTAATCCTACAATAACTGCGAGGAAGAGGCTTTGTTAAACGATCTTCAAATTGCTTTATACTTCGACCTTCAATGTAGGTATACAGAAAAATATATAAAAGAAGAAGAAATGAATGTAATTTCTTGAAATTTCGTCCTTTATTATAATTTTTGTTCTGATATCATAATTCGACTAGCTGAATAGCCCTGAATGACTTTCTCTGTAATACCACGACATTCTACAGGTTTCGAGGATTCTAAATCTTCTTGATTTACGTTTTCATTTTGTTATGGGTCTCCGACAATGAAGTTAAGAAAATTAGGATAGGATGCTCTGCAGACCGACATACCCTGATATGTTTCGCCCTGAACGCGTCAACTGATGAACAATATAAATAAATATCGTTGACCGGTATCATAAAGATATTTCGACTCGTCGTTATGGCAAAACAAAATTTATTTTTCATTTCTGACCCTAAAATGAAAAGTGTCAATTTCTTCCTATTTTGTTTTTCTGAGCAAATAATCTTTTCCAAAGCTAAATCCAACAAATTTGTGTTATAAACTTGTTCTCCGCAAAATCTGCAATTTTTCCAAACATTTTTTTATCATTTTTTGGAATACGTCGGGGCTTTCGTTTGACTCGACGTAAAGGCAATTTACAGAAAATTATCAACTGATCTGATCAGACCAGTGGTTGTATCACCTGGGGCGGGTTCTATGGTTCACATTTCTGCATAAACAAATTGATTCCAATTTCCAACGTTTGACCTCAGGATTAGATTCAAAAATCGAAGTGGTACATCGATTTCGTCATTTTCCATAATTATTGTTAGAATATTAATTTTCTTTTCTTCTTCGTCTTTCGAGCAATGATCACTGCGTGGTGATTATTTTCGACAATTTGATGACTCGATTTCCGGGTGACCTATCATCCGTATATTTATACCAATACCCAAAAATGGATGAACAAAAATTCTCTAAGCTCTGAAAGTTAGCTCAAAATATAATAATGGCAGCTGCTGTATGCCCCTGCCACGATATGGCGCAGATGGCGAACAGCCCAGTCCTGCAGGAGTCGACGCATGATACACCAAGCCCGTTGTTCTTCCTTTGTGTTAAACTCTTTCTGGACGCACCGGCCACGCAATGGTGCGTGTTATAGGTACTATAGGTATCGCAGCTCGTGGGTTACGGATTCCCCACTACGCTTTGTGATTAAATAATTATAACCAAAAGACAGGTCTCCGTCTCACCGCAGGTATGAGTATCATCAACCTGCGATAGCGTGCGCCGGCATCATATCCCCTTCCATGGGCATATATATATTCGATCAAGAAAATAACAGGGTTGTTTATTATTCGTCGTTTTTCAACTTTCCCCCATTTTCCTGTTTTCAGAGAAAAAATAAAATTATTGTATATAATCGAACCGAAAATGAAAAGTCGATTTTTCAGAATATTTCCTCTCATCAATTTCAAAAATTTTTCGAATATATAATTCGAAAATATTGTCGCATAAGAGATCAGTATAAAAAAAATATACCATTAAAAGTTGTGAAAATTCAATTATATAGTAAAAGATTATTATTTTTATTTTTTTTTTAATTATTTTTCATCCGTGATTATATAGTAGGCAATATATTTTCTCAATATACATAATATCTCTCCGATGATTTGATGGATCGATTATATGTTTGGTTCATAAAATCGATTAAACTAAAGCGTCTTAAAAATGTTCAGGGTCTCGCAGAGTCTCAGAGTCTAACTCATCACCGAGCCGCAAGCGCGCACAAGATTAGGCAATTAAGCTATCCGTCAATTTTTTTTTCGTCATTAATACTCATATAGCTACTATATATATATGAAGTAAGAAAACGTGGACATGCTGCAACTGCAGAGAAGATATATAGGGATGGGAATAAGAGGTTGACTATAGTTCACGGGGGACGCCCACGTAGAAATACGTCAGTACGCCTGGATGTGACGTCAAGCCATTTGCCGAACGTAAGCTAGGGGTTGAAAAGAGTGATAAAAAAAAAAATTGAAAAAAGCAAAAAAAAAAGTTTCAACCCCTCGTAGAAAGTTATATAGGTATAACACACGTCAAAAGAGGTGGGAATTAGTCCCATATAGTCAGGTTATGTTAGGTTAGGTTAGGTTAGGTCAGGTCCGGTCAGGTCAGGTCAGGTCAGGTCAGGTCAGGTCAGGTTAGATTGGCGGCGATATATCTTTATAATATAGAGAGATATATATGAAGGCACCAGATGCATCTAATTATACAAATTATATATGCTTGTGTAATAAAACTGCTAATTAGCGATGCAAAATCGAGAAAACTCCATCAAATTCAATTTTTATTTCCTTTTTTTTTCGACGCTTTCTCAGCTGTTTTATGAATAAAAATGTGTAAATTTTTAATATAACATTGGATGACTCGCTAAGTTCAATATTCGCTGATTTTTCAATTATTTTCACATTTAAGGATGTTCTGGAGGTACAATCGGCATCAAAACAATAAGACAGACAAAAACCGAATTTGCTAATTTTTCGGATTATATAAATGCGAAAAATGATTGAATAATATCGAGGAGCGGATATTCCCACAACCTCAGAAAATGAAAAAATTCTCAATTTAGTGACAGAATTTCGAAAATACCAACAATCATGAAAAGTTGTAAAAACATTTTACAAGTATGTGCTGAAAATGGTGAAAATTGTTCATTTTTGATCCGATTTCCAAATTTCAGGGTTTGTTATACTCAGTGATAAAATCTCTACGAACTCACTGAAAAAAGTTTTGCATAAAACACTGATATTCAAGTAAAATTATGTAACAGTTGAATTTCAGAATGTATCGGATTGTGAACAACTGAATTCTTAATCAAATATGAGTGTTTTATGCAAAACTTTTTCCAGTGAGTTCGTAGAGTTTTTATCACTGAGTATAACAAACCCTGAAATTTTGAAATCGGATCAAAAATGAACAATTTTCACCATTTTCAGCACATACTTACTAAATACTAAAATGTTTTTACAACTTTTCATGATTGTTGGTATTTTCGAAATTCTGTCACTAAATTGAGAATTTTTTCATTTTCTGAGGTTGTGGGAATATCCGCTCCTCGATATTATTCAATCATTTTTCGTATTAATATCATCCAAAATTAGCAAATTCAGTTTTTTGTGTCTTATTGTTTTGATGCCGATTGTACCTATAGAACATCTTTAATTTTCGTATCGTTTTCACCATAATGAGTTCCACGCGTTGATTCAACTAGATGAAGAAACTTTGATCCGATAACGAAATAGTTCATCAATTTTCATACATTTTTTCATTGCATTTTGCAGGATGGCGTTTCCCCGCACCGAGTTTCTCATTTTCTATAAATCGTTGATATAAAGTTCGGAAAACGAGATGATTTTCGCTATTTTCTCAGCTGATTAGAACAAAAGAGATGAAATTCTAACAGATGAATATGAAGGGAAGAAAAAAGTTGGCAAAAATCTGATACGTTCGTCCCATAGGATGATGCGCACCCCCGTATCTTTGCCTGAAGTATATTCAAGAACGTTTCAATTCCTACCTCGTGGTACCTCCACACCACCCTCGTAAAATAACAAAAAGAAAGAAAAAAGAAAAACGAAAAAAAAAAAAAAAAAAAGGTAAGAGAAGAAACTGCAGCAGCACGTGAGAACCGAAGCCTTTCTCACAGCATCCATGAGCTTCTCGAGTCGTCACACTCTTAGTTCGTTGTTCTTCTTCTTCTTCTTCTTCTTCTTTCTCCTTCTCTTCCTCTTCCTCCTCCTGCTCTCACAGTTCAGGACAGAACGAACCCGAGACGAGGTTTAAAAATCGAAGCAGCAGCATCAGCAGCAACAGGTCGTTCCGGTTACCGAATGCCTTGGCTAAGAAAGTGTCATGGCGACTACGTGTACTCACACTAGTACTACGATAATACAAGAACACCATAATACGGGTCCGAGTTAGTTAGGTACTCTACCATATTCATGCAGTAGGCGTTCAGAGTAACCCGATCGACCGACCGAACCGAAACTCGCTTTACTCGCTTTACTCGCTTCGGGAGAGCATAGACAGTCCGACAAACCAACTGAACAGGTCTGTCCGCTCCTGCACCAATCCTTTGTTGTACCTTGACGAAGACGCGGATAGACTCGTAGAGACTTTAATGTCCGAAGTATATGAAGTATGAATTATACCGTATGCAAGTTCCAAATTTTGAAAATCCCGAAAAGTGAAAATTTATGAGGGTGAAGTTCGTAACGTTAAGGCCCATCCCTAGTCGCCCACCTCCTTTTGGTCGAAATGTGTCACATTTCGATTATTATCTGAGCCCAGGCGTGAAAAACGCAAAAAAGGCCAACTTAGCGCAAATTCTATTTCAATTCCGGACACATACATCCAAAAAAAATGTTCGTTTCGTGCGAAAATAGAGTCTACAGATGATTTTTCCATTGTTAAAAAATTATTCGAATTCGATTTCCTCGGCGAACAATGTAAAAACCATCTGTAGACTCTATTTTCGCACGAAACGAACATTTTTTTGCACTGTTAAAAATTTCTGTGTGAAACTTCCTATACATTTGGAATTCTATTGGAAGTTTTTTGGCAGATACATGAGTAGTGAATTTACAAGACATTTCCTGTAAAATCAATTCGCAAATACTTCAAATTTACTAAACAATTATTAGAAAATTCAAATACAATTTTGTGTTTTTTCTATGAAGGTTCAGTAAAGTCAAGAATTTATTTGTAAATTTACAGAACAAGCTTAGCAATTTACTTTTGCTACACCACATTTGTAATTTTCCAATACTTTTGTTTAGTAAGGCATGTTGTAAATTCACAATCATTTTTAACAGTGTGGACGTATGTGTTCGGAATTGAAATAGAATTTGCGCTAAGTTGGCCTTTTTTGCGTTTTTTGACGCCTGAGCTCAGATAATAATTGAAATGTAACATATTTCGACCAAAAGGAGATGGGCGACTAGGGATGGGCCTTACGAACTTCAACCTCATGAAAATGTCGAATCTACAGTTTTTTTATTCAAGGGGTAATCAGTGCAGTTTCACCGAATGTCCGGAAGTGAAGAGTTACTTCAAACGCTGGTATAAACTTTTTCGCGCTAATCTTTCGCAACAACTTTATTTTATTTATTTATTTATTTATTTTTTGTTTTGTTTTTTGTTTTTTGTTCTCTTTCAACAGATTCCCAAGTCGTCAGAAAAAAAAAAAAAAAAAAAAAGAAAGAAAATTACATAATAAAAAGGTTATTGGCCTAAAATGACGCGTCCTAATGTCAATTGTGATAAATCGTATTTCTTTGATTTTATACTACAAAAAAAAAAACAAAAAAAAAAAAAAAAATGTGAGGGAAAATAAAAGAAATTGTTAAAATCGACGAACAAATTAGTCCTAACTTTGTCACCACGTCGAGGGATGATGTGGGGGTTGCTTGTAACGTACGGCTTGCGTGAGGATAGAAAGTGGAAACCCCTTTTCCCTCAAATCGTTCGTTTCCGCAGTCAGGATACGCCCACGAGATTATATATTCCGGTTAATTAAACGCACCGACTAAGGATGATCTCAATTAACAAATGAACTGCGTACCTACGTCCCTACGTGTATATATACAGTATATATGGGGCATTCCATACCAATTCGACCTCGGCCTGACCCTCGACCTCTCAGATCTGGTCGGCGATTTTTCGTATCATTCATCATAAAATGTTATTTTTTTTCACTCAAATTAATACCATATATCACTATTCACAACTAATATTGCAGCGTGTGACTTTTAATTCAAATCAAATCTCGCACGAATATATTTAAAAAAAAATATATATATATATATTCAAAATATTTGTCTTTTTCAAAATCATGTGTCGTAAGGATTTTAGAGCACCGTTGGACCGATTCAGGTCATCTTGGATTCATTTTCTTCAGAAAACAAATCCTCATCACGTGAATGTAGGAATTTAAAAATAAAAAATTATGTCACAAGTTATGATCAATTTACCAAATTTGCAAAAATTATCATCACTCATTTCTTAAATAACTTGGCCAAAACGAAAATTTTTCAAAATTCCTACATTCACACGATGAGGATTTGTTTTCTGAAGAAAATGAATCCAAGATGACCTGAATCGGTCCAACGGTGCTCTAAAATCCTTACGACACATGATTTTGAAAAAGAAAAATATTTTGATGTGAAATGAACTTAATTGTTTATGAAATAAATTGGTTTGGACTATGATCATTTCTCGAAAATTCGCTGTACTGGTCCCCTTAAGAGCTCATATTTTACGGGATTTTTTGTTTTTTCCCCCTTGTATTTGGAACCGATTGAGAGGTGGATATCTTGAAAATTTTAAAAATATTATAAACGCAAATTTCTCGCGACTCGTATATGTATTGGTATTTAATACATAGAAGGTTCTACCCCCGTTCATAAACCATAAATCTTTAGTGGTAGGAAACGATATCGACGAATCGATGCCTGGTACCCGGATTAACACCTTTTTTCCTGCCTTTTTTTTTATTAGGGAGAGCAACAGGCTGTATCACTCCATCTAGTAATACTTACACGGAATTGTTTTTCGTTTTTTCGTTTCAACCCACATATAGAAGCTTATAGTCAAACACTCAAACATATTAAACCTTTTTTCCCGATTTTTGCAACAAAATCCGATGAGCCTATTTCCTTTATTCTTTTATCTCTACACAGAAAGAAAGGTTGACTTGATTCAAGATAATTTTGCGGTCCAAAAATGAAGACCGAAATTTTTGATTTGATCCGAGAAAATTTCGGTCTTCATTTTTGGACCGCAAAATTATCTTGAATCAAGAATAATTTTCTTGGTTCAAGTTAACCTTTTTTTCTGTGTATAGTAATCGATTCAAACTTCGATACGAAATGGATAAAATTCGAAAAAAAAGAATGTTATTTTTGAAAATTTTGATATTTTTCATATAGGGGAGAGTTGCCACTATTGGACCGCCACCTAAATTGGACCATTTCAATTTGGTAATTTTTTGCAACTGTATCTTCTCAATTTCGAGAATTGTAAACATGGGTACCATCAGTACTAGAAATTCTCTAAACATTCCTATTTTTACAATTCTCAAAATCGAAGAAATACTGTTGCAAAAAATTATCTAATTGAAACGGTCCAATTTAGGTGGCGGTCCAACAGTGGCAACTCTCCCCTAGGTAGCTATGGTTCATATTTTAATTAAGAAAAATCAGGTGAGTATTAAAAATAATGTAAAATTTGTCGGCACTTCAAAAGATCCTACTACCTGTAACTCATTTGTCAGCTGGTCAATTTCACATCACCTTGAAATCATCTCGAACTATATCGAACGACGCACGCTGCAAATGTATAATACGTACACCTAACTCTTGAAGCAGATGGACGAAGTCGAACGGGGTCAAGGATCCGTCGAACGATTAATCTTCCATTCATCAGACATCGTGTCCTCTTTCTTTCTTCCTTTCTTTCTTTTATTCTTTCTTTGTCAGATTATTTTCCATTAATTTTTAACCGGAAAAACGATTTCCTCCTCAATTTTTTTTTTTCTTTTTTTTCTTCTTCTTCTTCTCATTATTTAAAATTGAAAGAAATCTACCCGAAAACGAGATTATTTCTCAGAGTCGAAGGTCCAGAGATTTGAAGTGGTACAACGTAAAAATTAAACACATTTTCATGAATTGGAGCGACTGGGGCGAATAATACACAGATATCCTGTTATGGGTCTTTATTCTACGTAATGTCACCCACAATTCCTGATTTTCAAAGAACATCGCATCGTACATCATGTCCCTACCAGCATAGATTGCACTAAACTCTGTGAAAATGACACAGTCCAACTGTCGCCTCGATTTCGTAGTCAATTTTAGTCCAAACTGATTCCGTCCTCGTGAGCTGACTCAATATTGCTTCAATTCCAGCGTGAACTAGGATCGTCAAAAAATATTCAATTCTTTTTTTAATTCTGTATACTGTGAAAATGACAAAAAAAAATTTGAATATTCGCGATTTTTTTTTTTTTTTTTCTTTTTACAGCAAACTGAGAAATATTTTCAAACACTTTCAGTCCACGCTATACTACGTGTAAGGACCATGTGTACAGCAAATTACAGATCGATCGGACTAATGGTTAATTAGTTATCAGGTCAAGAGTAAAACTACGTCATTTTTACACTGTTCATTTCACTCAGAAAAAGGTCTTGTTGACATAATCAAAATTTGGTTATTATACGGTCAAAGAAATTTTTTTGTTCAGTCAACCAAAATTTTGTTGGGCCAACCAAAATTTTGTTGGGCTAACCAAAATTTTTGCTGATACTACTAAGGTTCTTGTTGGCACAACAAAATTTTGGTTGACTGAACAAAAAAATTTCTTTGACCGTATAATAACAAAATTTTGGTTGTTTCAACAAGACCTTTTTCTCAGTGAATCTATGAGATTTGCAGATGATTATACGTGAAATAAATGCCTGAAACAGTAGGATATCTGTGTATCATTTACCTCAGTCGTCACAATCCCCGTACCGGGAATGTGTCTAATTCTCAGATCGTGAAGACATGGAGTAAAATTTGTTATTGCTAATTTTTGACGGCGACATGACGTCGCCTGGAGTATAAAATATAAATCTAGCCGCCTGAGCGAGATAATGGTATATATTATAGGTACGCGGTAAATTATACTCCCTAGATTACACGTCGTGAAACTGTAACGTAGCGAAAATCTATTTAGAATTGAAATGGACTTGCATGGGGCGGATTTGATGCTTCGCGTATGAATATAAGAAAAATAAATAATCAAGTTATATAGTACGACGACGATTTAATCAATTAGATGGAAATTCCAGGACATAAGAGATGATCGCGTGGCTTTAATCAACTGTAAAGTTAATTAACTGACCACTAAAGCTCCTTCGGATTACCCACCAGCCCTTTTGTAACCCCTGATACTAGACATTATAAAAACATAATCAAATTCACACTTCCAGAGCCTCTGGAGCTCTTCTCTTCTTTCTCCCCTTATATAACGATGGGATATCAACGTCAGCCTGAGGCACTTTTCTTTATTTTATCCTCGTGTTGCAGGGCCATTATATTATGGTCGTCGGTGCTGTTGTTTAGTGAGAAAATTTTTGATTCAAAAAAAAACGAAGAAAAAAAAAATAAGAATAAGAATAAGAATTAGATGAACGATTTTTTTATATTTGTTTTCTTAGAATTAGGAAATAGTATCGCAGGCGAATAGTATCATAAAAAATACTATTTTTTTTTTTTTTACTGATTTTCTAATCTCTCATCATCTCATCGACTAATTAGGATCCCCACTGATCAAACTTTGCATAGATGGCGCTAGATTGCGAGGCTCTGTCATGGCGGCGATTACATACGCTAACGCGATGTCAGTGTGAATAGTGTGTAAGCGTGAGGTTGCGCGCGCCGTTTGAATTTATGATTTGAATAGTTGAACGATGTTAGGTTATTCAAATTGCGCGGCGCAACATCGCGCAACCTCACGCGTACAAACTATTCACACTAACATCGCGTTAGTGTATGTAATCGCCGCCATGACAGAGCCCTTGCAATCTAGCGCCATCTACGCAAAGTTTGATCGGTGGGGATCCTAACCCTTTCCTCCCTGCTTTCCTCAGTTCAATTATCAATGGGCATACGACAGGACGAGGAACCATAATGCTTAAGACTGATTACAATATACTAGGGTACGGTGTGCTGGTGGTGCTTCTTCTGCTTCTGCAGGTTTTGGTTTTGCTGCAAGCTTTCTCCCCTGCAGTACAAATTTTCTGGCAAATGTTGAGCAGGCAACAAGCTAGAGCCACAAGGGGAGACAGAACAGAATACAATAGGCTAGCCTTATGCCCCTTCTGCTGCTGCTGCTGCTGCTGCTGCTGCTGCTGTTATAGGGTGGATTTTAATTTCTGAACAACGATTATAGTATAGCTTACTACTTCCCCTGTTATACAGACGAAGCTTGAATTTATTCATTTCATTATAGTTTTATGGGAATAAGTTAATCTATTCCAGCTGGCTGGCTGTTCAATACCAAAAATCGAAGTTTCAGATTATTCGAAGCGATAATACGATAGGAAGTAAAGAAATAACCACGAAGTACTAAAAATCGTGGGTTATTTGAATGGGAAAGTTCAAAGGCTTTGGGGCGGTACTTAGAATCGAGATAGGAACCTGAGGTTTTGAGGACATTTTTTTGTATATATTTGAAGACGTTCTGGCTCATGGGAGCATCGATATTCGAATATGACCGAATTGAGGACTACCCTAATATACCGAGAATATTCGGTGAGACTACACGATTCCCTCCATACGGCAAAGCCAATACAGGCACGCTGTGCGTGCGTGAGGCTCGTTCAGGACAGAATGAGGTGCCAGTAGCATTGCATCCCCTCCCGAATCAGCCTCACGCACGCGGTGTGTTGGTTTGGGCGTAGGAAAGGGATCGTGTAGTCTCATCGAGTATTCTCGGTACATTGGTACACACCCCACAGTGACGTATGGTACGTTTGACACATAGGTGGTAGGTACTCACTACTCACCTACCTACTACTGAGTGAAAGACAGTAAATTGATCATAATTTTGGTTATAACGAAATTACTGCAGTTTCCCATAGTCATATAGGAGGGATCACCACCCTGTTAAACCTACACCCCAACTGGCAGCCATGCAGCTACCCCATGTCTGCCATTACCATGTTTGACATATGGCCACATATGGCCTCCAGCTACTACCTACTACCACTACCCCATGCACGGATAGTCATTCGGTACCTGGTGGCAGAATAATATCGACGTAAAGTAGAGTTTTGCTACGTTTAGAAAATTGTGTAAAACGTGAGAAAAATTCAACCCTGAATGTGAACTACTGCATTGATTGATTTCAAAATTCAACCAGATTTGAGTCGGATTTAATACTATCGATCAAGATGAAAATCATGAAAATCTGTTGATCGGTTATCGAGATATCATCGATTGACTTTTTTCTTCTTGAGACTTTCGTTCTTCGAATGACTCGAAAACTACACGCAAAAAAAAGTGCTATTGAATTTACTATGTGAGTGACAACAATTGTGGTAACATTCACTCATACAGACATTGAACGCCACTTGTTCCGATGTACCCAATACTAGAATTGTGATAATTTCTACTGCAAAAAAGTGCTGTCCATGTACTTACTACTCACATAGTAAATTCGACAGCACTTTTTTTTTTTGCGTGTACATTACTAAGAACCGATAAAATCGAAAATCCGATCACTTTTGAGTTTGTAAGAACCGCATAGATTTGTATAAGGAAGAAGGTATCCGTTCATTATTCGTTCTCGAGATATCGTTGAGACAAAAAATTAATCACACACCAAAAATGGTCAGACGTGATTCTCTGGACCTCAAAACGTTGAGATCTGGTTAAAACTCGCCGTTCCATTTTCCGGGTATCCATAACACCTTCCCTTTTTTTTTTTTTTTTTGGTTCAAGACGGAAAATTGAAGGCAATATTCGATGTGAAAAAGTGTCTGATTCAATATGTATCTCAATTTTATTCCAACATTTAGGTATCACTTCGATGTGATTTATTTTTTTGTAGAAAATTTATCAAAAAATAATGTAAAGATTTTTTTCTTTTTTTTTTTTCTTACTTTCGTGGGTGGATTTGCAAAGTTTCTGCTGTCCAAAAGCAGCTTTAAACGGGCGGGTCCTGTCACCTGACTGATATATATATCAACATTCATCACACATATTGCTGCAGCATCGAATGTGTCGCTCTGATGCTGACCAGTCGAACAAATAAATCAATTGATGCGATAAAATCATCAACGTTTACTCGAACGTAATAATAATTAATTGAACGGCTGAATAACACACACGTCGTGATTTCGAAGCTTTCGAAATCTGCGTACTAGAATCCACGAAATAGCTGAATAAAAAATGAACATGATATCGATTAGAAGAAAAAAAAAATGGACCTCTTCGATTTTTCGAAAATCATGAAAGAAAAAGAAAAATTGAAAAAAAAAAATATAGAATCGCAATAAACTTCTGATAGGACGATGCGAATGCACAGCCTAAGAAATGCCTGGAGGCTTTTCAGCAAAGGCACACACACCCACCCTGTGCAATCAGAGGGAAAGAACCGACCGTGGCGATGACAGAATAGGGGAAAAACCGAGGAAAATGGAAAGCTCAGGCAGAAACGACGTGTTGCGGACGTGCGGACGAACGACAAAGAAATTCTATACGACTGCGGCGAGAGAGAGAGAGAGAGAGAGAGAGAAAGAGAGAGAGAGGGATTTCTCATTGATATGGAACCGCGGCGCTCGCTAGAGCTGTAGGTACTCGACTTTCAAAGAGAGAAGCGCATATCCTGAAGGGATCCTCCACAACGATGAATTTTTATTTTATTTTTTAGCTTTCATTATTTTTGAAAATTAACGATTAGGAAAGACGGAGGTCAAAGTTGTAGTCGAATAAATAAGAAAATTAGAGATTTCCGTTTTTCTTTCTTTTTTTTTTTTTTTTATTTATTCTACTCAGCCATTGGATCGATTAAGTTACCGATTTTCTTATGAATTTTAAAAATATCTTAAATATAGAATAAAAGATTTCAAAAATAAAAAATTATTGTGGTTACCGCGAGTTGAGAATAAAAGCCAGTTTTCCTCGTACGTAGGTATATAATATATAAACTCGAAGAAAACAGGAAAAATACCACATTACATTTTTTTCTATTTATTTATTTGTATTTTTCTCTCTTCAAATCCTTATATATGCCTAATTTTAGATCTATAATGATAGATAATTCCATCCATGAAGCGTTCGCGGAAAAGCTTTGAACTCGCTCGTTTTTGCATCTCGCATATTAATTAAAATTCTTTAATTCTAAAACTTATTCAGGCGTTCAATCTGCACTTTTGTTTCTGTTACTCAAAAATTGGCTAAGTTTACAAATTTTAAAATTAAACTTAATTTTCATCCGCTCAGAAAAATTCACAGCTAATTTATTCATTCGTATAACCCGATTCGATGTTTTTTCGTGCAATATCTTTTGGATCTGCAATAGTCAGGCCTGCCTATATATCTCCATATGGGCATTAAGACATTCCGGATACATTCTGTCCCCCCACCGACCTTAAGGAAGAAGTGGAAAGGAAAAAGAAAAAAAAAAGAAAAAAAAATAAATAAATGTAAAAAGACTGAGGAAACAAGCAGCAGCAGCCGCCGCCTTGTGGGATAGGCGGGGGCGAAGTGGGATACATACGACTTTCATCTGTCACTCTACCACGGTTTATAACCCGTGGGATAAAATCTGGCGCAGAAAAATCTTCCTAGATCTTCATGGGCAGTAAACTGCAGCAGTTTATAGTAACTTACTAGATGTTTCTAGTAAAATCACTAGACATCACTAGATTTTTAGTCCAGAAATAGATTTGCGATGATTTCTAGTCATTTCACTAGAAACATCTAGTAATTTACTAAACTGCTGCTGCAGCTTGGTGCCCCTGAAATAGCACCCTTTTTGGGTTGGCATCCCTGGCGTTTCGCGTCCACAAAACCGCACGGTATGTAGGAAAATTAAGATTTGTTACTAGATCGTAGAAGACTACGTCGAATCGATAGAAAATGTGGAAATTGTTCGTGCCCATAATCTGGATGTTAAATCGTGATGTGAATTTGACATTATTTTTTTTTTTTTTTTTATATGAAAAAAAAAATAATTATCACAGGATTTTAAGAATCTCCACGTCATAACTGCAGACCCAAAAATTATTTGATATGATAAAAATCAAACACAGTAGGTATATCTCGGTATGGAATTGCTTCATACACAAGATCGTAATTAGTATATCCGGCAGTATATGCGTACCGTAAGTACTGCGTACGCTCGACGCGATGTACACTCCACACGTGTACCTAAATACCTACGTGAAATCACACGCAACGATGCGTGTATACATACATACACTAGTAACTATACATGATAAAATATACGAAAATACGCATACGTACATACTACATATAACTGCAGCAAGCTGCACTCACATGCGTTTGGAACAGGGTAAGGCACACGTGCGAGGATATAGAAGAAATACCGGATGCAGCTTGGGGAATCGGTATGCAAATTTAACGAATGAGACACAAACTATATGCATAAATAAAACGAAATTGAATGACAAAAAAAAAAGTCTCTCAAAAATCCGGAAATTTAACCTTTTGTAGCAAAACATTTACCAAATGTTCAAACAGAGTGTAGAAAAAAAAAAAACCAAAAAAAAAAAATGGAATTCAAACTTTCATAGATAGACCTATATGTGCCGATTTTGGTTGGATATGTGCTGATTTTTGTTGGAACATGAATTACGTGTGTAAAGTTGGCCCAGTACTTTTCGAAATTATTATTTTCAAAAATTGTGCTGAGCTGTGCTCCTTTTGTGCTCACTTGTGCCGCAAATCTCGACCCTTTAACGTCAACAGTTTTCCAGGAATTTTGGAAAAACTAAAATATGGCTAGCCCAGCACTTTTTGAAAAACAACATTTTTTCAATTGTGCTGAATTGTGCTCAACTCAAAAGGAGCACAACTCAGCACAATTTTTGAAAATAATAATTTCGAAAAGTGCTGGGCCAACTTCACACACAGTAAAAAAAGAATAACTTGGGCCAAGCATTTTTTTTTCAACAACCGATGAACAACCGACAATCTCTCGAGCGAAGTAAAATTCTCTGGAACCAAGAAAATTTTCATGATTCAAGAAAGATTTTACTTGGTCTCAGAGAATTTCACTTCGCTCGAGAGATTATCGGTTGTTCAAAATAAAGTGCTTGGCCCAAGAAAAAATGCTTGGCCCAAGTTATTCTTTTTTACTGTGCACACATAAAGAAATAATCGTAATCTCTACACCTTGGGTGATCCTTAATTTCATCATTTTCAATTTTAATTTTTTTTTTTCACGAAAATTCGACACATTTTCAACGATATAATTTTCTAAGCTAAAGCGCAGCAAAAAAATTTTGCATCTCCAAATTGTGACAAGTTAAATTTTTTCGTTAAAAATTTGTCAAATTTTTCGGAAACACGGATAGCTACTATACTAAACGTAGAGAAGTAGGCAGATTTTCGAGACACGATATGTATCTCGGAATTTGCAAAGCGACTAGAACTATGGTTGGAGTGAAACTGAAACATGTCGTTACGGAGTAAGTTTCGAGTCTTGTGGAAAGCCGAGATTATAGGGAAACTATAAACTATAACCACGATGTGGAACACATTCTCCTGCGAAACTGAAAAGTCAGAGGTTCATCAGTCCACTCGAAACTTTCATCCAAGCTACGGGAATGACGATCTGCAGGAATCATCTTCCTACTTCCTAAAAAGATTTCGTTATCACTCAAAGTCTAATATTTGCATGGAAATATTACCTAATTTTCAATTTTCGATCATCAATTTTCACCCGTATTAAAGTCAAATCATAAATTTGTGCGCATCAATTTTCTGTACCAATAAAAATAATCTTCAGTTTAAACGACGAATTTTGATCTGGTGGATGAAGGTAGGTGCCAGATAGAACTCTGCACGATCAGCCACGGACGACGCTCTAGTCTCGATTCTAAGTGGCGAGGTGAACGGCCAGCTGGATATATTTAGACTGTAATCAAGGCCAATAACTTTACTTCAACCTGGTTCACGGGTCGACTTGCATGCATCAGGGTAACGCTGCCCTGCCTCTGCATCCGCATCGTATCCGCATCCGCATCTTCAACGCGGGATTTTCACTCGGTGATCATTTCATCGAATGGTAGGCGCAGAAATCGATCAATGTATGCGGTTCGTTATTAAAAGGCGGCCATTCCGCATGGACGAAGAAGCTACTTCGGGTTCGGAAAATCACAGATGCAGAGTACTTCGAATATGTATACTGACGACCAGCTCAGGCGCCAAGACACTTTACGTCCGCGTCGAAATTAGATCGTGCCTCAGAGTTCGGCTGCATGCGTTAGCATGGATGTTCTTAGTAGCGAAACGGTATACCGGAAACTTGAGGAAAGCTGAAGTAAAGGCAGGCATTTTGAGACCTCAGGGGTTCCTTCTTTATTTTTGGACAGAAATAATCGTAGCGGAATTAAAAGATTTTTGAGAAAAACTAGGTTTTTCGCATTTTCCGGTAGTAGTAATTTCAGGGCATGCATCTACGAGATGATGGGTATTCGACAGCAAGAAACAAGAAGAAACAAGAAACCGAGCTGACATCGATTTTCGGCCTTTCAATAAACGCTTGTCGAAAACTAAACGACATGATCAAATTTCACGGCCAGATTCGTAATCAGAGCACTAAAATCTGTCGGAAACGAGTCCTAACATGCCAGGAAAAAAAACTTAGTCGAAGATCGATGGAACGAATAATCAAATTTGAATTAGAAAAAAAAATTGTTTGAAGTTGTAAAGATGATTCGATAAAACTTAGACAAGGATAAACTGGTGTCTAAAATAGACGTTTCCGAATCTATGAGGTGCTGGGTATTCAACAACACGAAACAAGAAGAAACAAGAAACCGAGCTGACATCGATTTTCGAACTTTCAATAAACGCTTGTCGAAAACTATAAGACATAATCAAATTTCACGGCCAGATTCGTAATCAGAGCACTAAAATTTGTCGGAAATGAGTCGTAACATGCCGGGAAAAAAACTTAGTTGAAGATCGATGCAACGAAAGTTCAAATTTGAATTAGAAAAAAAAAATTGTTTGAGGTTGTAAAGATGGTTTGATAAAACTTGGACAACGATGAACGTTGTCTAAAATAGACGTTTCCAAATATGAGCTAAACAAAAAATGGTCCATTCAGTCAAATATCGATTACTACATGTGAAAAAAGAAATTGGTTGCGATCGGTAATTTCATAAATGTAAATCGCTCTGGCTTGTGCACAAGCGAGCTCGCTCAATGCGATGACAAATGGCAAATGACGCCGACGACGATTAGCGTCGGCGTTGCCCTAGCGACGCGCGACGGGGGATGTGGCTTGGGGTAGACGCCCCAGATTCAGCAGCCCCAAAGATGATTTCACCAGTCTCTTCGGTCCGCGTGTTGTACTCGCTTTTACCAATTGGTTAAATCCTCTTCGGTAATGATATACGAAAAGCCAATTTTATTCTCTTGTTTAATTTATGCAATACGTGTGTAGGTGTACATATCAATTTTTGGAATCGGTAATTGAATAGATTTTTCAAAACGCACAGATGTCAGGGACGCCTTTTCGCGTGTTTAAATCCCTAGATTAAAAAAAAAAAAACAGAGACTCCTCGTTTCTGAATAATTTTTCTGAATAAAAAAAATTTCGCTGTGGACTCAGCTCTCACACGAGTTAATTAAATCTGAACGTATATAATAGTATAGATCGATACAGAAATATCTACCCCATAAACGACACGCGCTGGCATCGATTCACTCGGCACTCAATACAATTACAAGTGTGACAATAGAGAAAGAGGCTCAACCAACACGAGATAACAGAGTAAATATTAATCACTAAAACAGCTTTTAAAATCAGGGTTCCCAAAAAAAAATTCCAGAATTTGGAAAAAATACAGAAGACAAAAAATACGAAAAAAAAAAAAAACACAGGAAAGGTTTCTCTCTGAATTGTTTCCGAAAAACCTTTCGAGGACTCAAAAAGCTAGTAACAATTATTTTTTGTTTTATATAGAGGAGAAAAACTATTCTGAGACTTGGGTACCTATTTCCAGATTTTGATACTTCACATCCACCGTGGCGACAAGATCGCCTTATAAATTCGATCGAGGATGGAATTGAGCTGGGAAAATATAGTTGAACGAGAAAAAGAAAGAGAAGACGATAATATATCTGCAAATGGTTTAGGGGTCTTTTAGACTGCAGGGTTTCGTGTATTTATAACCCATAGGGAGGACACGCATACATACGAAATGGCCTTTCGGAAATATATATATATTCACCACCCTGACTCACCCTTGACTACAATCCCCACTACCATTAACGAAACTCGCGCGTTCTCATACCTCGGTTCATTTCCTTTATACGCCCCATTTTCATCCCGAGGGACCACGGGATCGACGACCACCTTCCATGGAAGGCGAAAGGTGCGGAAGATAGAAGGGATATCGCAACGAAGGACTTATAAAATTCCGTATAGGATAAATTTTGAATTTCTTATATATTCAACCTTTTGACGGGTGAAAATCTGTTTTTCGAATCAACTTCTTCAGATGAGAAAAAAAAAAAAAAAATCTATTACATGTTTTTCGATATAGTATGCGTAAAATTGCATTTTACACACACTGTGTCGAAAAATATCGTATAAAACTCGTGCGCAAAATTTTTACGCACTTGTTGCATAATTTAATATTTCGTGTGACTTTACCCAGACCGCAGAAAACACGATAATACGGTTTAAATGGATGTGGGCTGCAGCTACATCCGCAGAGAAAAGCACGCTCATCATAGCTTCTAGCATAATGCTTACCTGAAACAGAAAATGAAAAAGAATTTTATTTCGTTAGCCCGGTGCAGCGCGTGTAAGTTCAAACAGCTAAAAGGTATAATTTTATCGTTTATTATATAGTAGCCTAAATAAATTCTTATCATAGAGTTCAAAAAGCACTAGGGCAGATATCTATTTTGTACCCTTGTAGTTAAAAAGTGTTACTTAAAATATATAAATCGACCGCACTTGACGATATCTGTGGTGTAAATTTAGTTTATTCGTTAGTATACAAGTACGTGTACGTCAAATCAGTTTCAACCAATCTCTGTATCTGAAGAGTTATATCTAAACTGTAATTACATAGTAATTTTCGTTACTAGTGCGAAAATGTTGATTCTCGGACAAGTGCGTGAAGATTTTCGCACGAGCGAAGCGAGGGGGAACATCACACGAGTTGAAAATCATCTTTCGCACATGTATCGGACTTTGTTTTTCAACACAACGCGCGTTGAGTTGAATTTTATGCACACGAAGCGTGCGCAAAATCTAACTTTGCGCACAGTGAGTTGAAAAGATCTATTTTTAAATCTCGGTTTCGATCCATGCACTGAGAAAAAGGTCTTGTTGAAACAACCAAAATTTGGTTATTATACGGTCAAAGAAATTTTTTTGTTGGGCCAACCAAAATTTTGTTGTGCCGACAAGAAATTTAGTAGTATCAACAAAAATTTTGGTTGGCCCAACAAAATTTTGGTTGACTGAACAAAAAAATTTCTTTGACCGTATAATAACCAAATTTTGGTTGTGTCAACAAGACCTTTTTCTGAGTGTGTTTATCTATGCACATCCATCATTTTTCATGAGATTTTTCAACTCTAATATAGACGGTCACATATTCTCAGATTTTTCCTACGATAAGTTATTAGTTTCGGAATAACTTATACCGAAACAAAAAACGTCCGTTTTCAATTTTTAAAAACTAAATCCTAAAAATTCTGTCTTTCACATATACGACAATTTTCAACCGTATATTTGAACATGGAAATTCCAATTCTTAGTATGTTTATCTGATCGATTTCGAAGAATACTAACGAATGGAATCAAATTTGAGATGGTCAGGGTCAGACGTCAGCCGATTTGACGACGTATAGGATATTTCTTAACTAGGTATATTTACGATGAAATAAAAAAAAAAAAAGGTTTATATCTGGATTCCTAAATTCACACGCTCTCTGTAATCAGGTCTCAATCTGTTTTGTTTTTTTTTACGAAATGAGACCAGGTATGTATGTATGTATGTGTGTATATTGTATATGTGGGAAATTGATCGAGAGAAAGGTCGATTCAAGGATTCGTAATCGAGTTATACTCGACTAGGTCTTCGACTACACGCACACATAGGTATATATATTTACATACGCTTGTGTATTAAAGAATAGAATACCTTATATACCTGGGAACGGAATATAAGGAAGGGAGGAAAAGAAGGTGTAACACGATATTTTCGGAATTGATGCAATCTGAGAAAGAAAAATGACCTCGCTTCGCCTAGTTCGTTCAGCGAATGCCCAATCACTGTTATTCGATCAAAGACAAAAAAAAAAGAAGAAGAAGAAGAAGAAGAAGAAGAATAAGGTGGAACATGAGGAAAAGAGCAATCGACTCGATATCCAACGATGTATCGGCTATAACGCGACAACGATTTCCATCTGTTTCCTTAAATATTAGGGAAACTATTCTTTTCTCACGCCTTTTTTTTTTTCTTCTTCTTCTTCTCTCCTACTTCGAGCTTGTGTGTATCCATCCGTTCCTCTATTCTATGTTTTATCAAATCATCATGAAAACCGCGTTTATTTCCTTTTAATCGATGAATTTCAAATTACGTAAATGAAAATCGCGAGTGAACGTTCATCGCATGAAAAAAAAAAAAAAGTCATCATTTTTCATTGCGTTTTCACTATTTTTCCAAAATATATATTTATATATATATTTTATTTTTTTTTTTCTGTACATTTTCGGACGTTGAAAAATCTACAAATTTCTTCGATTTTTTGTAAAATAAAAAAAAATAAAATAAAAAAAATGACTAAAATTAACTGAAAACGCGATACAAGCGTTAAAAATCCTCTCCGGTTAATCCTGGACGACAAGGTTCATCGGTTCAGGCTTCATAGTTACAACAACCGTCTAGACGAGCGGGTCGATGGTCTCATCCTCTGGAAATGAATCTAGACTCTCACTCCCCAAACTCCCTGCACCTTTTGTGTCTATTCTGAACTTGAATTTAAAGAATGATGTATAGGTATACGTATTCAGACAAAAAGAAAAAATAAAAAAGATCAAAAAACTAGGAAATTTTTTGATAGTTTTTTTTTTTTTTTTTTCTGCACCAATGTTACGAACAAAATTAATCACCAAAAATAAATGATTGATTATTGAATTCAACCGGGTCCGCCGAAGAGTGGAAACAAGAAATTCAATGTGGTTTTATAATTACTAGGAAAAAAAAACCAAAACAAAAAGAAAAACACGAAACGAAACGAAAAAAGTTCAGGCGATGAACTTGGCACGAAATCCTCATTACTGGTTACAAGGGTATTTCGCAGTTTATATTGAAAGCTATATGGAAAGGATGAGGATTTTTATTCTGTACAGCAGGTGCAGCAGCAGCAGCAGCAGCAGCAGCAGCGTCGAGTTGTTAGTTCGCCTAGTTTAACACAGAAGTGTAGATATATCCATTTCAAGGTGTATTACCAAATTAGGTGATACCTGAGAGATAGTTGTAAGTTACGATTGAAACGAATTACCGCAATACTGTGAATAGTCCTTGAAACTCTTTTCCATTTAAAATGAGTAGGTATTGCTCGTTTCTTATTATTATACTGCAGAGCCGAAAAGATTTTATGCCGATAAATCATTCGGATGTGAAAAATAAATAAGCTGAATAGGTAGCTACTTTTAACATAATATAACCATGTCTAAACCCCGAAGCCAGGAAATTGCAGCAATATAGCAATCTCTGTCTGGGGATCATTTATACACATGTGTACTCATTCCTACACGAACTAATCGACTCATTTCACCAAAATGTTTGCTCAAATCTGTTGCGGAATCGGGGTGCAGACTCGGTGACGAATTGTTTGAATAAGATATGAGATAACCACACCCTATAGCCGGTGAGAGAGATGATTTGATATATTTATGGATGGGAATTGTCGGAGTGTCTATATATATATCCCCATTCGCCAATATAGAAAAAGAAATAAATTTTTGGTTCAAAAATATTAGCAAGAAATAAGCTGGATTTTTATCCTATCAGTTTTTCCTTAACGATCTATCATCGCTAGTTGATATTATAGTTTCACTTGAACGAATTTCCTCGAAGAAATGCATATACATACATGTGAAGTGGAAAAGTGATGAGACCTATGTTAGAGATAATTATTGTTTAGGAATTGGCGGAATTTCCGGATTTTTTTATAGCTACTCAAAGCCGAAATACTGACTAAGACAAAGTTCTACACTCATACATACCGAGAATATTCGGTGAGACTACACGATCCCCCTTCCTACGGCAATACCAACACAGGCTCGTTCGGGAGGGGATGCAATGCTACTGGCACTTCATTCCGTCCCGAACGAGCCACACGCACGCGGTGCGCGCATGTGTTGGTTTTACCGTAGGAATGGGATCGTGTAGTCTCACCGAATATTCTCGGTATATGAGTAAGTACGAAATTCAAGGTTTTAGTGTTATAACATTTGGGTCAAAGCCAAAGAAGCGACCGTGAAGTTAAGTCAAGTATTTGATATCCTTGTGCAGTTAGTATATTTCATTTTTTTCATTCTCGTTTTCTCTTTATTATACTTTGGAGATTTCATACAGCATTTAAAAAAAAAAAAAAAAATTTGAAAGTCTAGAAATGTGCAAATTATTGTACATCATAACTCATTCCAGTATCTGTACAATGCTGGATGTTGCAGATTAAACAAAACTAAAATTAGCATACGTCAGTAAATCACGATACAGCTTATATGCAATCTATGGAAGAAACTCTATAAGATAAGAAAAAAAAATACAGGGAAAGAGATAAGCGACGTATCTACTTTCTGGTCGATAACACTATCGATTCCACATTTCCGGGAACGATATATTATAGGTACATACATGAATCGTACATGAATATGAAAATCGTTTGAAATAGAGGAAAAAAAAAGGTCGAAACAAATGCTCGAAGTCTTGATATCTCAGAAAAATAATAACCAAAATTTGGTTATTATATGCACAATCACATTTTTTGTTCAGTTCATCAAATTTTTTGTTCAGTCAACCAAAAATTTCGTTGTGATAACCAAAATTTTGTTGGGAAAACGAAATTTTGTTGGGACAATCAAAATTTTGGCTATTCCAACAAAAATTTTGGTTGACTGAACAAAAAATTTGATTGTGCATTTAATAACCCAAATTTTGGTTGTGTCAACAAGACTTTGTTCTGAGTGTGAACTTTAAAAAAAAAAAAAATCAATTTTCTTGAGTCATATGCTGCACATGTAGGGATGAAAGAAAAAAATAGCATTCACGGAAAATTCATCATACACAAAAAAAAAAGAAAAAAAAAAAAAGAAAGAAAAGGTTTTGCAAGCTTATTAGCCAAAGAAGAGAACGGTGTGAATAAACAAATAAATTTATGAATAAGTAAAAATAAATGACTTTCAAGTGCTGATCCTGTGCGCTAGTCTTAATTACCAACTTCCTAATGTCATTAGGGTGAACGCGAGTTAGACTACGAGCCGCGAGTCATAAGTGAAAGAGATTTGACCTCGCAGCTTAATAGCGACTACTCGAAATATTTCTCTAACGAATGAAATTAAAAATTTGTAAAAAATTATTAAAAAAAAAAAAAAAAGATAATAATAAATTATTCAATTCATGTTAAAATATACATCGAATAAAGTTCGACAATTACTTAACTAGTTTTATCAACGAGAGAATGGTATAATTAACGATGAAGAGAAAGAGAAAGAAAAATGAAAAGATTTTTCAGGAAAAGTACTCCTCTTTGTTTTATCGTCGCATATATATAATGATCGCAGCGTGGAGTTCACACCTTCGTTCGCAACGATATTTATCGGTTTTAGAATCATCGAGCTCGAAAGTAATGAAATTTAAGTGAAAATAGTATTTTCATGAAACTTATACTGCTGGTGATTCGTTGACGAGTCTAAAATAAGGATCATATACCTTCATTTGTTATACCAGTATGAGACAAGAAACAAATTGCATTACGTAATATTACGTTACGTTATATGCTTTGCCTTATGCTTGGCCTCGAAACATATTTGACATCGATCACTCTCTCAATTCAATTCAATTCAATTCAACTCAACTCAACTCCGCAACCAAAAACCGTCGATAACTTTACCTCGTTGACAAACAATTGGCCACAGACTTGGTACGAAGTCAAGTTTTGCCTCGTTGACTTTATTAGACCCATGACTTATGACTTATGACCGAAGTAGTGGGTAGTAACCATATAATGGCCAGGAGAGAAACAGAAATGAACTGCCACAAGCACGACCCTGCCACAGCCTTAAATTGGAACAAAAAAAAAAACAGATCTTGAGAAGAATGAAACAAAATTTGGCCATTTTTTCTCGCAATTATATCAAGAATTGTATTGTATTATCGTGCGAATAAACTTTTCAGGTACTTTGTGCAAGATTACATGAAAACTATTGAACCTACCGAGTCCAGATTCGCCATACTTGTTCAGTAAGAATTTCCGCACCGTGTGAACTACAGATATTGAAATCGGTCGAGAAAATTTATCGATACACTCAGAAAAAGGTCTTGTTGACACAACCAAAATTTGGTAATTATATGGCAAATCACATTTTTTTGTTCAGTCAATCAAATTTTTTGTTCAGTCAACCAAAAGTTTCGTTGGGATAACCAACATTTTGTTGGAAAAACCAAATTTTGTTGGGTCAACCAAAATTTTGGCTATTTCAACAAAATTTTTGATTGACTGAACAAAAAATTTGATTGTGCATGTAATAACCCAAATTTTGGTTGTGGCAACAAGACCTTTTTCTGAGTGTACACTGTTGAAAAAATTTGAAAAAAATAATGTCCCAGGAGGTCCACTATCATTTTTATGTCAATTTCAACACTTTTTTTTTTTTTTTAGTTGAAACAACATTATTTTCACCTAAACGACGAATTTTTCTGTTGTTTCAACTGAAAAAAGTGTTGAAATCAACACAAAAATTATAGTGGACCTCCTGGAACATTTTATTTCTAACGGTGTAGATGCGCATTAATGCGGGATTGGCAAACACGATGATTGTAAAAAATGAAGTAAATCATTGAAAAATACATACTTCTCATGTGTGTAATGCAATTTCCGTAGTTCACACCGTAGACATACCTATCTAAAATAATTCATGTAAAATTTAATTCGTTTCGGACGAACGATGACGGAATAATCCTGTACGATTATCAATTTGGATTATATCAGTTAGGTAAAAACGTCGATAAAAAATTCGATGGGCAAATATGTAACGCGAATGAAAAAGATTATTCAAAGGCAAATTTTATCCCAGGTCTGATCACTTCGTAATCCATTCCAAAACAGATTTTCTAGCTGGCTTATGGCCTGACACGTTCGTCTTTGCGGTGGACCAAGTCAAGCCTCAGAGAGCCATGGACCTGCTGTTCTCTCGTGTCTCGTGTCTCGTGGCTCCTGGCTCCTAGCTCCTGGCTCCCACGACCCCGCCCGGGTCACAACGCTTGGAGAAGTTCTCTCAAGTCGAACGACCGCGAGTTGGTAGCCAGTGGTCGAGCCTCGCCACGCCTGAACCTCATATGTATTAACTCATCGCATTTTCAACAGCTAGGCCTATATATATATATACTATACCTATACTAGAGGAAAAATACTGGGCAGTGGTCAGTCACGCACAAATTGTCGGCGACATAAATGTATGTGCAGCAGTAACGCCAGTAATCGAAATATTACTCGCTTTAATTTTCATACCTCTTGGCGTGAAATAAGAGCCAACGCCACAATTAACGGAAACGGTTTTAATTCATAGCTGAGTGAAACCCGCTCGAAACTTTTGTGTATGATAATTTTACAAATGAGGCAGTTCGAAATTTTGAAAATTTGCAACAAAATTTTGTATTTTTTTTTATAATCAGGGCGCAGCAGGTGAAAAATGAAAACGTTTTGAATGAAATTTGATTGGAAATCTTAAACACAAGGATCAGGCTGCAGGTTTGAAAAGTTCATTATAAAATAAGTTGTTTTAATTATTATCGTGGAATAATCCGAGGCCAAGTTAATTCTAGTTACCGTTATCTGTGACGTGTGTTTACTTGCTCACTGGAGGCCACATGGCGTTTCGATAACTGACGTCCGTATATCGTCGCCTCGGCTATTATAGCCTCTGATATACTGTATGCAAATCTGACGAACGAAGAAATATAAAAAAAAAACAACGAAATTTAAAATACGTCGCCTTTTTCCCTCGAGAACTTTTAAATCGTCACGTAAATCTGAGCTGCCTAAACACTATAAGCTAATTGTGAAATAGGATATACGAGAGAAGATATATGCGAAACTAGTGGCCGAAGTACGTTACAGCTGGTGCTCTTTGTCTTGGGTACGTCTTACTACATATATACCTACTTTCTTATACTGTATAGGTATACGACGCAAGCTGCAAACTTAAGATAACCACGTCGACGTCGACGTCGACGTCGACGTAGTCTCCTCTCCTTTCCTCTCGGAGAAAGTTAACAAAGTCGAGGAGATAGGAAAGCCGACGTTTTTATCTATGTATATGAACTAAGCCGATTCACAGCTTGAGATTCACCAGTCCTGTCCTTTTTGAGATATGAACTATACTAATGCTCTGTACACGCATAAGGATCGAGAGAGGCGTCATTTCACGTCCTTAGTTAAGGAATTATGTACAATTTTTATTATGATGTGTTTTTTAGTGATTCATTTCTCTCAATTGTGGAATTACTTGAAAACTATTGGAAGATAGAATTTTTGTGAAAATTTAATCAAGGGTTTTCTTAAAAGTGCAGTCGACGTAGAATCGTACCCTACGATAACTCACCGATTGATAACTAAATCAGCGCCTTATTCAAGTTGTGGATGAAGATGGAATGATTTTACCTAATTTTAAGAAAAATATTCTCTTCATTTATCTAAACAAACCTGACAAACGAGGGTCGAGAAGGTCATTTGCCTTTCGACTTACGACTTATTATTTCTGTGAATATTTCACTCGACTCCTACGTCGTCGTTTCATGCTTAGAGAACCTTGCAGCCATTGAACATCATGTGTTTGATATCATGTGTTCGTCTGTCACATTTTGGCAAAATTCTTGCAATTCTTTGTCCAAATTCCATCTGGTGTTTGTCCGAAATTTAGGATACAAATTTATTTGCAGTTGCTTGCAGAAGGTTGAAAATTATTGCAAAGGACGAAACTTCATATTTCAGAGTTTTGAAAAAAAAAAAGTTACACCCAATTTCCGTGGCCAAAAAACAAACTTCATCATTTCTTGTCCAAATAAATCCTCAAGCCCGTTATCAAACGTTGATTTTCCAAAATCCATCTTCAGGTACACGTAAAAAACAGTGCTGTCGAATTTACTCTATGAGCAGTTTATGGACAGCACTTTTTTGCAGTAGAAATTATCACAATTCTAGTATTGGGTACATTGGAGCAAGTGGCATTCAATGTCTATATGTCTATAAGTGGCATTCAATGTTACCACAATTGTGGTAATTTCTACTGCAAAAAAGTGCTGTCCATATATTTAGGTACTGCTCACAGAGTAAATTCGACAAACAGCACTGTTTCATATGACCGATCAATGAATAGGTGGACATGAATTAATCGCTTTCAGATATACACATATCGCACTTTATCTACATTATGGATAAACCGTCCGTAGTAGTCGAGCTTTCAACTCCGAAAGTTCATCGACTCGGAAAAATTGTCTTTGAGTGAAAAAAAAAACCGATGAAAAAAGACCGTCGAAGACATTAAACAAACAAAATTTTACCAGATGTCTCATTTTTTGGGATCATTTAACCCGCCTTTCTGCGGCCGACGACGTGCGACAATTCTAGCCGCCTGAAAAATGAACTTGAACTAAAATAACGTTGATGAACATTGTGTTGAAATTTGTGAAAATCTCAAAAATTGCCATCGCATAATTAATCAAAATAGTGCCAGGAAAAAAATTGAGAAAATTAAACATCGTTTGGTTATAACTGCGGCAGCAGTTCGCACACAAAAAGTTAAAGGTCAACTTGATTCAAGACAATTTTGCGGTCCAAAAATGAAGACCGAAATTTTCTCGGATCAAATCAAAATTTTTCTCGAACCAAGAAAATTTGGAAAATTTGGAACATTTTCTTGGCTCGAGAAAATTTTTGATTTGATCCGAGAAAATTTCGGTCTTCATTTTTTGTAACTGTAAATTATTTTATTCTAATTTTCGTTCCAGAAAATTGAAAATAATCTCATCAAGTATTTGAATCAAACTGAGATTGGGAAAATCTGATCCTTTGTCTTATAGTTATAAAATTAGCCCCTCTTCACATACATCGCGTCATAGGGGAGAGTTGCCACTATTGGGCCGCCACCTAAATTGGACCGTTTCAGTTTGGTAATTTTTTGCAACAGTATCTCTTCGATTTTGAGAATTGTAAAAATAGGAAAGTTTAGAGAATTTCTAGTACCGATGGTATCCATTTTTACAATTCTCAAAATTGAGAAGATACAGTTGCAAAAAATTACCAAATTGAAACGGTCCAATTTAGGTGGCGGTCCAATAGTGGCAACTCTCCCCTATTATGGTTTAATTGCGGAATTATTATACCTGTAATCAGTTGAGTTTTTACCACGAGGTCAGAGTGCACTGACTTCCGTAATTAACGCGTTGAGAAAGAACGGTAATGGTAGCTACTACATCTACTATACGTTCCTATACTTACACGAAAATTACGAAACTACGAATATGTCACTTGACGCAAATTATCACCATCATCATTATTTTTATTAGTATCATTCTGACGTATACACATACATAAGATATTATATGTAATATAATATCTAGGTGTAATTTTGATCCCTGATGCAGTGAAATAGAGCTTTAATAAAATTTCCTCGAAATTATGTTCCTCCGAATTTTTTTGAAATCTATCAAAAGACATCAACTTAAAATTTCAACTGCAGGAGAATAATAACACCATAAAGCATTATAATCTATCAAAAGACATCAACTTAAAATTTCAACTGCAGGAGAATAATAACACCATAAAGCATTATAATCGAGCCCAAAATCGTATGGAAAAGATTTTTGGTTTCAAAGTTTTCAAAGTTTTTCTTTTTTTAAAGCAAAATGAAAAGATAAAAAATAATAATGAGAAAAAGGAGCAGCGATCCTTTTCCTTACACTTTGCCCTTCGTTACTTTACCATATTCTATGGCCTATGCTATACTATAGACAGGGTCTTGCCTAGTTTACATAATAATTAAAATTTTAAACGGATTTTAATTACTGTAGCCGCACAGCGTTCGCTGCAGCCTATACGGGTTTTGCTCGTCGACGACTATAAGTGTCGAAAAATTATCTCTCAGGAATAATTTCTGGTTACACCTGATGCGATTCTGCGAACCAGTTTAACAATAATATAAATTTTAATTTACTACACCTACCGCGAATTTTAAGCTATCCAATCCCAATTGACTCAATATTGTCACACGATTAGACGGTTTATACTTTTATATTTTTCAATTTTTTTTTTTTATTTTATCAAAAACCAATACCGACTTGGTTAATATTATAGAAGACACGATTATATTGTTATCGACGAAAAAGGACGCTTATTCCGTTCGGAAATCAAGTTGAGAATTAAGGGGACCAGTACAGTGACTTTTCGAGAAATCATCATGAAGTTGAAGTTCGTAACGTTAATGTAACGATTAAGATTGTGCACAATCTTTGGAAAAAAATTCACTGTTTCATTACTCAAACGTTGTTGAAGTTGCAAAATAGGTGAGATAGGTGTGTTTTACTCAATTCGAAAAATTATGGATCGAATTTTGCTGTTTTTGAACCGTTCAAGTCATGAAATCAAAAAATTTGCACAATTATTTTGTTGCGTTAACGTTACGAACTTCAACCTCATAAATCATCATAGTCCGAAATCAATTTATTTCATAACCAAAGTTCATTTCACATCAAAATATTTTTCTTTTTCAAAATCATGTGTCGTAAGGATTTTAGATCACCGTTGGACCGATTCAGGTAATCTTGGATTCATTTTCTTCAGAAAACAAATCCTCATCACGTGAATGTAGGAATTTAAAAATAAAAAATTATGTCACAAGTTATGATCAATTTACCAAATTTGCAAAAATTATCATCACTCATTTCTTAAATAACTTGGTCAAAACGAAAAATTTTCAAAATTCCTACATTCACATGATGAGGATTTGTTTTCTGAAGAAAATGAATCCAAGATGACCTGAATCGGTCCAACGGTGCTCTAAAATCCTTACGACACATGATTTTGAAAAAGAAAAATATTTTGATGTGAAATGAACTTAATTGTTTATGAAATAAATTGGTTTGGACTATGATCATTTCTCGAGAAGTCGCTGTACTACTGGTCCCCTTAAAGTAAAGAAAAACTGCGGGTACCGGAAAAATGAATTCCAACCGATTAGAAAGTAAAAAAAAAGGAAAGGAAAAATGAAAGACTCGGCCTTCACAGCAAAATTCGTTTTTTGGTTCAACTATTATATGGGTAGGTACTGGCATCGGCTATGGAAAATATATATTGCGGCAGCTGGAAAAGATCGGGTCTTCGATATTCCTGGAATAAAAGGAACCGAATTTTTCTAAGCTTTCGAGCCTACGGCCAGCTAGTTTCTATAACAACAAGAAAGAGATTTTCGGATCTCGGTAAGGTTTCATAGAGAAAAAAGAACCCCGATTCTCTAGTTCTAGGGGTAAACTTGAAATCGGGACAAAAGAAGACCCGGACCCGGTATATAGGGGCAGCAAAAGTAATGTAGCCGAAACGATATAGCTGCTACCTGCGCCTTCTCATTTTCCTTATTTTTCTTTATTTTCGAACTACATATATAGTTCTGCCTATATTTTTTTTCTACAAGGACGGCCAGGTGCTCGGCAACGCTAGTACCCACCTCCGCTATTTCGTTTTCGTTTTCGGTGTCTTTTTTTTTTTTTTTTTTTTTCTTTTTTCATCGCGTGATCCCTGAAGTGTAAGAGCGAGGGTGGCAGGTGAATGCATCAGGTTTATAAATGCATCCTGTGTACACAAAGAAATATAAACTACGACAGTTAGTGCTGCAGGACGTCGACCAATTTCTATTCTTATGGCATGCGTGGATATGCAGTATAGTATAGCGATCATTGATCGAAATAAATTTTTTCTTCAAATTTCGAAGAAATATTAAAAAATTATTTCATTTCGGTTTAAAATACTAAAATTTCGTATCAAATATTAAGAATGTACCTATAGGTGGTACAATCGGCATCAAAACAATAAGACAGACATAAACCGAATTTGCTAATTTTGGATGATATTAATGCGAAAAATGATTGAATAATATCGAGGAGCGGATATTCCCACAACCTCAGAAAATGAAAAAATTCTCAATTTAGTTAGAGAATTTCGAAAATACCAACAATCATGAAAAGTAGTAAAAACATTTTACAAGTATGTGCTGAAAATGGTGAAAATTGTTCATTTTTGATCCGATTTCTAAATTTCAGGGTTTGTTATACTCAGTGATAAAATCTCTACGAACTCACTGAAAAAAGTTATGCATAAAACACTGATATTCAAGTAAAAAATGTAACAGTTGAATCTCAGAATGTATCGGATTGTGAACAACTGAATTCTTACTCAAATATGAGTGTTTTATGCAAAACTTTTTTCAGTGAGTTCGTAGAGATTTTATCACTGAGTATAACAAACCCTGAAATTTTGAAATCGGATCAAAAATGAACAATTTTCACCATTTTCAGCACATACTTGTAAAATGTTTTTACAACTTTTTATGATTGTTGGTATTTTCGAAGTTCTGTCACTAAATTGAGGGTTTTTTCCGAGGGGCTATTCACAGCCGTAGTCATGGTGTCACTTGCGACTGTAGTCAATCCGTAGTCGCAATGTAATCAGTGAAATCATTGTAATCACACATTGAAATCACTGTATTCATGTGACTACATTCTTTGTAGTCCTAAGTTGTAATCAAAATGTAGTCATTTGAAGTCACTGTAATCACGTAATCACGTATTACAAATATATGAAGTCAGTAGTGTAGTCAATGAATTCATTTGTAATCACGTAGTCATCATTAAAGAACGTTGTAGTCACTGTAGTCGTTCGGTAGTCGTAGTGCCCGTAGTCTCGCCGTAGTCAGTATTGTAGTCTCGTGTAGTCGACTACATTTCTGTAGTCATGGTGTCACTCGATTCGAATGTGAATAGCCCCTCGGTTTTTTCATTTTCTGAGGTTGTGGGAATGTCCGCTCCTCGATATTATTCGATCATTTTTCGCATTAATATCATCCAAAATTAGCAAATTCGGTTTTTGTCTGTCTTATTATTTTGATGCCGATTGTACCACCAGTACATCCTTAACCGGTTCACTGGTAAGGGCACATATATGTGCAAAAAGAAAAAGTGCCACAACTGGTAATGGCACATATATGTGCAACGTGGATATCTCTGTCAGTTTTGAACGGATTTACATCAAACGTGATGTTCCTAAGTTTTTTGGGCTTCCTGTTGAATACGAAATTATTTCCTTTCACCAGTTTTGGCACAAAACGTTGATTTCGGGTCCACCAGTGAACCGGTTAATGAAATTCATTGAACACCTATCGTTCGTTGTTTTTTTTTTCCGAATTTACATCAATTTGGAATATTCCCTTGAAATTCGGTCAAATTTCGATCACAAAGATACGACGAAAACCACTTGGTGAAAAAAAAAATCCATTTTCGTGGAATTTTTTTTTTTTTTTTGCTTTTTTGCTTTTTTGCTTTTTTGCTTTTCGCGTAATTTCTCTTTCTCTCCAGCTCTCTGAGCTACTTTTCGCCCATTATTCCGTAGCCTTGGTTATTGTATGTATAAAGGCATAGGTGTATATATATATATACCCAGGTTATACACACCCACGTAAAATACGAATATAAGGTAGAAAGGTTCGCCTGCAGAGGTGCAGTTTCGTGACGGGAATTGTCTAGTGCAGCAATAGCAATAGCAATAGCAATAGCAGCAGCAGCAGCAGCAACAGCCAGGGTCTAATATAAAGTCTGAGACTGTGCAGCAGCATGCTATGTAGCTCGAGAAACGCGTATCTAGTTCTTTCGCGATTCGTAAGGTAAAGGTGCCAAGGTCCGTGGGGAAGAAGCCGACGCGACGCTATATACGACAATCGCGACTTTAATCCCTTATATAAATAAGTAAACGAGTAGAATAAGGGCATCTAGGTGAGTAAATAAAAGCTCTATATATCCACGACCTCGGGTAAATAGAAATTTTCAAGAAAAAGTAAATGATTCGTTATTTTTATTATTATGCACGATCATTTATTTTCGATTCAAGAAATTGAGGGAAGTTAGAGATCGCATATATATATATATATATATGGGGCATTCCATGCCAACTCATCCTACCAATTGACTTTGCATCTCCGATTTGGCTGAAACTTGGGCATCTTTTTGTACCCTTCGAAAAAGGTTTCTGTGATTTTTTTCGAATTTTTTTATCCAGCCACTTCGGAGATGGTTTTTTTTTTTTAAATAGCCGTAACTTTATGACAAATTGTTCAAAATGGGTCTGTTTTTTTTTTTCAAAATTCGTGTTTTTTAATGAATTTTCTGAAAATTTCATGCAAAAAATTATTCATGATCATTCTGATCGGTTTTCATTTATTTCAAAGTTAAACCATGAATTTTAAAACTGTTTGTATCCTTCGATTTTTTTTTTTAGAAAATTCTCATGAATACTACTCCTAAAAACACAAATTTTACGCCTAGTCCGGTAATGGGATAATGATGGGATATAATTTTTTTTGAATTTTAAAAATAATGAATTCCTTTTTTTTTTGTGTTTTTTTTTTACTGTTAATGTATTATCGACGCATTTTCAGATGAAATGTGAAAAAAGCTCATACATGAAAATACGTCGATAATACATTAACAGTAAAAAAAAACACAAAAAAAAGGAATTCATTATTTTTAAAATTCAAAAAAAATTATATCCCATCATTATCCCATTACCGGACTAGGCTTAAAATTTGTGTTTTTAGGAGTAGTATTCATGAGAATTTTTGAAAAAAAATGGAAGGATACAAACAGTTTTAAAATTCATGGTTTAACTTTGAAATAAATGAAAACCGATCAGATTGATCATGAATAATTTTTTGCATGAAATTTTCAGAAAATTCATTAAGAAACACAAATTTTGAAAAAGAACAGACCCATTTTGGACAATTTGTCATAAAGTTACGGCTATTTAAAAAAGAAAAACCATCTCCGAAGTGGCTGGATAAAAAAATTCGAAAAAAATCACAGAAACCTTTTTCGAAGGGTACAAAAAGATGCCCAAGTTTCAGCCAAATCGGAGATGCAAAGTCAATTGGTAGGATGAGTTGGCATGGAATGCCCCATATGTAAGTTATATATCGCGTGTCTAAATGGCACAGAGTCGTAAGCGAAACTACGAAAATACGAGCGTTAGTCATTTTTTATATACATATCCAAAACTCCTATCTTCATCTATAGATGAAACCTCTATTGCAACATTTTGCGAATGCGAAAATATGAAAATTTGAAGAAAAAAAAAACGGAAAACTAATTCCGTACAGCGAATTTGTCAGATTTCACTTCATATACCTCGAATCTACTGTTCGACAATCCCGTAGTAGAAGTAGCTACTTGAATAAGTCAGATTCGCACTCGGAAAAGTAGTGGTCTGAATTTTTAAAGCTCTGCGGTTGGTGCAGCTAAAGCAAAGTCTTCGTTGAAGTAAAATGGATGGCTGGTAGGTAGGTCCTTTTGTACCTTGTAAAAACCTATACCTACACAGAAAAAAAGATCAACTTGAGCCAAGAAAATTATTCTTGATGCAAGATAATTTTGCGGTCCAAAAATGAAGACCGAAATTTTTTCGGATCAAATCAAAATTTCGGTCTTCACACTGAGAAAAATGAGAATCGTAATATCAACAATAATTCGCTTGCTAACCGAATATTGCTAAGATAACGATTTTTTCTTGCAATATTATAATGCTTTCCAATTATTGTTGCAGTTACGTTGCTGCTTCAACAATAAAATATTGCAGATACAACAATTTGTTTGCTACTGTAGCAATACAATATTGCTGTACAAGCTTGCAATATTTATAGCACAGCTTCAGCAATGATTATTGCAGGTTGGTATGCAGCAATAATGTTTTATTGCTGTTTTATTGCAATTCGAGCAATATTTTTTTCTCAGTGCATTTTTGGACCGCAAAATTATCTTGAATCAAGTCGACCTTTCTTTTTGTGTACCTGCAGACCTGCAACGTATCCAAACTAAATAGATATACCTACACGTACCTTTCACTTTCGAGCGAAAAGAAAGCACTATAGAGCTTCTAACATCTATATAACTTCTATGATACATTTTTCTGAGGGTTGCTCTTTCTTTTTAGCCCATGCGCAGATTATGGTACGTAGATATAGTTATAACGAAGAATTTTCCGGTATAGCGAACATTCTATTTACTCGAAATCCCCGGATCACCCCGAAAGTATAAACGAAAGTGGGAGCCTAGCTGGCTAGGAAGCCAGGAAGTTAAGAATGAAAGAAACCACCCCCGTGGTGTAGGGCTGGAAAATTATGCGTTTGGGAAGCTAGTATACGGCTACTCGAGACCCTGCAAAAGGAACGAACTGACGAAACGAGGGTATAAGGGAAAGAAAAGGAACGAAACGCGGGGGTTTAGTTTTCGGACGTTTGCCACTGGTGAGTTATGGCTGTACAGTAACTGGGGTGAACCGCCAGTTCCTTTCAGAAGTTCAACGCGTTCGTCAAGAGTTCTCTAAACACGCGAACTAACGTTTTTCGCGCAATAGACGAGAAAATAAAAAAATAAAAAAAATGGAAGAAAAATGAATAACGAGAAGACGGTATAGAAATTGTTCCATTCATATGCCAAAACAAATCAAGATTTTTTTTTATATCCCCATATAGTATCTCACCGCAAACATTTGTATAGAATTACGTGAAACAATATGAATTTCCCAAGGCCGGACGACGACGCTGTGATTGAAATCCGAGCACTCACTCAATCGACGATAAAACTTTTCCATTATTGATTAACACGCAAAACCTTTAACATCGTGTTATTATAATATTCGTATAACTTGACTGAAACAAGTAGTAAGAAAGTCTGTCATGGTGATCGGAGGTTTTTTGAGTCGCTGATTCTGAATTTTTTTTTTTTTTTTGGTTTTTTTTTTTTTGCACACCCTACTATATACTACAGTAGTTGTAGTTGTACAGTTCAGTTTACCAATTAATTGGTATATGTGCACCGAGCAAAGCAAATCTCAATCAGACAGATGCGTCGTCGACAGCGCAGACGAGAGCTAGTTAGAGGCTGGATAGGACGGATGAGTGCTCTAGGTCCACCAGTGATAAACATAAATCGTACGGATATGAACCCCGTAATGGGCGCCATGAATCTGTCTGGTATAGCATGTACCTAGTCGGCCGGTAACTGACCCCCGATATTATGTATCCATCTCTCTCAGTCTAGTCGTCCGAATTATAGACCCCGATAAAACCAGCAATCCTACCACAGCGAATCATTTCCATGAATATATCATCATCATCATGATCATCATCATCGTCATTATCATGATCACCGTCAACAAATGACGAGAGGTGTAAACTGGCGAGGTAATAAGTTTGGGGAAAAGTTCTCGACCAATCGCACGATATTCAGTTTTTGAGTCATTTTTATTGCAAACGAACGTAAGGTAAGGGAGTGTGGGGCAAAATGGACTAGCGGGGAAAAATGAACCGCGGGGCAAAATGGACCGGTGAAAAGAAAAAATGGTTGATTAAAAAACTTGAATATAAATACGAACTTTATTGATGCAATTGATTTGAAATTCTGAATAATATTAATAGTAATGCTAGAATATCAATAATGTTCGAGGACCAATTTGATCCCATTCAACCTTCAATTTCGGCACTTTTTCCTGTAAGTTGAAAATTTTTTTTACCGGTCCATTTTGCCCCGCAGTTCATTTTGCCCCGCGTTCCATTTTGCCCCGCGGTTCATTTTGCCCCGCTAGTCCATTTTGCCCCACACTCTCCTATTATCAAGGGGGTAACTACTCACGAAATAGTTGGGACAATTAGCTATGAAATGGTATGAAATTATCTTGAAAATATTGTGAAATGGTCTGAAATTATTTGAAATGGTTTGGAATGATTGTGAAATGGTATGAAATGGTATGAAATTGTATGAAATGCTTGTGAAATGATCGAGAAGTAGTGTGAAATGCTTCTGAAATGGTATGAAATGATATGAAATTGTATGAAATGCTTGCGAAATGATCGAGAAGTAGTGTGAAATGGTATGAAATTGTATGGAAATGCTTGTAAAAATTATCGAGAAGTAGTGTGAAATGGTATGAAATTGTATGAAATGCTTGTGAAATGATCGAAAAGTAGTGTGAAATGCCTGTGAAATCATATGAAATGATTTTGAAATGTGAAATAGTTGGGACACACAAGTTTAAAGTGGTTACCCCCTCGGGTATTATGCATTTTTCCCTGAATCATCTGTTATCGCACTTTGTGCAGGATTAGTTGAAAACTATCAAACCTACTGAATTCAGGTTCGACATATACTTGTTCAGTATGTATATTTATCGCGATGTCTGAACTACGGATATATTGAAATTGGTCGAGAAAATTTCTGTGATAGATGCAGCATAAATGAGATGATAAACGTGCACTCAGAAAAAGGTCTTGTTGACACAACCAAAATTTGGTTATTATACGGTCAAAGAAATTTTTTTGTTCAGTCAACCAAAATTTTGTTGGGCCAACCAAAATTTTTTTTGATACTACTAAATTTCTTGTTGGCCCAACAAAATTTTGGTTGGCCCAACAAAAAAATTTCTTTGACCATATAATAACCAAATTTTGGTTGTTTCAACAAGACCTTTTTCTCAGTGTGATGATTATGAATAATGAATTAAATGTTTGAAAAAAAAAAAAAAAAAAAAAAGATACTTCCCATGTATGTAATGCAATTTCCGTAGTTCACACCGTAGACATACTTGTCTGGAATATTGATGTAAAATTTGATTCGTATCGGATGATCAGTGACATAGCAATCCTGTATGAATCAATTGATTATGGGGTTCGCGTGTGAAAACTTGTGGAAGTTAACCGATTTGATTATGCAGTCAATACGTACGTCGAAACGGCATTTGGTAGACAACTAACCAATGAAAAACATGAATTAAAGCCAGGATCGATTAGCTCTATCCAATTCCCAAGGATCTGACGTCATTGGGGGAATCACCTTATCCCTGCGGTAATTCCTAGCCAATTCTTTCAGTTTAAAAGCCTGCAACAATCTCTCTCTCTCTCTCTCTCTCTCTCTCTCTCTCTCTTTCTCTCTCGCCGGGTGCATATAATATCTGTGCAAACAATTCCTGCATCACGGTTTCAAATAGAGGGAGGGAAATCTCGCGGGGGATAGCAAACTAGCGATAACGCGAACTTGTTGATTCAGTGGTACCCTACCTACCTACCTACCTACCTCGCAAAGGGTGCGCACTCTATATACACAGTTCACGGTGTGCATATCTAGTACGTATATCACAACCCCGACACGTTTAAGTATTCTAAACTACCGTATCATGGTTTGCAGCTCTGATTCTGGCACAGCTTCCATTTGAAGGGATCAAAAGAAAATCCGATTTGCTGTTAGTTTTTAATCGGTCAGTATGAATTAAGGTACAACGATTTGGGATCATTAAACCCTCTCTTATCCTTCTCTGCAGCAGTGTATAGGTATATTTTTTCTACAATTCTTCCCATTGCGCAGTTATATACAATTGCTAACTACCTGCCAGTGTTCTCTCTGGTCTGCAGCACTTCGTATGGTAATGCGAGTAGATAGCGACGTATGAATCAAGGTGATATCATTATAATTTAGTGGAGGTGTAGCACACATCAGTAGACGCGGTACAGAGGAGTGAGTTAGTGACCGTATTGACCGCCGCAGGAACCAAGGCTAATTGAAACGAAAACGTCGGGTTTGATGTAAAACCAGATATAGTATAGTTGATATATCTTATGTTAAACTCTTGAAGTTCGTAACGTTAACGTACAGTTGAAGAAATGCAATATATCGTGATTCAAATGTTGCTAGAATTTTAAAATATGCGAGGTAAACATGTTTCACACAATTTGAGGAACTATGCACCGTTCTTGATCCATTTGAAACGTTCTAGCCTTGAATTTGAGAATTTTTTGGCGAATATTTTGTTGCATTAAGGTGCTTTCCTAGGCAATTCCACCAGTCCTGAAAACATCGTGAAAAAATGTGATATTAAACGGAATATCTCTGCCTGGGCACCGAAATCAATGAAACAAAATACGTCGCGCAATTCTATGTGCGACTCCGAACATGTACAGCCCAAAAAATGTTCGTTTTGCGCGAAAATAGAGAAGATATCCATGAAAAACGGTTTTAGAAACGTTTTTCATGGATATCTTCTCTATTTTCGTGCAAAACGAACATTTTTTGGGCTGTACATGTTCGGAGTCGCACATAGAATTGCGCGACGTATTTTGTTTCATTGATTTCGGTGCCCAGGCAGAGATATTCCGTTTAATATCACATTTTTTCCCGATGTTTTCAGGACTGGTGGAATTGCCTAGGAAAGCACCTTAACGTTACGAACTTCAACCTCATTGCAGCTGACAGTGTTCATACCTATATTGTCGATCGGGTTTATCGAAGAGAACTTTGTCTGCTGATCGGTCATCAAACTGGCCATGATTCTAGCTCAGTCTCGTTATCTTGTGTTTTTACATAACTGCAGACCAACTCTGATGAACAACAGAGTCAATTTATTTTCCGTATCGCCTTTTAGTTTCCTTGAAAAAACAGTAACTATAGTACATTGTTATGTATGTATTGCGTTGGCCAATGCCCCAGACAATGAATGGTTTTCGTCGAACAACAAGAAGTTTATGAATAAGTACCGAGAAAAATTATGAATCATCACTGACCAGTAAAACGTCCTGCTTCATATTACACTGCATCATGTCAATTTAGACTTGACATTTCATTTTGCAGTCAACGTGTATAAGGTTTATTTGGTATCGTGAGACAAAGCATGCCTGAACAAGAGATCGCTTCGAAACAACCACCACCGAATGAATGATGAGTTTTTCTCAATCATTTGGAAACGTGATAATTCACTGTATTGCATTCGACTCCTCAATCGCTTTTCCGTCTTATTCCTTATTCAATTTGTTTCCATATACTGCACTGATCTCTTTGTGCACTAGATACCCATTTCAAAAGAACCCATAAAAGTCAGTGCCTAAAACACAGAGATCGGTTTTGCTGAGCTACTGACTCATCACTGAACTTAATCATTACTGAACAGTAAAAGTCCTGCTTGATACTTCACTGCATCATGTCAATTTAGACTTGATATTTATTTGATACAGTGAAACGAAGCATGCCTGAAAAAGAGATTCGCTACGAAACATCCACGACCAAATGAATGGTGAGTTTTTCTCAATCATTTGGCAACGTGATAATTCACTGTATTGCATCCGACTCTTCAATTGCTTTTTCGTCTTATTCCTTATTCAATTTGTTTCCATATACTGCACTGATCTCTTTGTGCACTAGATACCCATTTCAAAAGAACCCATAAAAGTCAGTGCCTAAAACACAGAGATCGGTTTTGCTGAGCTACTGACTCATCACTGAACTTAATCATTACTGAACAGTAAAAGTCCTGCTTGATACTTCACTGCATCATGTCAATTTAGACTTGATATTTATTTGATACAGTGAGACGAAGCATGCCTGAAACAGAGGTCGCTTCGAAACATCCACGACCGAATGAATAGTGAGTTTTTCTCAATCATTTGGCAACGTGATAATTCACTGTATTGCATCCGACTCCTCAATTGCTTTTCCGTCTTATTCCTTATTCGATTTGTTTCCATAGACTGCACTGATCTCTTTGTGCACTAGATACCAATTTCAAAAGAACCCATAAAAGCCAGTGTCTAAAACACGGAGATCGTTTTTGCAGCAGTGGTACTGACACATTGCTGCTAAAACGACCTCTAAAACTCGGGGAACCTGTTTCCTGATCATTGCCAATGCCCTTAGTAGATTCAATCTACAAAATTCCTTCTTCAGTACCCTACATCGCATTACATACATACCTAGTCCACACTGTACCTACCTACTCGGTCTCTCAGTTCGTTTGCGGTTAACCAAACGAACCTATGCTATAGTTTCGCTTATCGAGGGGCTTTGGTAGTCGCGTGGGAACTCCGACGCGGGCCTCTCAATTACCGCGTGATTATGTTGCTGAAATGTGTCGCCTCAGTATTTTTTTTTTTTTTTTTTTTCTTTTTTCTTTTTTTATACGACGCAAAATCGTAGTTTTTCGGTCATTTCTTACAGTAATCTTATTCCGATCGGTTGTGTGGTATGAGGGAGACTGCAGCGAATCGAGTTTTCGATATGATCATAGAACGTGTATCAAATTCTCTTAAGGCACATGAATGTACAGATTAGGTACACATAGGTACGTATATGTAGCATTGCAATAAAATTATAGGTACAATATCTACCTTGCATGAAATATTTTTCTATTTTTTTTTTTTTTTTTTTATTTTTTTATATACAACTCCTATACCGTGACCAACAAAAACCGATACCGATCTTCCTTTCGTCCTGCTACGCTGCAGTGAATGGAATATCACTGACAATATTGTGTCGTACCTTACATATTATGCGGAATTGAATCAGAAATAGAAAACCGACATATTTACTGCATTTTTTTTTTTTTTTTTTTTTTTTTTTTATAGGTTTTTGGTTTCGGTTTTTTGAATCATTGAGAAGAAAATAGAGATTAAGACACAAAGGATGTGAGAGAAATAGAGAGAAAGACTAGCATCCGGCCAGATGGATTCTAGAATCGTGTGGCCGTCGTTGACGACGGCGTCGGGACGCCTGCCTGCCCGCACGCGGCTCGTTACACCCGTCGTTCCCGTCTCGTCCCCGTCGTCCCCGGAGCTAGCCAAGCATCGATCCCTGGCCCCACCCGCTCCCCAACCCAAATGACGTCACGGGAACCGCGGCGCGACCCCATCGCACCGGTTCCCGCCATCTCCCAAACCCCCTCAAGAGGGTTGATCCCGTTTTCTCCTCTGCCCCCGCAATATACCCTTCCTTTCCTGCCCTTGTATATACTACGCTCTAGTTATATACATGTATACTGGAGAACGTTAAACTCCGTATATAGAATCCTATATGCGAAAGAAGAGTGAAATTTGAGAAAATCTTGATTTTTTTTTTTTATTTCCACAACTTTTTCGCGAGAGACGACTTGAATCATTACTGAGACTATTCGATCATCAATTACTCTAAATTCTCAAATTCGAGCCCAAGATTTAGACGAACATATACCGATTTACAACAACTACAAGAGAAAAAGAAGAAAAAAAAAGAAATTCTAATCGATATTTACTGCACAGTAAAAAAATTCCCGTCATTGCGTCAAAAAAGTCTTGTGTTAAAAATTTTGTGTTTAATATTTGACACTTTTTAGTGTCAATTTAACACAATACTATTGTGTTATTCGTTCTCATTTTTGACCAACACAAAAAAGTGTTATTTCGCATAAAAGTAACATTTCAAGTGTGTTACTATAAAATCAACATAAAGTTGTACATATAGTATTTCAACATAAATTTGTGTAATTTTTAACATAAAAGTGTGTTATTATTTTAACACAAAACGTTTATGTTGAAATGACACAAAAATTTGTGTTCAATTTTTTTTTTTTTTTTTTACACAAAATTTATGTTAAAAATGACGCAAAATTTTTTACTGTGTGATATTTAAAATCAAAGTTACATATCAGATTTTGCGAATGAAAACGATTTGCAAAAATTCAAGCATTCATATGGGTCTTAAAAAAATTTTGTTAATTTCAAGTAATAATTCATATAATCGCAATTTTTTTTTCTTGTTTTCTTAATTAATCGAACGAATTGAAGCCACATATTTATTAGATGAAAAAAAATTATATATCTGCACATATAGGAGTAAATTTTATACAAAATTATTTTTGATTTTCTGAATGATGAGAGAAAAAAAAAAAAAAAAAAAGAAGAAGTGAATCATTTCTCATTATTTCTATAAATGAAACAACACACTGTTGTTGCTGATTGAAATTTTTTTTTTTGAATAATACATTCGAACGGTTATAAAGTGATTGGAATTTAATTGAGCATATATATATATACTGGTATATGTACACGCGCGGGGACCTTTGAGGCTTTGAATTTTGACCAGATTGAAGGAAATCGAAGCTGTCCAGTTTACTTTTCATTTTATTTATAAAATGAAAAACGAAAAAACAAAAAAACATACATGCATATTTATTCATTGAAACACGTGTCGCAGGTTCGTTAGCGTGTCAAATTTAACACATTGATGGGAGCACAAGTTTATAGCGGTTTCAAACCGTTACTGTATACCTACACTAGAATTAACTTTGTGATACAATCGTCACTAGGAATAGACTTGTTTTTTTTTTTTTTTTGTTTTTTTTTTCACAGAAAATATGAAAATTAAATTTATTCTATTATTTTTGGTATCGAACGACAAGAAGGAGAAGCAGAAGAAACAGGAATATTTTAATTTTCAGTGAAAAATAGAGGAAGAGCACGAAAATTAACACACTTGTGTCATTGACAAATTTTGATGTTCGAATTAATTTTTGGACGAAAAAATGTTACTGCATTACGAATAATTTTCAAATAATTCAGGATTTCGCTGATGCTGTAATTTCTTGTTATTTGTCGAAGTGACGATTCTTCGGGATCGTAAAACGAAGCAGAATTCGTTGAAGAAAAGTGCCGGAACCGACATACCCATGTTTTTCCGCTCTAGAGTGCTGCGTTACTTTAGTACTGACATGAACTCGGTCCACTTGCTCTGTTTACTTGTTCAAAGCCCATAGTTACCATATTTCTCACGTGTTGCCTTTTAAAAGTGCCACACTCCGGTTTGTGCGGTCACAAAGTTTTTTGTCAGCGAGTTTCGAGTATGAATTCGACTAGCTGAATAGCGGTGAATGACTTTCACTGTAATACCACGTCATTCTACAGGTCTCGAGGTTTCTAAATCTTCTTGATTTTCGTTTTCATTTTTTTCTGGTTCTCCGACAGTGAAGTTAAGAAAATCAGGATAGGATGCTCTGCGAACCGACATACCCTGATATGTTTCGCCCTGAACGCGTCAACTGATGAACAATATAAATAAATATCGTTGACCGGTATCATAAAGATATTTCGACTCGTCGTTATGGCAAAACAAAATTTATTTTTCATTTCTGACCATAAAATTAAAAGTGTCAATTTTTTCCTATTTTGTTTTTCTGAGCAAATAATCTTTTCCAAAGCTAAATCCAACAAATCTGTATTATAAACTTGTTCTCCGTAAAATCTGCAATTTTTCCAAACATTTTTTCATCATTTTTTATATTTTTTTTTTTTTTTTTTTTTTGGGAATACGTCGGGGCTTTCGTTTCCCTCGACGTGAAGGCAATTTACAGAAAATTATCAACTGATCTGATCAGACCAGTAGTTGTATCACCTGATGGGGTGGTGGGTTCTGTGGATCACATTTCTGCATAAAAACTTTGATTCTAATTTCTAACGGTTGATCTCGAGGCTAGATTCAAAAAATAAAATGGTACGTCAATTTCTGTATTTTTTCTTCAATAATTATTCTATAATAGGTATGTAATTCAGAGGATTTTTTCATCATTTCATTTTTTATTTTTTCCTCAAATTAAGTTGACATTTTTGTAGATACAATAAAAAAAAATAACGCTAATCCTGACTTTTTTTTTTTAACAGCATTGCGAAAAAAAAACGTTGAGTCGAAAGTTTGAAACTGGCCAACCGGTGGTTTTACATTTACTACATGTCATCTAATCCTCCAAGTTTTTCTAGTTTTGAGTTCCTCTTTTTTTTTTTTTTTTTTTTTTTTTTTCTTCTTTTCTTTTTATTTCTCGTTTCTATATAGAAGTTTAATATCCGTTGGCAATCAGACCCGTGTATAAGACGTAAGTTATATATAGTATAAAGAAGAGGAGATCGAGGAGAGAATATTGGGCAGATGCCAGCCAGAGTCGTCTGCACTTCACAATTGGTATCGAAAATTATTTCATTTCATCATTTCATCACTTTGATCGTGTTTACCTACGACTTTGGATTGCTTTCACCTTTTACCCTATAAATGATACTGCGGTTAATCTGAAACTCATCATGTCTATATGCATGTCTACTGATACACGAATCGAGAAACCATTCATCGCGGTTATCTGATTCATCCATTTTTAGTCCAACCAATGTTTTTTTTTTTTTTTTTTTTTAGTTTTTTTGAGTTTTGAGTTTGAATTATATCACGTCATTAATGCCATAAGGTCATAAGCGCCAACAAAAAAAAAAAAAAATCCGTTTTTTTTTTTTTGTGACAAAATCTTTCTCATGCCATATAACATCATTTGGGCATATCCGCAAAAAAAATAATTTTTTTGCCGCTTACGACCTTGTCGCGATATCACTTGTCAAATTCAAGAACCAAAATTTCGTTACGCTCTCAAATTTATTCAGAATATTAATTATATTTCCAATTCGCGGTGCACAATATATTTGTAAAAGTAAAAAAAAAATAAAAATAAAAAAAAGAAACGAACCTTTATATCCTTTCTCATAAAGAGTTTAATATTTAAATTAACATACTTGCGCCGCGGTCTCTCATTATAATTTTATTAAAAATTAATTAGGACGGTTTATATAAGTTAAATTCTATCATCGGCAGGATAGAAGGATCCTTTTAACAAGGATTCAACCCACCCTGCACCCCATCATTTTCATATAACGTTAAGGATCAGTCTGATAAGGCGGTGCTCTCTGCTTGCTGCTACAGAATAGTTTTTCCCTTTCCCTTTCCCTTTTCCTTTTCCTTTTCCTTTTCTCTTATTTTCCCTTTTCCTTTTCCCTTTTTCATTTCTTTTTTCTTCCCTACCTCGTCTTCGCGACTTCTGCTACCAACCGCGCCGAAGAGTAGGTAAAAAGAGAATAAAGAAAATTGATCCGTAACTCAATTTCTCGGGTCAAATGGAAATCTTCGGTATAGCCTTTAGCGAATGTGTGTGCGGCTTTGAAGTACAGACCGTCAAACAACTTAGGTGTATATGCTATATGCTTTTTCTTTTATTTTACTGCACAGATTTATTCACACGGTGTATATCCATAGGTACATATGTATATATGGGGTATTCCACGTGAACCGGGTCGGTTTTTGGCAAAAAAAAAAGTAAAAAACGGGAGGCTGGAAATTTTATCACTGCTTTGTGACACTTTGAAGTAATTTCGGTGAAAATTTCAAGGCAATCCGTGTGACCCTTCAAGTAGAAAAAAAAATAAAAACACATATTTTCCAAGTTCTACATGCTTCGCCGGTTTTTTGAAAAAAAAAAGAAGAAAAACGGGAGGTTGAAATTTTGATCACTTCTTAGGGCCACCTCGAAGTAATTTCGGTGAAAATTTCAGGGCAATTGGTGTCACCCTTCGGTAGAAGAACAAAGAAATCGCATATTTTCAAAGTTTTACATGTTTAAGAATTCCAAAAATAATTGAAGTGCTACATATTTCGAAGGAGTTCATTTATGCGCGTAGAATGCAGTATGGGAAGTTATGATTTTGTTCATGCATGGCTGAGATAAGTGGAGTTGAAAATGTGGTAATTAAATTTTTGGCATAATTATGACAGCGATATAAATTGAACAAATTATTTTCAAGCTCTGTAACTGTTAGGGGCACACGGAGAGAAAAGAATAGTAATATTCACAATGTAACATAGTAACCATTACTATGTTACATGGTAACGTAGATTTTCAAACATTACATTTGCTTAGTTACCATGTAGCATAGTAAATATTACCAGAAAAATAGTAATGAATCCTATTTGACATAGTATCATTTACGATTTTATGAGAAATAAGTCTGGTTACTATGTTGGAATGGTAAATATTACTATTCTCTTCTCTCCGTGCATCTCATGTAGTAACAAGGAATCAGAATCTGCATTGGCGTCAAATTCGATGACCTCAGGCCAAAAACTGGTCCAGTTCACGTGGAATACCACATATATAAAGTACCTACGACTCCTATATGCACAAAATATACTATAGTGACGATCTCCATACTCATACAGCTTCCGAATTCCGATTTCCACACAAGTCAATAAAATATTTGTGATTTTCTTTTCCAATTTTTTTTTTTTTTTTATAAATTCAAAAGGAAAGAAAAGTAACGAAAAAACAAAACATGAAGAAAAATTAATTTTGTCAACATTTTCTAAAATGCTGGAAAAAAAAGAAAAAAAAAATGAATGAAAATATATGAAAAAGAGAAAAAAAAAAAAGAAAAAACTAATAATTGATTACAGCGAGCAAGCCCACCACCTCCGATCGATGAATCGTCTCCTTGGAAGTTATTATTAGCCACGTTGTTAAGCGGTAGGTACATCTACCTATATAGGTATGACACTCGATTCACTGACCGTCATGTGTGACACCTCATCAGTTCAACTAGTCCCGCACAATATGAAGTATAGATACGTCGATGAAAATCACTCATAATAAAATTATATATTATATATATAATATATATGGGGCATTCCACGCCGACTCGACCTGGGTCTGACCTTCGAACCCTTGGATTTGCAGGTCCGTAATTTTTCATATACAGATTTTCAAAAAGTGTCCTTATCGATGTGATTTTTTTTTTTTTTTTTTTTTTTCTCAATTTAAAATTATTTTTTTTCATTGTTATCTTGTTATCGTCGTTCTACCACATAGTATAGGTATAAATTTTGGCCACATGCGGCACATGTGCAGACCTCCGTAGAGTGATCATTGTACACCGACAGATCGTGTTATTAAAAAAAAAAAAAAAAAAAAAAATAACCCCTTCCGGAAGTGGGATTTCCATGTCCCCTTATAGTTTATACCATGAGTCTCTCATACGCCTCAGTCAGTCTCAGTCACCCCAGCTTATAGTAGTAGGGTATAGTAATTTAGTACAGCAGTTAAAAGGCATCGTGTCTGCCCGTATGTCGCTGCAGGCTGCATATAAACTGCACCATGATGTGTAAATTTTTAACACTTACACAGAAAGAAAGGGTAACTTGATTCAAGAAAATTTTGCGGTCCAAAAATGGAGACCGAAATTTTCTCGGATCAAATCAAAAATTTTCTCGAACCAAGAAAATTGGCACAATTTTCTTGGCTCGAGAAAATTTTTGATTTGATCCGAGAAAATTTCGGTCTCCATTTTTGGACCGCAAAATTTTCTTGAATCAAGTTACCCTTTCTTTCTGTGTAGGTACTATTTGTAAGTCGCATAGTTGATCGAAATTTTTTGAAATTTGGCAAAAACATTGTAAAATAATGTCATTCTAGGGAAAACTGATAATATACAGGGTGTTTTTGATTTCGATTTTTTTTTTTTTTTTTTTTTTTTTTTAATCCCAGAAAATCGGGAGGAAGATCCTTTTCCTTTCTCCTTATTTCCTCTATCTCGGGTCAATCAGAAGAACTAGAGAGCGAGAGAGTAACGAGATAGAAGGAAATAGCGATTGATAGAGTTGCCGAGATGAAATCGAAGTCTGATATGTATAAATTCTTCGGGGACTAGCGCGATATCTGCAGCGGTCAAACTCGACCTCCTGCAATTTAGGAGTAAGGCGAGAGCAAGCAGAGCAGGCAAGCAGAGACAGAGCGCAGTATACGCGGACGTAGCGGACCGAAAAACCTTTGGCTGACTCGCAGATCAATAGACGAGATGGCGCACGACTCACCCTACTCGGAGAAGGAAGGAGAAGGGGGATGTTCCAGGTCCAGGAGGCAGGAGGCAGGAGAACGTGTATAAGTATAATAGTCGACGATGCCAGCAGGCAGAACGCGGAAAACCCAAAGTTAGGTACACCCATACCGCGGGCCTTGCCTAGGTATGCCTATGCTGACATATATGAAAGAGAGAAGAGGAACGAACAGAACAGAACTGAACTGAACAGAACTGAGCAGAACCCATCTCGAGGGACAGCTGCGTGCTCACCTGCCCCTAACAGCTGCCTTCAGCCTCTAACTCCTAGCTAACTCAAAACTGAACCTGAAGCGCGAGCCAATAACCGGGGGAGCCTAGAGTACAGAAGTTGTCCTTTATGGGGTTCATGATTGGGACCAACCCGACACGTGGCGCACATCGAGGCACAAGGCCCATTTGCATAAAGCTCTATTTAAGTAGGCGATCGTGTACTTGCACGCAGCCTTTTAATATTATACGTATTAGGTGTCTTAATTTTTTTTTTTTTTTTTTTCCTTTCTTTTTCCATAATTGGTATAACTGATGGATAAATTTCGCGGATAGTGTTATATTTTATATAGAAATAACCATACAGAAACTAAAATTTTCTGCGAAAAGGAAAAAACTCATTTTTCGGAAAAAAAAATGGATGAGGAACCTTCGGTCCCCAATTTCGACAAGTATTAATCCCTCAAGTGATTCGTCTGCACAAATTTCGAATCACCCTGCGTAGGGGAGAGTTGCCACTATTGGACCGCCACCTAAATTGGACCATTTCAATTTGGTAATTTTTTGCCACTGTATCTTCTCAATTTTGAGAATTGTAAAAATGGATACCATCAGTACTAGAAATTCTCTAAGCATTCCTATTTTTACAATTCTCAAAATCGAAGAGATACTGTTGCAAAAAATTACCAAACTGAAACGGTCCAATTTAGGTGGCGGTCCAATAGTGGCAACTCTCCCCTATATGTATATTAGGGTGGTTCAAAAAAGACCTAATTTCTCAGATGTTGCTGCTCATCCGTGAATATGTTGTTTGTGATTTTTAAAAATTATTCCATTTTTTTGAGCTCTATTGAACAATATTTACTACTGCCTCAGTGAAGTTGAAATTTCGAAATTTTGCCATTCTTGGCAATTTCAAAATTCTCAGATCAAAGCGCTCATCTGGCTACCTCGAGATTCTCATTCAATGAGCATGTTGGTTAAAGATGAGACTCGTACGATAATATTTAGTACTGCCTCGGAGACATTGGAGTTTTTTCAATATTTTGCGTTTTTTCGGAGATTCGATCGCCAGGTGCTGCTCATGAGACAGTTTCATCTTACCAATATGAGGAAGAAATCCAAGCAGTTTGCAGTCTGCGGGACCATTTTTACTACTGCCTCATTGAGGGCGACTTTCCTTCAAGTAAAATTAGCAACATGAGGCAGTAGTAAAAATGGTCCAACAGACTGCAAACCTCGTGTACTTCTTCCTTAAAATGGTAAGAAAATACTGTCTCATGAGCAACACCTGGCGATCCAATCTCTAAGAAAACCCTTAAATAATGAAAAAACTTCAATGCCTCTGAAGCAGTACTAAATATCATCATACGAGTCTCATCTTGAACCAACATCCTCATTGAATGAGAACCTAGAGGTAGCCAGACGAGGACTTTGATCTGAGAACTTTGAAATTGTCAAAAATGGCAAAATTTCGAAATTTCAACTTCACTGAGGCAGTAGTAAATATTGTCCTATAGAGCTCAAAAAAATGGAATAATTTTTCAAAATCACAAACAACATATTCACGAATGAGCAGCAACATCTGAGAAATTAGGTCTTTTTTTAACCACCCTAATGTATATGTGCATTGTACACGTATGCATCTACATAATATTAGTACTAGCGTATATTTTTTACCGTCTCGGCGACACGTGAGCTATACCATTATTTCGCAACGTCATATATAAATGAGTAATGAGAATGTGCAGCAGCAGTAACAGCAGGTGAAGTAATCGAGGAAACCTGGATCGTGCAGGCGGTGATGGTGGTGGGTCGTGGTGATGATTGATTCATTGTGTCTTTCTTGAGTCAGTGAATCACCTTCAACCGATGAATCACATCACATGACTGTGTACAATGTTACAATGACAACAATGGCATCAGATCCAAGAAAATCAAATTTCGAAAGGGAGAAGAAAATAAAAGTTTCTCGTTTCAAAAATGACGTCCAATTTATGACGTCAGTCGTGAAATTTTGCACAATTCATGAGTCGCGTTTTGAACGGTGATAGAGCGAATATCGCGTGCCTATATAATGGCACAAGGTCGATAAGCTGTGCACCGAAAAAGCAATTTGTGTGACACAAGGTCGTATAAGTTTTTTTATATATTCCATAATTGGATAAAAACAAATTGATGAAAACGCATCAATGATTTGAAATCAAGAATTTGAAAACATCAACAACAACAAAAATAAAATTGAGCCAAAAATTTTGATCTACATATACATTGAAGATGCAGTTGCAAGTGTATACTACCTAATGTATGCACATATCTACTTTGGTAACGAAGTGCAGCAAGTGTCGCGACGCGTCGCGTCGACCTCGTATATAAAGAAAACCGACGGAGGGAAACTTTATACACTTCCGGTGCATCGGCCGGCTGCACTTCCCGTTTTTCTATATCATGTGTACCAAGTATACATATATGCATATTTGTATGTAATATATGTGTGTGCATGTGTATAAGAATCTTTCGGACATAAGCAGCAAAATGATTCACCATATATAGCATGTCCATATATATAGTCTAAATATATATTGTATCCACGAACCGAAACGAAGAAGAGAAAATCGCATTGTTTCTCAATTCAAAATTCCGAAACTTGAAATTCACGCATGATATTATTTCTGCACTATTTAATAACTCGGATTGTATTGATCGTTTCAAAACCACTAACGGATCGAATTAATAGTCTTGATTTTAAATTTATTCTGAAATTAAATTATTTTCAGTAAAGAATTTTAGGTCTCAATTAGAATGAACTGTATACTCTTTGTCTCCACGTCCTGAGAAATATACACAAAAAAAAAATCGAATCTTTACGGACTTTCGGGGTTCTGGATTTCCGGAATTTTAAGACCCATCCCTAGTCGCCCACCTCCTTTTGGTCGAAATGTGTCACATTTCGATTATTATCCGAGCCCAGGTGTCAAAAACGCAAAAAAAAGGCCAACTTAGAGCAAATTCTATTTCAATTCCGAACACATAGGTCCAAAAAAATGTTCGTTTCGTGCGAAAATAGAGTCTACAGATGGTTTTTACATTGTTAAAAAATTATTCGAATTCGATTTCCTCGGCGAACAATGTAAAAACCATCTGTAGACTCTATTTTCGCACGAAACGAACATTTTTTTGGACCTTTATGTTTGGAATTGAAATAGAATTTGCGCTAAGTTTGCCTTTTTGGCGTTTTTTACGCCTGGGCTCGGATAATAATCGAAATGTGACACATTTCGACCAAAAGGAGGTGGGTGACTAGAGATGGGCCTTAATATATTCTAAACTTCAACGTTTCGGAAAATTCTACCTGTATAGCTATATACCACCTGCTACTTCAAATTCTGAATACATTGCCACCGCATATAGGTACTTGTATATGTGCGTATACTTATAGATACTATATCTATATTGTGTCTTTGGATTCTCTTCCTCCTTGGTACGTACTTTAACCACTGCCATGTACTACGAGGACAATTCCGAATCGATTCAAGGCAATTATCGAACTTCCGCTTCGCGGTGTAAACGCACTCTTGCTTACCCCCCTACACTCCTCTCTTTCTATTGCCAGTTGCCGCACAGATGAATATGCATGTATACAGAATATATATACGTTAGGGTGAATCGAAAATTGTGAAAACGGAAGCAGTTTATTCCCAAAATTCTAATTTGTTTTTATATAATGTGCCCAGATATGTACTCTTTCAAACCCATATTCACGGAACACTATATTATAACAAATGATTCATATCTTTGAAAAAAAAATCTCCGAAAATCAATAATTTCCAAATTTTCTTGGTTTGAAAAAAAATTTTGATTTCATCCGAGAAAATTTCGGTCTTCATTTTTGGACCGTAAAATTATTCTTGATTCAAGATAATTTTACGGTCCAAAAATGAAGACCGAAATTTTCTCGGATCAAATCAAAATTTTTCTCAATTTTTCATATATATATATATATATTGATAAAGAAAAAGACAAAAACAAAAGAATCATCTCGCTCATATATATATAAGTTGATTCTACATCCGCTTCCGCATAGTACATTTGCCCAAACGGAACCTCAGCTGCTTCTACCTTGGCTTCTACTGCGCCTATCATCTACACCTACTAGGCGGGTGAGTATATATCTCGCTCGCCTGCCACCGCGTTATCGTTCATTCGCACGCACCCGGCGCGCCTGAACACCAAGCGCAGACGCTGAGGCGCGTCTTTGAACCCTCCAATTCGACAACAACGACAGCAGCAGCAGCAGCGTCGGGTTACTTATCTTCCAAAAGTCATCACCGTTCGTTGCTATGACGACGATACACCAACCTCCGCGTCTCTTTACTTTCTATACGTCGGTATGAGTAAGGTAAAAACGCTTCAATTGGCGTCTAACAATGATTTCGTTGTGAAATTATCAAAATATATGAGTTATTTATTAAAAATACCCAGAATGATGCGTCATAAAAGTTTAAAGGGACTGTGACACACGCGTTCTGATCACCTCGAAAACGCGATTGGTAATTTCTCCTATACCACACAACCGATCGGAATTAAACTTTGAGTATTACTGCTCCAGTTTGGCGGAAGGTGACTGGTTGGTTAGTTTTTTGAAAATTTTGAAATTTTTTTTTACAGATTCAATTATGATCAGAAAAAATCGTGAAATTATTAACAGATGCATTAGATTTTTGTGCACAGATACGCTTTTGAAATAATCATAGTCAGTCACTCGGCGATGGCAAAACCTAAACCATACGCGGTAAAAGGAGCCCGCGTTGTGATTCTCACGCGACTACCAAAACGTTTTAATAACAAAGAAAAAAAAAAGAAAATGTTAATTAAGGATGTTCTGGTGGTAGTACAATCGGCATTAAAACAATAAGACAGACAAAAACCGAAATTGCTAATTTTGGATGATATTAATGCGAAAAATGATTGAATAATATCGAGGAGCGGACATTCCCACAACCTCAGAAAATGAAAAAACTCTCAATTTAGTGACAGAACTTCGAAAATACCAACAATCATGAAAAATTGTAAAAACATTTTACAAGTATGTGCTGAAAATGGTGAAAATTGTTCATTTTTGATCCGATTTCTAAATTTCAAGGTTTGTTATACTCAGTGATATAATCTCTACGAACTCACTGAAAAAAGTTTTGCATAAAACACTCATATTTGAGTGAGAATTCAGTTGTTCACAATCCGATACATTCTGAGATTCAACTGTTACATTTTTTACTTGAATATCAGTGTTTTATGCATAACTTTTTTCAGTGAGTTCGTAGAGATTTTATCACTGAGTATAACAAACCCTGAAATTTAGAAATCGGATCAAAAATGAACAATTTTCACCATTTTCAGCACATACTTGTAAAATGTTTATACAACTTTTCATGATTGTTGGTATTTTCGAAATTCCCTCACTAAATTGAGAATTTTTTCATTTTCTGAGGTTGTGGGAATATCCGCTCCTCGATATTATTCAATCATTTTTCGCATTAATATCATCCAAAACTAGCAAATTCGGTTTTTGTCTGTCTTATTGTTTTGATGCCGATTGTACCTCCAGAACATCCTTAAGTTCCGGAAAACTATGTAACCTTCTTCTTTTATTTTTACTCGTCGAAATAGATCGAAAGCAAAGAGAGAGAGAGAGAGAGAGGCGGGAAGAAGAAAAACAAAGACGAAAGAAAGATAAGAAAATATAGGAAAGATCCATTCTACTTGTTATTTCGCTAACCTTTCTCTCTTTCTTCAAGTATATACATATAGCGTATACACACACGCACACACTTCAAGAGTATATAAAGTGAATTGTGAAAAGTAATTATTTCTTCTTTTAAATTCCGGATGAGGGATGAGCGAGAGAAAGGATGCCGGCTACTCTGTTTTATTATAATAGGAAGCGGATGGAGCTGATGCAATGGATAGAAAAAGAATCGAGGTTGTACCATTTTTTCTCTCTCTCTCTCTCTCTTCGCGCAATTGAAAATATAAAAACAGAAAATTTAACAAAACAAAGAAATCGAAGAATAAAAAAAATTCAAAGAATGAATTCAGTATCAATGGTGAAAGTATATTAAAAGGAGAGATATAAAGAAGGATTTAAATCCAAACTGCGTCAACGTCTAAATCTCGCGTAATCCTATATAGCATATATAGATCTCTTATTCTTATTCTGACTTCTGACTTCTGACTTCTGAGACTTATTTTACCGCGCGAAACTTTTGCGATATGTATATTGTATATATGTTAATATAAATATGTATATCGACGTTTCGGATTAGGTAACAACTATATAGTTTACTATATTATATATGAAATCACAAGAGACTTATAGTTTTGAAGAACTTGAGGTTTAGAATATTAAAATTCTGAAAGGCGAGACAAAGAGTGGATCATTCTATAATCGAGACCATATCTTTACGAAAAGCAATGTTATCTAATTCAATCGATAACTTCATGATGTCATAAATAATTCGTACCTATAGGATTTTGAAACATTTTTTTTTTTTTTTTTTCTTTCTTTCCCCGTCAAGTAAATCTCAAGACGATTGCTTTGACCTCTTATTGATTTCGATACATATATACGATCAATACTGCAGCCCTACACAGAAAGAAAGGTTAACTTGATTCAAGACAATTTTGCGGTCCAAAAATGAAGACCGAAATTTTCTCGGATCAAATCAAAAATTTTCTCGAACCAAGAAAATTGGGACAATTTTCTTGGTTCGAGAAAAATTTTGATTTGATCCGAGAAAATTTCGGTCTTCATTTTTGGACCGCAAAATTGTCTTGAATCAAGTTAACCTTTCTTTCTGTGTATAATTATTTATTTCATTTTATTTTTTTATTTCAAGTTTCAGATGTTTGCAGCCTCACGGATATTTATTTTTCGGAATTTTGAACCTCCTTTGTTCTTATAGTTTCAATTATATGACGAGGACAGATTCGTCGAAGTAAATACATAAATATATCGCGTCACTAATGCCATAAGGTCGTAAGCGTCAAAAAATTATTTTTTTTGCGGATATATCCAAACGATGTTATATGGCACGAAAAAGATTTTGCCACCAAAAACACGAAATTTTTTTTTTTTTTTTTTTTTTTTTTTTTTTTTTTGCGCTTACGCCCTTATGGCATTAGTGCGACGCGATATACCTACACGGAGAGAAGAGAATAGTAATATTTACCATTCCAACATAGTAACCAGACTTATTTCTCATAAAATCGTAAATGATACTATGTCAAATAGGATTCATTACTATTTTTCTGGTAATATTTACTATGCTACATGGTAACTAAGCAAATGTAATGTTTGAAAATCTACGTTACCATGTAACATAGTAATGGTTACTATGTTACATTGTGAATATTACTATTCTTTTCTCTCCGTGTAGTAATATAAATAAATAAAAAGTTTCGTGTTTTTGGTGGCAAAATCTTTTTCGTGCCATATAACATCGTTTGGGCATATCCGCAAAAAAAAAAAAAAAAATTTTTTGGCGCTTACGACCTTATGGCATTAGTGACGCGATATTATTATTTTTACAGAATTTTCCAATCTTTATACAATCATAATATATAAGTATCGTTTATATTAATATTACAGTATTTTCAGGATGTTTTTCATACTTATATTAATTTGAATCTAATTAAGTGGGCAAAAATCGTACAGTGGTAACAAGCGATATATTTCTACCCTATAGTATTATATTATCGATAAACGCGCAAGATCGACCAGCGTGTATATAATTACGAGGTGATTTAATTAAAAAATTTCGTAAAAGTATCTCACCATCGCAAATCTCACTTGTATATACTATAAATATTTCCGTTTTTCCTCAAGTTTCCTTTTTCCCCATATACTGCATAATATACGATCATTGATATAATATAACAATAACATTGACATTGATTATTTTCATTTTTTTTTTTTTTTTTTTTTTTTTTTTTTCTTTTCTTAGCCGTTAAAATATATGTTAACCGGCGGTCACTGAACCTTTCTAAGATATACATTCTAAGATCAATATTTATTACGAGTAAAATCGTTTTCAGTAGCTATAGCAGCCGCCAAGCACAGCAACGATTTTAGGACAGATAATGAAAACACCTTCAATTTCGTTGTATATATATATATATATATATATATCAACAGCTTTTAAATTCACTCCCGAAGTATAAGTAGGCGTGTATATAATAAGTTATGTAAAGATTTTATACTACTATATAATATATCCATATAGTAGTAAGAGTCATACGTATAATATACGAGCTCCTATTTCAATTTACAGATTGCTTCTTTATTTCTATCTTTTATTTATAATAATATATCGTAACTCAATCATTTCTCATACAGGTATATATATATATATATTAGATCGGTTCAAAAAAATCGACTATTCTTTTTTTTTTTCAATTTTCGCATTGAAATACTTTCGGGAAGGTGAAAAAAGATGCCTGTTAAAAGCGGAGCTCTTAATATTAAGATTTAGAGGTCACTCATCGCGGATTTCTATTTTCCATTTAAATAGCATAGGAATTTTTTTTTTTTTTTTTTCTTCAGAATTTCGTAGCTCACAAACCAATGAACAAATCCAAATGACTCTTACATATTTTGATAAGGGATTGAACACTCTGAAAAATGTATCTATCATTGTGAAAAAACAATCACAAAAAAAAATAGTTGACTCTACTATAAATTGAACTTTGAGCTTGAATAACTTTGAAAGGAGTAAATTTATCAAAAAATGATAAGATAAGCTTTTTGTAGAGTGTTCAATTTCCTACGAAAATATGTTTGAGTCATTTGGATTTGTTCATTGGTTTGTGAGCTACAAAATTATTAAAAAAAAAAAAAAAAAAAATTCCTATGCTATTCAAATGGAAAATAGAAATCCGCGATGAGCGACCTCTAAATCTTAATATTAAGAGCTCCGCTTTCAACAGGCATCTTTTTTCAGCCCCCCAAAAGTATTTCAATGCGAAAATTGAAAAAAAACAGAATAGTCGTTCTTTTTTGAACCGGTCTAATATATAATATACTCGAAAAAATTCTCCGAATTTTGGAAGATTAAATTAATGGTTTTATCATAATTACTGTGTGTGTAGTTATTTCCCAATTGTGGTGCATATCAGGTAAACTCAGAATCGCAACAACATGTGTTATGATAAACAAGGTGTAAAGGAACTCTTCTTCGAAAAGTCCTGATATGGGGCTTATGGATCAGACTATATCTTTTGTCGTTGTTATGATCGTAAATATATGTATATATGTATATAGTTTTGTTGTTGTTGTTGTACATAGAATATCAGTATATAAGTATATAAGAAACCGGGCGCATTCTCTCCTCTCCTCTCCTCTCCTCTCCTCCTCCTCTTCTTCTACTTCTTCTTCTTCACATATTAGTATTCTAAGCAGGTTTTTCACGCACAAAGAACGATCTTGGTTGAGATAAATCGACACAGGGCATTCACATTATATACCTACCTACCTACCTACCTACCTACGTTGAACTGCAGGATAAAACCGAGAGATCAACCTGCAACGCCGCGCAGCAGATCTTTTTCTCTCAGATATTATATTCACAGGACAATATTAGTATATTATGTGGCATGCCCGTAAACCAAATGTTTTTCGGCAAGAATAATGATTTCAGGACGAGCTAAAGGCGAGCTGGAAGCGAGTTCTGAAATCATTATTCGAGTCAAAAACGATTTACGGGTGCGCCCCATACTGTATTTTTTTCGAAATAGGCATGAAAAGTCACTTTGACGCCTGTTGAGATTCACTAGACGAAGAGTGAGGTTATGGTGCGATCTGTCGCGCACTTCGAACCGCGCATCGAAACTGCCGTATAAAGACTTTATAAGGCAGCTTTGGAATGCGCACTTCGAACTGCGCATCCAGACTGCCGTATAAAGACTTTATAGGGCAGTTCTGAAACCAAACGTATAAAGTGACACTTTGTGGATCGAAAACAGGCGTCAAAAAGTGACTTTTCAATGCCTATGCCGAAAAAAAATAATATAATATAATACTAAATTGTATTTTTCATTATTTTTTTTTTTTTTTTCTTCTTATTTTCTATATACATGAAGATAAAATTTTGTAAAAAAATAAAAAAATAAATAATAAAAAATCAAATTACTTACCACACAACGCCGAATGCCCCGTATCCTATGGGTCGGTCAGGTTGAACTGGGTCCTGTGTCGGAGGTGGTGGTGGTGGGGCAGGGGCAGCAGGATGATAATAAGTCGGGGGGGCCTGGGCAGCAGCAGCAGCAGCCGCAGCAGCGGCAAGGACCGCTTGCCCCGGATGAGTCCCGGCCGTACCGCCACCACCACCGGCGGTAGCCCCAGCCCCGCCCCCCTGCATAAGCGACATAGACACGCTCATGGACACCCGCGAGTGCCGGCTTGGCCCTACGACAGCCATTAAAAAATCTACCTAGGACCCCCTAGGTATGGCAATCGCGCGAGAAGGTATAGAATATACCTTCACCTTCGTTTTCGTTTTCGTTAATCGTCTCCGTCTTCGTGCTCGTAGCGGGTCTTTTGTTTATTTATACGAATAGTTAGGCACTTTTACAAGTATGCGCAATTATCGTGTTTCTTCTTTGTTATTTATAACCGTATGAAAGAGGGAGAGAAACACGAATAATAAAAATGCGAATATCTCTATACTTCTTGCGCGTTTTTCTTTCTTTCTTTCTTTCTTTCGTTATTTACTTAAATTTGCACTATGGTTTCTTTGACATCTCTCTCGTTTCTATAGTAACACACTTATTTATGTCTTCTCAATTTTCTTCAAACTTTTTCACTTATTACACCTATTGCACAAACTTTACTTTTTCTTTTCTTTATCTAACAATATATTGCAGAATGGTTTATCCGTATTTTAACGTCAGAGATTAAAAAGTTGATTTTTATATTATGCTTGTCACATTAAGTCAAACGATTATGAGAATAGAGCGTCAATAATACGATTATTTCAAAATTAAACGTATATTATTTTGGTATTCGTTTATGATCCACAACATTCGTGTAGTAGTAGTAGTAGTATTGATATTGCACTAGTATATAAGTAATATAGTATAATATAAACACCGAAAATGTACTTTAATCCGAAAACTTTTGCCTTCAAATTTCTTCACAAACCTTATACTTGTCACTGTTATCGTACTTTACTTGTACTACACCGTTAACGAATCTCTCCTCCTCTTCCCTTTGTTTACGTATACACTTATACTTTGGCCCAACGTTTAACTCCCAAGTCTTAAGTTACTTTATTTCTATCGTTCTTTTGTTTCGTCTATCCTATTCTCACTGGTTTTTCGTTTATGTTTTTGTTTTTGTTTTTGTTTTTCTATTACTGCGTAAACGTTTATCAATTTTCACTTAGAATGATAATAATAAGCAGAAAAAAGAATAAACGCACTCTATTTACGAATAATAATCGTTAAGATATTTATTTATTTATTTATTTATTTATTTATTTATTTATTTATTCCCTCTCTCTCTGACGTGTGCAAGTAAATACGTAATAATAATCAAATAATAATAATAATAATATATCTAACGTGTGTATTTTAGTTTAAAATGCGTTGTAAAAAATATGAGGTTATGTTCGAAGCACGCACTCACTTACTTACATTAAATTACATTACATTACGTTACTTACGCACACACACGCTATGCACTCAGCTGCTGGCTGTGACTCTGACTGCGGTAGCACTAGCAGTTTACGATTAGGTTACGGAGCGAGAGGGGTTGGGTGGGGGGGAGGGTTTGGGGTGGCGACGTAGCTGGGCCTTTATGAGGGTGGGGGTGGGGGGGGGAGGAGGGATACGAGGAAATAAAACAACGGGGGGGGGGGGTTAAAATTAATGAAAAACAGTACTCGGACCTCGGCGAGACCACTTAGGTTAGAGAGTTCGGTTATCTCTTTAGATTCTTTATATTTAGTATTTTTCGCCGATTTTACACACCTCCCCGAAATACACACACACACACACAAAATACACGCGCGCGCGCATACACACACACAACAAATATTATCGGATCACTCACGTACGCGGGGATTTTTTTAGATTTGTCTATTACCGAATACGTACGTCGTTACAGAGCCAAGGCTTGCTGGCCACTAACTAATAATCCCTGCCCCTAGTCTGTGACTCCCTACCCATTACCCAACGGAACGCAACATTCTAATACCTAAACTATCCACCGAACACCAGCGCCCCAAGTTCACAAAGAAACGTCACGTGACGTGCGCGGTTTGTCACTGCGCAGTTTAAAACGACGCGCTTTTGTCGCTAATACTCCTGATTTTAAGCAAATAGAGGTACACGGAAGCGTGTCTAATCACTATCAGCCTATCTTTTCCATTCCTTATATTATACATAATCAGATCATTATCGAATGATATAGATTGAAGATGCATGCATCGTCTTATTTCTTTTTTTTTTTTTTTTTTTCATTCAAGTATGTTTGTATAAAATTAATCATAATCAAATATTATCTCATGTGTTTAAGCAACCTGACGAATTTTTCAGATTTAAATATATTTAAATTGTTGTTCTATATATAGGAACGGAGAAATATTCGTTGGAAAATTACCCCGTGAATAACTTAAGGAGGTTTATCTGGTCAACGATTTAACCAACAGATATCGTTGAAAAAAATTGTATACAGTTATCACAAATACACCTCTTAAAATTTCAAGCCCTCAGGATACCCTTTTTTTTTTTTTTTAATTTTTTTTTTAATTTTCATTTCTTTTTTATAACGTTCGGTTCCTTAGATATTTCTTCATCAATTGTGGAAGTTTCTTTCGAAACTGATGCAAATTTCATGTGTAATAGCCTGAAGACGGAAAAAACACTGAAACCCATAGGGTGGACCATGTTGATTTAGAAAATCTGTTTTTATTTATATCTCACGAACAAGGTATCCATGAGGGCTTGAAATTTTAAGAATTGCCTTTGTAGATACTGATAACTGCGTATACAATTTTTTTAAACTATATCTGTTCGTTAATTCGTTGACCAGATGAAACTCCTTAACCGAACAATTTAATTTTGTAAAATTATCTTTTTTTCTTCTTCTTCTTCCTCTTCTTCTTCTTCTTTCTTGTATACGATCAAAGTATGGAACTCGAAGGTCATAGTTGAACAGAACCATTCGTATACCTTTTGAAAACGTTATATTATGAGGACAGATGTTCCGTGATCTTAAGACTGCTTCGCAGGTAGGTATAAGTATAAAGGCAAAAAATCCCAAATTCAAAGACTAGCCAAATACCTGACTATACCTGCGGATTTGTCCACGGCTGTTTACTCAGCACGACGTACTGTGTACAGTACGTATACCATTGTAGAGAGTTGATAAATACAGAATTTTGCCAAATTATTTATGGCATAGCCGGAGCGAAAGTTCAGGGAAGGTACCTTTCCTAAGCTTTTGAAATTCTTGGAATACGTATATCGATGGTAATCTAAATCCTCGGGAAAACGGACCGATGGAAAGGTCGAAATGTTGTACCCAATTGTACCGTTGTTCATTGCACTAATCTTATACAGGGAGTATTCGTGGAAACGCTTCATAGGACGGCTACTTACAGGCAATTGAAATATCAAACGATTAGGTTTTCTTTCCATGTATGCGAAATAAAATCTAATCACTTGGCTTCTGAGTTGCCTGTATGCAGGCGTTTTCACTTTCCATGAAACGTTTCCACGAATACTCCCGGTATATAGTACCCTCGTACAAAATAAATTATACATGTTTATAAAGCTGATGTCACTCGACGAATAATATACAGAGAATTCAATTAGCTTTGTACGAAATATGTGAATCATGCAATACACGCATTATACGACGAAAACGTTAATCCGGGTTATGCCAGCTACACAGACTTTTCGTGTCGGCTCACCTATGGCTGTGATTGGTCAGCGCTGCGTGTGAGTGACTGTACACTAAACGTAATGGATTCTGATCCGGACGAGTTGGACAATTCTAGAAACAGCCAATCGGCGCTCTGGATTAAAAAAATCCAGAGCGCCGATTGGCTGTTTCTAGAATTGTCCAACTCGTCCGGATCAGAATCCATTACGTTTAGTGTACACTGGTCACGATCCCCGTAGGTGAGCTGACACGAAAAGTCTGTGTCGCTGACATTAAGGGGTTATGAAAGGCTAATTGTACACCTCGAATTTTTGGCAGCCCATTTCTCAGCTAAAACACATCCGATCGATGTGAAATTGATATCAGTGACGCAGAAAAAGTGCACGGAGGGCATGATGCTCTTGGATTTCCAAAAAGCGAAAATGTTTCGGGTGTTTTCATATTTATCAAGTACAACTTCAGCAACAACGATTATTCGTTACAGAGCACTCTTTATATAAAACTGTACATTTTATTTTTGCTTTTTGGAAATCCAAGAGCATCATGCCCTCCGTGCACTTTTTCTGCGTCACTGATATCAATTTCACATCGATCGGATGTGTTTTAGCTGAGAAACTGGCTGCCAAAAATTCGAGGTGTACAATTCACCTTTCATGTCCCCTTAATCGGATTCCGCGACTGAGCGCGCGCGCGGGAAAACAAAGAATTTGAATGAATGCTTAAATTATGAGAGGATGTAATCAGATGTATGAAAGGAACGGAATATGATACACGTTTTAATCATGTGCATATTTACATTATTATTATTCATATTCATATTCATATTAGCATTATTAATATTAATATTATTATTATTATTATTATTATTATTATTATAATCATTATTATTATTTTCACTTAAAATATAAACAATATACATAATAATAATTATGAAAAATTATTCGGATTATAGTATAATGTGTATACAGCCTGAGTCTTCCCTGGTTTCGAATGAGGCAGGGGCTTGTCAGTACAAACGCTCCGCCCCTTTCTATGATTACTTATCATCGTCGAATGTATCGAGAAACTCCACTTTTATTTTCACGCACCGTCAAAACTTATGATTTTAACGAGTATGAATAGAAAGGAGCGGAGCTTTTGCGCTGATAAGCCCCACCCTCATTCGATACAAGGAATGACTCACCCTGTATAATTATAACGATAACATTATAATTGTTAAGACATAAATTTACAAAAGCATCGTGGTCCGTGTTTTAGATAGATTATACATATACATAATAACTGTACAACATACACAAGAATTTTTGGATCTGGTAGATCATCAATTATAGTTATTCAAAATTTCGGAAATGAAAGAGAATCAAATTCTAAAACATACACTATAACGATAGAACCTCATCTATATTCCAATCATCATCTACTAAATAATATATGAAACCAGAATTTCGTAATTTGTAAATACAAATTTTTTTATACGATCGGATTTCTTGACTTCCAGAAAGAAAAGTAATGGCTTTATTTATAATATCCTACCCTCGTCTTCCGATCTTATTATTCGGTATCACCGTTTCGATTGTACTAAGTTCAAACGGTAATTGTTTATGTATTCAACGTCGTAACTATTCCTTTGATATCATAAGTTCAATTCTTTGATACGGTATAAATTAGCTGTAAGCGTATTGTTCAATTACTGTTCCTCTACATCCTCGATTAAAACATGTTTTATAAACTTTCTAAAGAAATTTAGAAAAATAATTCCTTTGGAAATTAATTTAGGTGGCGACGATTCATCAGGGCAGTTGAAAAAAATAAGAAGGGACAAATTTAAGATACACGAATAGTTGCCGATTTCATGTATTTCTTAATGGAAGTTGTAAGGAAATATCTCGAACTTGCCTCATTTTTTTTTTTTTTTTTTAAACGCCCTAATATAATTATATTCATCTTCGCCGTGGTGACAACGATTCGAAAAACTTGTTACAATTGATATTATAAAACACTAGGTAACCGACTACATATACGATGATAAACAACGTTTACTTGTAGGAAAATATTTTGGATTTAACATTAATTCTGATAGTTAGTTTATTTTTTCTTTTTTTTTTTTTTTTTCTTTTTTCTAACATTATATCCTACTGATTTATTCTCATATTATTTGGTAAGCTAAGTTAGTTATTCGTCTTTGGTCTGTTTCAAATTCATTCAAAAATTGCTCATTCTTAGTTTAGCTCCCAACCACAACTAGTCAAGAAACTAGAATTTATTATATATAAATATTGAATATACAGCTATGTCGAATGAGTTTCATTCGGACTTGAATTTTACATGATAATATAAAAACACCATTAATGTTTCTCAGATATTATTATCCGATGTAAAGACTACAGAGATGATTACTCATTTATCTTTCATCCCCTTCGCACCGTATCTAGATACCGATAATTAGCATTTAGAAATACGTCTGGTTTTTGTATTATTTCTCAAATAATTCGTCCTTCCTGTACAGAGTTGATGATAGTTTCATCACTATTCTTCATCGTTCTATGCGCTAGAAAATATCTTTTTTCATAAAAATTTCTACCCTAATAAGCACACGTCGCTCTATTCAATAATCACAAGCTCGGATCCGGCTCCAATATGCATATTATATTAACAAAGAAAAAGGAAAAGGAAAAAATTTACATCTGGTTATAATAGTAAATTAATTAATAAAATCAATAAATAACAATATTTAAGCAGATGAATATGTACAAACAACAACGCGTTAAAGGTCACAAGATTGTTCCAAGTTTACATTAGTTACCCTCGCTTAGAAAATTTCTAATTATTCATAAGTTATTAAAATCTAAGTGCTATTCATTTCTAACTTCTTCTATTGTTATTATACACGGTCATATATATATATACTCTTTCGCTGTTCCATTGTGCTTTTAATTGTACAAATTATAATCACACGCTTTTCGCACACCAGATTCTCGTCTAATATTTGAGAAAATTTATTCAAAATGTTGAATGATAAAAAAAAGTTGTACCAAAAATTGTGACAAAGATTAAAATATGCATCCAAAGTACAGGTATAGTAAATGTTTTGCAATTTTGTGCACGAAATTGTCGATTCGAATATTGAACGAAATTCGTATTAAACGTCTATCAACGGATGAAGCGTGTTCAAATGAATTAAAAATCTTAGTTTTTTTTCATGTTTGTACTTTTCAAAGACACACACACACAGCTTACGAGAGTTCGAAACCTGTGTTACTTGTTACAGCGTAGCGTAATTTCTCACGCAACGTACTCTTCTTCTGATAATTAGGCAATTTCAAAAGATTGAAACATGTTGAAGATGTCGGTAAACGATTCTGCGGATCCTTTTTACGAATTGTAAAAAATCCTCTGATTACACTGCCTGTTATGAAAAAAAAAAAAAAACAACATACACACACACAATTCAAATTTGACTCCTTGAAATTTTTTCACAAGATTTTATAGCTTCATTTCATTCAGTTACTAAAAATACTCTAATTAATTTCAACTATTAATTAAAAACTGATTTTTTTATTATGACCAAAAAATTACTCACCGATTGTATCTCCAGTGTCTTCGTCATCGCCTACCTCAACACAACGAATTGAAAACGGAGGTTCTAGATGTGCAAATCCCAATAACGGAGACTTTGAACAACTAGTAACAAACTGTAAAAAAATAGTTCAATTAATTGCAAGTTATATCAATTTCTGCCTGACTATGAATAGTATCATAGTCTAGGCGCCGGGTGCTTTCTCGAAACAAGAAATCCCGCTACTCGATTTTCCAATTGCAATATGTTAGTGGGTGGTCCCTAAGTGTAAATCCAAGTTTTCGTCACTAGGGGTTGCAAGCGTTAGCCGCCATCACGAAAAGCGCGTTTTTATCAATATCTCGGAAACTGTGAGTCGGACGATAAAAATGATACGAACTTTTTTTGTAGCGAATTTAATTTACTACAACTTTTACCCATAACTTTTTTCTCTGTAGTTAATATTTTTCGAGATATAGTCAGTTCAGTGATTTAACAAAAACCACAATTCGAATTGTACAATTGGCTATATCTAAAAAAATATCAACTATAGAGAAAAAAGTAATGAATGAAAGTTATAGGAAATTAAATTTCCTACAAAAAAGGTTCCCATCATTTTTATCGTCCCATGCACCGGTTACGAGATATTGATAAAAACGCGTTTTTCAATATGGCGGCTAACGCTGGCGCCCCCCTAGTGACGAAAGCTTGGACTTACACTTGGGGGCCACCGACTAGCATATTGTGATTGAAAAATCGAGTGGCAGGATTCTTTGTTTAACGAGCCCATTACTGCGAAGTTTGAATGATACCTTCAAGAACAGCCCTCTTTCATCTTCAGAAAAATCTTTCTCCAGTATATCCCACAGCCAACATACTACCCGATGGCTGTCGTGGAAACCCCCATAGTATTGAGTGTGGCGTCTAAGATCTCGCAAGTCTAATGGAACATTGTCGCCTGATATTAGCCGCTGTAGCTGTAGATTTGAATGATAGTATTAGTGGAGTTTCACTGTAGTGCATAATATCAAGAAGGTACACCCTACACCTCAGGTAGAGTGTTTCATAGGGACTGGTATGTGTCCAAATTTGTTTCAGCAACTTGTTTTATTGGGAGTTGGATATCATCGAGTCTTAGAATTAGTTGGACTCGAGGCAAAACCAATTAATGCAACGAATTCGATCGACCGCTACTTTGATTTTGGATATTTGGATCTTTCATCAAAAAGTTAACTGTTCATCTGAGAGGCATCCAAGTATTCAAAATCGAAGCATCGGTTGATTCAAATCTTTGCATTAAATGCTTTCACTTTGACTGCATTTAACTCTGAGACCCAATGACTCACAACTCCTATAACTTTCATTGATTTACTTTAAAAGATTGGCGAACTTCTGTAATAAAACTGGTTGATCATAAAACAAGTTGGACACTCGCCAGTCCTTTAATAGTTTGATGATAAAGTCACCTCTGGTGTAGAGAAAAGTGCGAGCCAATCGGGGTTGATGATCGATCTAAATCCTTTGATGAAAGCGGAAGTTTGATCCTTGATCTGAGTGTGCATTCGAAAATGTGCCATCAAATGTATATAATTGATTTTATTTTGGTTTGTAACTGGAACGGCTCTTCCGCCAGGTACAAGTTCGTGAGTAACAAGTTTCCCAAGAGCATCTTCGTCGAGAGAAAATGTTAATTCTAGTTGCCTGACGTCACCTTTAAAATGTTTAACAAGGGTCAGACTTCGGTACAGATCTCTATCCAGAGATGCTAACTCGTCAAGCCAACTGTAAAGAGCACCGCCAGCTTGGCCTGAGAACTGAGAAACGAAGAATGACGCAAATGGAACGTCGACTACGATCCCCTAGAAAATATACACAGTTATTCAGCTGCATTGGAAGAAAATTTAGCGTTGTCTTCACACCAATCCCTGGACTCACTTCGTAAACTGCTTTTCCAAGCATACGTCCCACGAATTCAAATAACTGAAGATGATTGTCCTGCATCGAAGACGTCGGAGAAGGATACAATCTGTTCTCGGTTGTAGCTCTGAACAAATTCAACGAAGGATCAAACACTCGCTTGATAGTTTCCTCAAGAAATTCTTTGAAAACACCGTCCTGATCTATACCAGCCTCATCAAGGCCTTGTTCGTTGACAAATCTCACTCTTATAACACCTTTCAAAGCCTGAGAAGGCAGCATAGCAAGCTGCCTGTAACCATCTTCGACAATACGAGATCTAAGGATGAGAAGATACAAAGATTAACAGAGTTCTCAGGTGTATATCTCGTCGATCCATGTGCTTTACTCACCTATGTACAGCTATGAGAGTCGACGGCGGACTGTTGCAGGCACTTACGGTCAAGCCCAACACTGCTTTTTCGTCAGAAACATGTTTGCGGAAAAGAACAACTCGTTCTGAATGTGGAATGACGTGTGGCATCTTGGATAACAATAAGGCAGCTCCTCGTCGTCCCTTTTCCAAGTCTGCGAGAAACCCTGAGACCCGTACCTCCTGTTGTCAGATTGAACAGAGTTAAGCAATTTATAAGATTCATAAAATACATCGTAATCGAATTTTTTTAGAACACTTAACTTCGCCAGCCAGTGACCATCCGGGCAAAATGTTCTCCTACAATCTCGCCGATAAAGAGCCATCAGAAGTGTGTGAAGAGATGTGAAGAGGGGATTACTCGATACAGTCTTTACATCTGTAAAATCTGAAACTTTAGTACGTTACGAATTTTCTGTTGGTCAAGAAAATCTACTGGATTAACGATGAGATTTTTTTTTTTTTAACAATCGATATCATACCAAACAAATTGTTGAGTACTGCTTTGTACAAGAACTGGTTCAAGAAGTAAGACATCGTTATAAAATCTGTGATTTTGAACGGCTCCTGTTGTTCGTACATTTCCATGTCGTCTAAAATTCTGAAAAGGTAACAAAAGTTTTTACAAATTCGATGGGAATAATTGAGAAAGATTATAACTAGGTATCTCATTTACAAACTTCAATGGAACTATTAGATTTCACCAGCTTTGAATCTTTTAGCGCCCAGTAACATCCAGCGAGAAGAATTTCGAAACCAAAGACACGATTTATCAGGATTAACATTTGATCAATCGATACTCTTGAGCGAAAATACTTACGTAACGTAATGCGTCATACAATCGCAGAATAATATCAACATTTGAAATTCTGGAGCAGTGCATTTAGTGTTTGCGGCTAGATGGTCGAGAAACGCTTTCAAACCACAGTACTGTCCGAGTGTGCAAAGGAACAGCCACATATGATATAAAATTTTATCCTGATAGCATAATCCTGTAATTAAGATTGTTGGTAAATTTTCATTTTTCCTTATTCAGCATTTGAAAAAAAAGATTGCGAAATGATTCATCTTGGAATACCGACCTGTTAAAATGTCGAGTTTCATTTGCGTCAAAGTGTGTAAAGCAGTTTGATACAAAGAACAAATCAAAGCTATTCTAGTAGCTTCTGGACTTCCCAATTTTCGATAATTTTTATTACTATTATTTCGGTTTGTTCGAGCTTCCAAAAAGGCACGACGGAAGATATTTGTTCCAATGGATGTACCCTGCTGGTCAGGCTGGAACTGCGATTCTTTTTCTACAAGTTTGCTCAAAGGTAGACCTTAAAGTAAGAGAAGAAAATAACCAAATAGTTAGCAAATAAAATCAATGATAACATTGATTTGTTGAAAAAATCTTCGATTCAATCGTCCAGCTGATTACTTCGCGCTTTTTATAAGCTCACCGATCAACTGCGAGACTATTTTTCCTGTCCAAAGACAAGCTAGTTGCATTTTGACGTGAGGAATAGCTTCCTGAAGAGTAGTATCAACGCTTTGCGCAAACCACCCGAGAACAGGATGCCAATGTGTTAAATTGCTCTGTTTAGCTACAACGTATTCCTGACAAGCCTCCAACATTCTGGTGACAACAAACTGTGAAGAATGTGAAAATAAACGGAGATGTAAGAATTTTAAGAGTTCGAAATTCTTCGAGGTCAGTTCTCACCGTAAATGAAGGAAAGTAAAGATCCATCAGCACTTCGTCTTTCTCGATATTTGCCAGTTGTATCAAATTGGCTAATAAACAAAGGGCGTAGCTACCCTCTAAGGCGTTGAAAACTATTCTTAAATGTTGCTCAGAATTTAAAAGCTCTAAACTTCTTCGGAATAGATTATGAGCTGTGAGGGCTGATATACACTAGAAAAAAATTTACAAGATAGTTAGTGTTACTCTTGGTTTTTATTATAATATGGGAGAGTGATGTGAAAATAAATGTTTATATAATATAATTGAACAAAAAATTATACCCATTGTTTTTATACGCGTATAAATCTATATATTATACATGTATATGTAGGATAAAAATTGTTTACCTCAGGCGACATGATATTGAGGTGATGAATCAGCGCAGGAACACTACATATGTTGATCAAAAACATAGATACCAGCTTATCAGACATTTGCGACGAGACTAAAGGCCTCAAGGACAAAGTGACCGCCGCGGATAACGCCACAGGTGTTAAAGCTATTTTGGCTCTTCCTAATCCTTTGAACAAAAGGATCTGAAAGAATGTTGAATTCACATGAAATTATAGGTGATGAAGCAATTTGATAATCGCACGTCACATATTTATCATATTCATTGACTCGTAATGTTGTGAGTATATTTGGGTCAAATTACCTGCATAACGGCATAAAAACCACAGTTGACAAGGTATCCCATGATGTTGGCGCAGAGCTGGTTCATTCCATTCCTGAACTTCTCCATACCCTTTACTCTGAGTATAGTCCATGTTCCAGTAGATGTAAAACTGATTAAAGTGTGTAATCTGAGTAATATAGATTTATGATCTGCGACCATTTCAGGCCTTAGATACTCGAGTCCGAATAAACAGTAGCTTAGCACTGTTTTCATTTGCGATATCCATGATATTGAAAAATCTTTGTTCAATGCAACGCCGACGTAAGAAAGTTTCAAGGATTCAGAATCCAGAGTCTGTACAAGATATCTAGAAATGGAATATTATTATTATTATATCAATTATTATCGCTTATAAAATAGAAAAAAAAACAAATAATAATGTATAGAAAGAACATTTTTTTTTTTTATATCCACCTGCATAATCGCTCCAATCTTTCCTCATCTCTTTCTTTCTTATATATTATTAAAAATCTCGATGTTACTTTGTAGATCTGAATAGCTGGTCTCAACTGCGCAACACCGTCGCTATTCAATTCTTCAGGTAAACAAGAGTCGAAATCTTTTCTGTATATAGAAAATGTGGAGAGAAACATATTTTTTCAATCAATCTCTCAGACTCTTAATTTATTATATCGACGAACTTTTACTTTTTACTCACAATATTGTTTTGGTGTAATTCACTCTGGCTAGCCAACCTCTGACGTTGGCTTGAATACGCTTAACAGCATCTTCTCTTAATTTTTCATTGGCTCGTTCTTCCCTAGCTGCTTTTGTTTGCTGAAGGAAACTGCCTTTTGACGATTCCTCAGTTTTGAACATTCTCAAGTAAACATAAAACCGATTTGATGATACTTATTAGTGTGATAGTTTAATTTTAAATAAACAGAATTTCTTTTTTTAATTGCGAAACATTGTCAGCTGATCATTTGCTGCGGTTTTAGACTCCACTATCATTCATTATTTATATATGTATATACTTTTCTCTATTATACGTGTACATAGAGGTATTATTATCTATATTACGAAATCATATCGTGGCTGTTTTATTATAACGTTTTTATCTATTTCATCGTAAAAAAAAAATAAAAAATAAAAAATAAAAAAATAAAAATAAAAATTAGCCACTACTCTCTATAATACTTATGTTGTTATACACTTATTGACATTGAGCTTCATAAACTCATTGTCAAACAAAATACAATAAAATTTCTGCTGCTATTGACAGATCACAGACAACACCACCACAAGCGGCCATTGTTATTATTACATTCGATAATATAATGTCGCATTCGCATAAAAACGAGAAAATATAATATATTCTCTGATGTGAACAAAGGAGGTTATGTTAGGTCAAGATTTTAATCAACACGTAACGACATCTATACTCTCCTACGAGAAGCCATTTTCGAAACGCTTAAGTCGGTGTCGGTGTCATCAATATTGAATTAATAAAATAAAAAACGATACACATCGTACGAGAATTTCAAATTCATGAGTATAACAATCTTTGATTATTAACAATCCAAATAAATTCATACATATTAAATATAAATGCTCAAAGTGGTCGTTGGGGGATTGAACAATGTTCAATCTTACCGACCGAAGCCATACAGCATTAGCAGTACATACTATTTCGGCCGTCAAATTCAGACATTGGTTTTATACTTTTTATACCCAAGCCAATTTTTCCATTAGGCTAGCCGTCTTGATTATTTATATAAATCTTCGTTAGAGGAAAAAAGAAGCGTGATTGGTTGTGAGGCGGTAGAGAGATTTTATCGAAATTTTGCTAATCGACGTTATAGTTCAGCGATAGTCACGTGACTATCGCATGCATAAATACATAGAATGCCAATTGCCAAATGAGTATGAGCACCGCTCACGCCTTTTTTAGGACAAAAGTGATTGAGATTAATAAGCAATAATTAAATTAAATAGCTATAGTACCGTACAGGATGGAGACAGTAAGACCATGTGGTTGTAAAGGGATTCGAACGTGTCTTATTTGTGAAAAGGAGTATGGTTTGTCAAGGGCGAAGATAATCGAGAATTTAAAAGTAATATCTACCTATATTCAAATCTTAACCTAAATTTTATCAAATATATTCACTTTAATATAATCAATCATGACCGTATCGATATTTCAGGACAAGAATACTTATGTCTACTGTCCAAAATGCGATAAAGCTTGGCCAGGATGGGATCTAGAGATGAATAAACATCCCGAACACGTTGGGGAGTCTATAGACTATCCTGGTGTTTATATAGAGGTGCTTTCTCCTGTTTTATCCATCATTTCATTCGTTTTCATTAGCAATATAACTAGTAGATTAAAAATTATGAAAAAAAAAAAACAAAAACATAATGATTATTGATTATAAAACAGTGATCAATGTTTCAGCCAGATTTTTTAAGCAAAAGTGAAGCTAGCTCTTTGATTAAAGATCTGGACGCTTTGCCTTGGGATCTTTCTCAAAGCGGACGCAGAAAACAGGTATATAAAGATTGGGGTAATTATGGTGGATAAGGAATGAATTTAAGCATGAATACTGTATGATGTCAGATATGATTTACAGAACTACGGTCCAAAATGTAATTTCAAAAAGCGACGTCTACGCTTGGGAGATTTTTCCGGCTTTCCAGCGCCGACTAGATTTGTTCAGGAAAAGTTTGCCGCCGTTCCTATACTCGATGGGTTCAAAACAATCGAACAATGCAGTTTAGAATACAACCCTGAGCGCGGTGCATCGATAGATCCTCATATAGACGACTGTTGGATTTGGGGAGAGCGTATAGTCACTGTAAACGTGATTGGAGATTCGGTTCTCACCATGACACAATACAAAGACACTTTAAAACGATATAATTTACTCGATGTTCCCACGTATCCACCTGTTGTACAATCTACCAGAGATTCTATTAAAGCCAAAATCGATCTTGACGGTATTGACAACGCAGTTATACGATTGCCAATGCCCGAAAGATCGCTTATGGTTTTATACGGAGCAGCTAGGTGAGAAATAACAAAAGAAGCTTACCATTTTTCTTTGGTATCATGTAAAATTGATAAAACTATTGAATTCGATTGAACAGGTATGACTGGGAACATGCTGTACTAAGAGAAGATGTCTCTAGCCGTAGAGTCTGCATTGCGTATCGTGAAATGACTCCGCCTTATCTACCGGAGGGAAAACGACACGAAGAAGCTAGTAAAATTTTAGAAAACGCTAGGATATTCTGGTGATTGTAATCATTTAATGGCACAAATTTAATAATAGGTAGTTTAAATTTAATAAGGCATGAATTGTAGATAATGTAGGTAAATTTTTTAGTTCAATATTTACAATTACTTGGTATTTATTTATATTGATCAATTATCTTTATTTGAAATACAGTGTGTTACCGATAGGTAGTAAACGGTGTAATAATTAATTCACTACCAAGTCTGACTGGATTTTAGTGGAATAAATTAAACGGTATCGATTTCGCATACAAGTTTCTTAAATATAATGTGAGTGCAGACGGATTGCCGTTATCAGTGTTATTCTTATCATTATTGTTTTTCGTTGTTATCTATAGCCAATTTGTTAATATTCTGCTTCCACAGTACACAGTGTTTATACACGTCATTTTATTTGGTCATTTTTTGGTCGAAAATTTCGGGTGTGATATAATAATATATGAATTAGGGACTAAGTATAATAGTAGGTATATCATTTTTACAATCATGTAGGTGTCAATTTATTATGTAAATTTGAATTTAAATTATATTTATCAAGTGTTTGGTAAATTAGATTATTCAATTAACACACCAATTTTAAATGTTCTTATACGGTATGATTAATAAAATTCTTTACACATATACAATACTAGTTATTAAACGTTTTCAACAAAAGCTATACGGTGTCTACATTGCTTCAGGTCTTTAACATTCGGAGAAATATTGGATCTAGATATAAAATACTGCGAACTCTACTCCCTAAACTGGCTTGTATTCAATACAAGTTGATTTTCAGACTGATATGAAACGTTTTAAGGCCTTCAGTTGATTTCATAACTCATTATGTCTTAGTACGGACCAGTACGGACATTACGTTGTGACGTCAGAAGCGCGTAAATTTATTTTTCATATTACGGTAGTTTAAGCGTCTCGAAATGAAAAATATCGACCTTTTCTTACTTTGCAGGCAACGAAGAAGCGATAGTAGCCTATATTTTCTCAAATCTAAGCTTTTGTTAAGAGAATACAAAGGCTAAAGTTGCGAGGTGGACCGTGGATTCAAGTATCATGGCGGCACTTTGTGCAAACTCAGTTTGAAAAGCCCGTTTGTTCCTATAGACAGAATTAATACTGGATTTGTTATTTTTGAACATTGTTTATCGTGAATTTTTCAGTTATGATACTAGATCACTTATTTTCGTCAAATCTTAATTAAAGAAAATCGATTTCGTATTGGCCCATTCCTAGTCGCCCAGCTTCTGTTGGTCGATCGATTATTATCCGAGCCCAGGCGTCAAAAACGCAAAAAAGGCCAACGCTGCGCAAATTCAAATTCAAATTCAATTCCGAACACATACGTCCAAAAAAATGTTCGTTTCGTGAGAAAATAGAGTCTACAGATTGTTTTTACGTAATTCGCCGAGGAAATCGAATTCGAAAACATTTGAATAATGTAAAAACCATCTGTAGACTCTATTTTCGCATGATGCGAACATTTTTTGGACGTATGTGTTCGGGATTGAATTTGAATTTGCGCAGCGTTGGCTTTTTTTGCGTTTTGGACGCCTGAGCTCGGATAATAATCGAAATGTAACATATTTCGACCAAAAGGATTTTGGATTATGAGTATACAGCTATTCCCATCAGTGATGGTATTCGTCATAGTGTTTATACGAATGACAACGTTTGGAGGAAAAATATAAAAATAAAAGAAACATTTGAAAGTTTTCTGGTGATTATAGGTACATATATACTATATACTATGTATAGGTATGTATACATTCATATTATTATAAATATTCATAAAAGATAATAAAATACTCATTGTATGTAAGACACTAATAGTTTTGCACTTGCAACTTATTTTTTTTTTTTTTTCTCTCGACATCAACCTGTTACCGAAGTGATTTGTAATTTACTAGGTACCTAAAATTATTACATCGTAGCTCCTCATATCTATATATAACACAAAATCATATTGTTTTTCCAATATAATTATAATAATGTGCTGTATTGAATTTCTGTGCGAGGAAATTATAATAATAATAATAATAATAATAATAATAATAATAATGATAACGCGGCTAAGCATTAGTACTGTGGGGGTGTCTAAGGGGGAAATCAGGGGACTGCAGATAGACTACAGGGAAATTTGTGGCCGGATCAGTTTTTCCAACTTGTGCATATCCGTTCACCAAACTCTCCCTGAGTTCCCAGCGACGCCTTTCTCTTTCGGTCTTTTGCCGCCTTATGTTCCGTCCCAGCATGCAAGCGAACATTATTCCAGTCAGCTATATTTTATAATAAAAATGAATAACATTGAAGATTAACACGTTGTATTTATATATATTCTGTTTTGATGATGGGAACAGCTATCACTTACCTGAATCAAAGCAATGGCAATTGCTCCAGTACCCAAGTAAAGAGCACTTCTGTTAACCACGATGGCCATACGATCGAGGCAACCCTCTCCGTAAACGTTAGCGCAAATTGTTGAATTTTCGTAATAATCAGAAGCAGTAAACCACGAGCAACATGAGTTTGGAACCCCCATGTCGTTCTCGTTTGTCGTAAGAAGACCGTCCCAGTCTTTGTAACTGTTGTATCCACAGCAACGTAGCTAAAAGTGTAACTTGATAGTTTGAGAAAATTGTTTCATTGTGATGTAATAGGTATATGAATCAGAAAAAACGAAGGGCTTCTATGAGACCTTTGACTGCAGGAAGTTTACGGCGAAAGCAGCTTCCTCGTTACTCTCATACGTTTCCATGTTGTTCGCTATTAGATCTGAAAGGACTTCTTTCACTTCACCTTGTAACATGTACGCAGCAATCGCTGCAGATATTTCCAAGATCAGCACGAGGGACATCGAGACTGCAAACTGTTCAGCAAATGAATAAAAATCTCTACCATAAAGATTCATATTTTTCTCTATAACCGAATGCCGGTTGTATACTCGGTCAGTCTTACCATCAAAACCATGCATGTACTCTCTCTGATCGCACCGCAGCATCCCATAAAGGCAATAACGAATATCAGAACACCAACAACTAGGAGAAGAGTTGCTGGTGAAAAGTAAGCCGGGTCAAGGAAGTGCGAGAAGTCTTCATAAACAGCATAAATCGTTGTGGCGATCGAGATTATCATCACCCCTGTTAGCTATTAAACACGGTTACCCATAATTAATAAATAAATTAATTTATCGTCGAGCGATATTCTATCACTGAATTTCGCTCATCAACAGCTAAAGATCATTCCATTTTAAAGAGTTCTGGCGCATGTTACTAAAATTGTGTAACAATCTACGTGTATAATTGTTCTCCAAGTTCAGAACCATCATTTTCTTTTTCTTCTTCTTTCAATCGTTCTATTGAACAATATAGCAGTCTAGCTAATGCGATTTGGGTTAATTTGCGACGAAGTTGATTACATACTTATGAAGTATAGTATTGAGCTTTTTTGTGATATGCATAAGTGTATATATTTATATATGTAGTGTGTATGTATTAGGGTGGTTCAAAAAAGACCTAATTTCTCAGATGTTGCTGCTCATCCGTGAATATGTTGTTTGTGATTTTAAAAAATTATTCCATTTTTTTTTAGCTCTATTGGACAATATTTACTACTGCCTCAGTGAAGTTGAAATTTCGAAATTTTGCCATTTCTGGCAATTTCAAAGTTCTCAGATCAAAGCGCTCATCTGGCTACCTCGATATTCTCATTCAATGAGCATGTTGGTTAAAGATGAGACTCGTACGATAATATTTAGTACTGCCTCGGAGACATTGCAGTTTTTTCAATATTTTGCGTTTTTTCGAAGATTCGATCGCCAGGTGCTGCTCATAAGACAGTTTCATCTTACCAATATAAGGAAGAAATCCAAGCAGTTTGCAGTCTGCGGGACCATTTTTACTACTGCCTCATTAAGGGCGACTTTCCTTCAAGTAAAATTAGCAACATGAGGCAGTAGTAAAAATGGTCCCACAGACTGCAAACTTCGTGTACTTCTTCCTTAAAATGGTAAGAAAAGACTGTCTCATGAGCAACACCTGGCGATCCAATCTCTAAGAAAACCCCTAAATAGTGAAAAAACTTCAATGTCTCAAGCAGTACTAAATATTATCGTACGAGTCTCATCTTGAACCAACATCCTCATCGAATGAGAACCTAGAGGTAGCCAGATGAGGACTTTGATCTGAGAACTTTGAAATTGCTAAAAATGGCAAAATTTCGAAATTTCAACTTCACTGAGGCAGTAGTAAATATTGTCCTATAGAACTCAAAAAAATGGAATAATTTCTCAAAATCACAAACAACATATACACGAATGAGCAGCAACATCTGAGAGATTAGGTCTTTTTTGAACCACCCTAGTATTATGTATACATATTCGTACACATATACCAGCGAATTTATATCTCCGATGATATATAGCTACTACCTTATCATCTGACTGTTGCATTATATTACTGAGAATTATATCTTTATGGAGAACGAGGGAATCGTTTAGGAAAACATTTAAAATGTTACATTTTTCAGTGTATATATAGATGGTATATAATATCTGCACAATATCGAGAAATCGATATTGCTAAAGGTTCTCTAACATTTATTTCTGCTTGTTGATTATAATCGATAATAGTATTATACTTAAACGCTACAAATGCAATGACGAGAAAGAAACAACACCGTTTATGTGATCATCAACGTTGAATCTATAATCAAACAGATGTCTATCTATGTACAAATGCGCAATAAACATTATAAATGGTAAAAGATATACATTTCTGCCTATAGTAGCTGACGTTAGCGAAGTTTAACACGGCCGAGATTATCCCTCTGATAAGGTGTGTAATCTACGAACGAATTATAATGGTCACGATCGTATAACTATCTAGGTATATTGAGTCATATCAATCCGCGGCCATTTATTTTTCCGAAAATTAATCTGAGAACTGATATCATAGACTTCATCAAAATGAATTTATAGCATAAAGACTCTGGAAGATATGATTATGACTCCAAAATGTATAATTATATTAAAAATAAAAAAAATGGCAACGCACAGCAATTAGATGAATATATAAAATAAAGTACGTAATTTAAACGTTTGAAAAACATGGGCAGTGGGCACAAGTGTTAATAACAGATGTTGCGACTTGAAACGACAAATATATATGGCTCTGTAATCTATACCGCAAGAGAAATTGTAAAAGATAAAATAATCTGCGAGGTGCCATAATTTACAGAAATAATCTGTAACTGTTGAATAATGGGTGAAAGTTTAATGCTGAATAGTGTTACAGACCACGAAGAGAGCGTTTACTGCGCATAGCAGATACTTGATGCATCGCAGACCGACGTCGAGTTGCGATGATGCCATGTTTAATTGCAGTTATATTGTCCCTTTTCCGATGACAATTTCAAATCCACTTTACAATTGTTATTCCGTAGCAATCTAAGCACTGCGTCTAAGTGTTTCAAGGCGCGAACTGTTAATGGCGACTGTGGGGTTTAGTGGCGAGTCAGGTGCGCCGCTATATCTACTGATAATGAAAACGAAAATGCACGAAGTTGTTAATTTCATACGTCAGCGGTAACGCTCGTATTTTATAGCGGAATAACAGTGCAGCCGGTGCCAGATCCTAATTTCAAATTTATCGTATAAACATTCCTGGATTTGAAAAAAAAAAAAAAAAAAAAAAAGGACAAATTCAGACCAGGGAATTCCCTCTTTCCCGCATCGGAATTAACGTAGTTCGACTATATCCCTACTACGATCGATTGAACATGTGTCACTGTCAGACGGCACTTTTCGTTACGCGCCGATTAAACTTTCAAGACGTTTCACCTTCAATTCAAGGCCAAATAACACTGTGCTGTATGTATAGTTCTTAAACCACAACGAACCAAACCACTAATCCGCGGCTTGGTATAGCGGCCGCGATTATCACTACGTATATAGGTATGTAGGTATGTGTATATAGCCGCTGCGGGAAGCCAGTAATGTTACTCATGATTGTCGGTAATGTTGATAAAAAAAAATAAAAAAAAAAAAAATAAATACTCTCAATTCATCCGTATCTCCGTTTCTTAATACCGTCTGCAGAACAAAGCATCTTAAAAGTCATTCTAATTTCATATTAAAAGCGTTATAATAGTAGTATCTGACTACGATGAACTATGATAATGACTATCTCAAAGTCTGATCATGTGTGGCGAAGAAGATCGCCTTGGGACAAGCAATCCGCCTCACGGTGTAGTACGATTGTTTGCATTCTGGCGTCGTATGGCCTGTATTACTGTTTACATTATTCCTTCATCGAGACGCCGCGTAATCGTAAAACAGCGCTGCATGGTCGTTCCAGCACTATAAATACCCACTCGAGGTTTGAGAGTTTGGGAGTAAAATTTATTGCCTTTTTCCCTGGGTTAATCTAACAGCTGACACAACAGAGACTATTAATCGAATTCAAATATACACACCAGGCCCGGGCCCGTTTCGTAAAACAAACTGCGATAATCACTGGATTTTCTCATTTATAGGCTGTAAAGTGTAGTAGTAGAGTAGACTAGGTATATTCAATATCATAGCACACTAAACGAAGATTCGAGTTGAAGAACGTGCGATCTCAAATTTCAAATGTAAAACATAAAGTACCAAATTTTTAATCCAAAACGACTAATTTCATTACATTATTCAAAGTTTCCTCACTATTATCGTACTTGTGAACGTAATTCCGTGATCACCATCGAAAATTATACGCTAGACTCGTACTACTACACTCGTATAAACAAGATTTTCACCCCAAAGTTGCCTGTCACACAAGTTAGGCGGCGCTGGCGGTCGTATACATGCACAAATTCTACACACACTAGCAGCGTATTGTGAGGATCCAGAGGACGAGTATATTAAATAAATTGTATTAAATAATTGGGATTTATATTGTATAGTATATTGTATGTATCAGAAAAGATATATTTTATTATAAAGTCGGATGTTTTAAAAACAATAACAGTAATTCATTTTCTTTTCAATAAAATCGTTGTTTATGTTTTTACTTAGGAACCACTACAGTATCAAACATACCTATGTATTATGGCACGACTTATTATATAATATTAATAATTATACAGTCCAATTGTAATATAAGGTATACATAAAATAATGTGATATATGTATAGACGCAAAATAGATGAATTAATTTAATAATATAGATTATAATAACATAGTTCCTGGAAATCTGAGACAAATAAAAATATTTCCATTTTTTATATAGTACCTAAATATATAGTATGTATGTATGTATACGATGACACGTCGTGATGCTTGTTCAGAATTTGTCTTTCTTAAACCGTTTCGTAGCTATTCTTTATAGACTTAGCCAAGAAAATGGAGAACCAGATGCCCAGTAGCTATATATAAAGAATAAAGAATAATAAAAACAGATGTAAATTAATACGTTATACGGCTGTTAGTTCTTCTGCGTGTTTATTATTATCGATCAGAAAAATTCCAGAATTAAAACAAAACAGAACATATTAGATAAAAATATTTTATTTACCTGTACAAAAGCAACGCCAATACCGACACCGCCGAGTTGTACAGCGTGTGCCTTAATGGAGACGAGAAAGCCGTCGAGACAGTTGTTTTTGTAGTGGGTTGTCGAATTATTCGCACAAGGTACAGATTTATCAGCACAACAAGAGTTCGGGAGAGTACCATTCGGAAAGACTGGTTTCCAATCCGTAAGGTCTCTCGTACCACAGCAGTGAAACTGTTTCAAAATAATAATAATAATAATAATAATAATAATAATCACATGTAAAACTTTCAGAATGTGCTTTTCTCTTCTCCTAGCTCGTTGCAAAAGAAGTGAATTTATAAAACTAATAATGGTAATTGATGCATTTGTAAATGCTTATGGTACCCTATCGTAAGGAATAGTGATGTTCATTATGGCGTCTGTAAAATACAGGCCATTTGAAAAGTCGCGCTAACGCCTGCATTTATACAGCCAACTACACAGAGGCGAACAATGGGTTGTTTGGTTCTAGGCGCGTGCGATCACTGAAGGAGTTGAAACGCTTTTCCAGTTCACGAATCACAACAATCATTTACTTCGCTTCAGCGTTGGTGAGCGCCAGAAACTTAAAACGGCTGCATGAATGCAGGCGCTAATTTTTGAATGGCTTGTATTTTACAGACGCCGCAACGGAAACGACTATTCCGAACGTATGGATAACGAGCTAGAGTCTAGACCACCCTTCTCAATCATCCTCCAAAATTCATGTACTTAGTTCGCTTGGTAAGGGATATTATATATATATATATATATAGAGTTCAATATTACCTCTTCTTGTAATTCATCCCAGACATAAGTTATTTCCTTGCTATGTCCATACTCGATCATAGAGGCGTTCATTTTATTAGCAACTATTTCCTCGGCGCCATCTCTCAAAACGTAACCGGATATTCCACCGGAAAGTTCAAGAATGAATACGAATACCATTAGGGAGGCAAACTAAGGAATAAAATATAATATAATATAATGTAGGTAATTTAATTATAAGGGTGATTTTTTTTAATCGCCCCAGGCTGATATCTCCGAAACCAAGCAAAATACGGAAAAACACCTTAGACAAATCTTATGGGATATCAAGGGGGAAAGAATATGGGGCAATCATATCTTTTGTAGGTGGAGGCGCTGAGCTGTGGTGAAGGTCAACTTGGTTTTTTTAAATGGAATGGTAAAGTTTTCTTCACAGAATCTGAAAGAGCATCAGATTTTGCATCAAAAAACACCTGACCAGATATTTTCTAAAGTTGATGGTTTATGAGATAAGAGCTGGGCAAGTTGAGTCAAACCTCTACCTACAAAAGATATGATTGCACCATATCCCTTCCCCCTCGATATCCTATAAGTTTTGTCTGAGGTGTTTTCCCGTATCTTGCTTAGTTTCGGAAATATTAGCCTGGGGCGATTAAAAAAAATCACCCTGTATTACAAAGTAGCTGGTACTGTGCCTGAAAGAGTCATTTTCCTATTTAGTTCAAAACTCACCGTTACAATCATACAGTAATTCTCTCTGAGGGCTCCGCAACATCCGAAAAATGCTATGAAGAATATTATCACACCGATAGCGATTAGGAGTGACGGTACGGAGAAGAACTTGCTGTCCAAGAAGTGCTGGTAGTCATGGTACACACCAAGAATCACCGATCCAATTGATATCAGTAGAATTCCGGTTATCTGGACAATTATTAAACTTATTTTTAATTAAAATTATTTTTTAACGTCGGTAACCATCATTGCAGTTTTATGAATAATTCGAAAGGCAAGATATTGAAGGGGAATCTTATAGGGAAAAAAAAGACCGGAAAAAAAGACCCAAAGTGAATATAATACGTATAAATTTTCAAATTGATTTTCAAGTTTTTAACCATAATGGTATTCATGGAGACCATTGTTTTTGCATGCAAAAACAATAAGTGCACTTAATGATATGAAGAGAAAAAGATGACTAATTACCCCCAGATTAAATCTCCCCCCGGTCCTGCTAATCTCTAAACCTCTAAACTAGTCTAAAGGTTTATGGGACGCTTTGACTTCGACGCGTTCGCGCGCTTCGCCCACCTCGTGTGCGCGTCATGTTAAAATCATCAATCTCGACCGGAGACCACCTAGTTGTGGTTTCGGCAGTTGAAGTTGGTACAATTTCGTCAGAAAATAGTAAATAAATGAAATTTAGGTATTATTTATATTTATATTTTCGGGTCTTGTTTTTCCGCCAACCATTTAATGGATTTTTGCTCTCACATTCAAAGATTACAAAGCCGAGTTTGCCTATAGTATGTGTAACATTAGGGTGGTTAAAAAAAGACCTAATTTCTCAGATGTTGCTGCTCATTCGTGAATATGTTGTTTGTGATTTTGAGAAATTATTCCATTTTTTTGAGTTCTATAGGACAATATTTACTACTGCCTCAGTGAAGTTGAAATTTCGAAATTTTTCCATTTTTGGCAATTTCAAAGTTCTCAGATCAAAGTCCTCATCTGGCTACCTCTAGATTCTCATTCGATGAGGATGTTGGTTCAAGATGAGACTCGTACGATAATATTTAGTACTGCTTCAGAGACATTGAAGTTTTTTCACTATTTAGGGGTTTTCTTAGAGATTGGAACGCCAGGTGTTGCTCATGAGACAGTCTTTTCTTACCATTTTGAGGAAGAAGTACACGAAGTTTGAAATTGACAAAATGGCGCGCTTTTGAAAAAAAGTAAAAAAAAAAAAAAGTCAATTTTTAATTTTTTCGATTCGTTCTAGTCCCTACCATAACTGCACTCTTTGTGATTAAGAATCTTCTTGAATTTTGTGGTTCAGATGAGTAGAAGTCTCGAAATCATCTGCGTCGTCCGGGTCCGATTTTTCGAGAGGGTCATCTTCAGTGGCATTTTTATAATAACAAATATTGTTTTTAAAATAAAAATAAAATTTTTTTGTATGCTCAACAAACGTAGTAATAAGCCCGAAAAGTTGAAACATCGTTTTTTAAATTTTTAATGGCAAAAAAAAAAATCGTCAAAATAGGTGAAATTTTCGTGCTCTAGACCACCGGGTCCCCTTAAGGGCGACTTTCCTTCAAGTAAAATTAGCAACATGAGGCAGTGGTAAAAATGGTCCCGCAGACTGCAAACTGCTTGGATTTCTTCCTTATATTGGTAAGATGAAACTGTCTTATGAGCAGCACCTGGCGATCGAATCTCCGAAAAAACGCAAAATATTGAAAAAACTGCAGTCTCCGAGGCAGTACTAAATATTATCGTACGAATCTCATCTTTAACCAACATGCTCATTGAATGAGAATCTAGAGGTAGCCAGATGAGCGCTTTGATCTGAGAACTTTGAAATTGCCAAAAATGGCAAAGTTTCGAAATTTCAACTTCACTGAGGCAGTAGTAAATATTGTCGAATAGAACTAAGAAAAATGGAATAATTTTTAAAAATCACAAACAACATATTCACGGATGAGCAGCAACATCTAAGAAATTAGGTCTTTTTTGAACCACCCTAGTGTAACATACATAAAATAGTCGATTCCTAATCTATGGCAAAATATTTAAAAAATTTCAATCTTTCACTGCGATGCAGATTTTTTTTTTTTTTTTTTCTCGCGAAATTTTTTGACGACTTTCGTGCTGTCTGGGATATGAAAGGCAGGTATAACGTATAGGTATTAAGGCCCATCCCTAGTCGTCCACCTCCTTTTGGTCGAAATGTGTCACATTTCGATTATTATCCGAGCCCAGGCGTGAAAAACGCAAAAAAGGCCAACTTAGCGCAAATTCTATTTCAATTCCGAACACATACAGTCAAACCTCGGTCCCTGTCCCCTCAGTCCCTGTCTAGCTTCAGTCCCTGTCCAATCCGTTGCTTCAGTCCCTGTCCGCCGTTCCAGTGCCGTATTGACGTTGATGCTTCGTGACTTAGGTTAGGTTGTGATGCCCCGGGGCGTAAGATCAATTGTTACGGCCCTGAAACTCTTTCGTGATTGGCCGAGCGACTCTCTCAACAGTCAGCTGTTTCGTGGACAGGGACTGAAACCTCCGGTCCCGAGGATGGACAGGGACCGAGGTTTGACTGTACGTCCAAAAGAATGTTCGTTTCGTGCGAAAATAGAGTCTACAGATGGTTTTTACATTGTTAAAAAATTATTCGAATTCGATTTCCTCGGCGAACAATGTAAAAACCATCTGTAGACTCTATTTTCGCACGAAACGAACATTTTTTTGGACATATGTGTTCGGAATAGAAATAGAATTTGCGCTAAGTTGGCCTTTTTTGCGTTTTTCACGCCTGGGCTCGGATAATAATTGAAATGTGACACATTTCGACCAAAAGGAGGTGGGCTACTAGGGATGGGCCTTAATACTGCCTTGCAATGCGGAAAATTTCGTCGCTGCAGGATTTCCAAGAAGAATTCTAGGTAGGGGAACCCGGGGCAAATTGAACGATGAAAAGTTTAAAGTGATGAAACAATTCATTTTCACAATCAATTCTTTCGTAAATAATTTTGAGATGGGCTTTGATCTTTAATAAACAGCAATCGATTATAAGAATTAGTCATTTTAAGGTGCTTTCCTAGGCAATTCCACCAGTCCTGAAAACATCGTGAAAAAATGTGATATTAAACGGAATATCTCTGCCTGGGCACCGAAATCAATGAAACAAAATACGTCGCGCAATTCTATGTGCGACTCCGAACATGTACAGCCCAAAAAATGTTCGTTTTGCGCGAAAATAGAGAAGATATCCATGAAAAACGGTTTTAGAAACGGTTTTAGAAACGTTTTTCATGGATATCTTCTCTATTTTCGCGCAAAACGAACATTTTTTGGGCTGTACATGTTCGGAGTCGCACATAGAATTGCGCAACGTATTTTGTTTCATTGACTTCGGTGCCCAGGCAGAGATATTCCGTTTAATATCACATTTTTTCACGATGTTTTCAGGACTGGTGGAATTGCCTAGGAAAGCACCTCAAGTAAATATTATTATTAAAAACAATTATAATGAATGAGTCAAAAAGGTTCAGTTTGCCCCAGGACTGGGGTAAATTGAACTTGAGTCGGGGCAAATCGAATTCCTTACAGCTGTATAGGATATACGTATGACTAATCGATGAGTCAACAAGTTCACGGAAAAAACAGTAAAACTAACTCCACTAAATATTGCTTCCTATAGTATAATTGTATACTATACCTATATGTATGTGCAATTGAATATTCAAATGGTTCATCTAAATGTATAATTGTGGCTAAAAAATAAATGTTAACCAAAATCGATCAAATTTCAGTAATATATTTCAGTTTTTTCCTTCTAATTAGTGATGCTTAATGACCCGTTTTTTTTTTTTTTTCAATACTATCACAAACGCGGATAATTATACCATATATAGTATAAAATATCATACGTCGATATACCTACGTGTAACATATAGTATTTGCGCAAAACCGATGGTATGGTATCTTTCAGCCGAATGACGCAATTATTTCTGCAAACAAAATTGCACAACATCATACTCCACCTTCTGCGGTGAGAAACACAATACCCGACTCGATCACCTACTTGCTCACGCATACGCTGTACAATCAATATCATCCGAAAAAGATCGCGAGCTGGATTATTGAAAGGTTATTTTTTTTATTTTTATTTTTTTTTTTTTTATCGATTCTGCGTTTGAAGTCTTTACTAATAACATGCATCGCATAAACCTTTGATGCAATTTATTATGATTACTCAAGATCTACATTTATAGAAATTCGAATCATCGCATGCACAGTATACTTACAATACTACGTTGCATGCGTATATATATCGACGTAGATCGCTCATGAGTCATACTGCGATCATGTGCATTATTAATTTAATAAAATCAGTTTCATTGATCCCGCAACAAAGCAGTTTGTCTCATCAATATTATTTTATGAAATATCTGAAAGTTTCTAGAGCGTTTGTGAGTCGCGGCGGTTTTTAAATCAATTATTATCATGTTATGGTTGAAAGCTGCTGCTGCTGCAGTAATCGCAAGAACTAAAATATATACATCTATACACGTATATCGTATACAAATATGAAATACTGTTATAAAGTTATAACCTGCAAGTGCAAATCGGGGTTATCGTCTATCGCGTTCATATTGTTGACTGTATAACACATGCGCATATCGTCAAACAGTTCTCTTAGTTAGATCTATAGGTACGACCTTCATTCGAATCGGCAGTTAATTTTCTAACACCACGAGTTTCCAATTCATCTATTATATGTATATAATAGATGATAATTGATATATATATATATATATATAGGTATATATACGTTATGATAATATGTTTATGCTTATTGCTTAAACCTCAATTTTACAATCGAATTATAATCAAATCGCATACTGCATCGTTAATTTACGTTGTTAACGTTTAAAAACCAAAACGTATACCTATACGTTATTCGCAAACGTGACGTATAACATTGTCGAAATGGTTCAAATTTTTATAAGCTGCGGTGTCCGAGCGGTTAAGGAGATGGACTTGAAATCCATTGGGATCTTCCCGCACAGGTTCGAATCCTGTCCGCAGCGAATATTTTTTTTTTTTTTTTTTTATTCTTCTTTCTTCTTTCAACCAGATAGTTTACGTATCTATGCATTATTCTTATTAGTAATTAGAATTCATATCCATTTATAGTAGTTTTAAAAAGAATATAGTTTAAGATTCGCGTTCTATATACGTTTCAATTCATATATATATATATATATACTCTCGATTGTAAATTTAAATAATTATAGCTAATCGTGCGAGCAATTCTATTACTTTTCTGCTGACGTTAGGTTGTACGATTATACTTAAATTTAATCGCTATACTAGGTATTCTCATTTATACTTCGACCTGTTTCATTAACGGTATAGTATAGTATAGTCATATAGATATAGGCAGAAACCGAAAATATGTATTCGATTCTGTTACACCTGTTTCACACGCATGGCCAGAAGCGTTTTTCGATACTTTCATATATTTACGCAACGCGCATATGTTATGTATAATGTGTATAATGTTAACGTGGCGTCGAAGTATGTATCGAAAGTAGTTATCTAGATCTAGTCATGCTAATTTTAAACAGAGTACGTATACAATATATATGTATAAGCATAATATAGGCTATATACAGTACAGTGCAGGAAAAACAGAATATGCATACCGTAGAGAAAATCCACTGTGAGGATAAACATTCGTTTGGCTTCTACAGGATATCAACAAACCAGATTACGACGTACATATAGATACGTACGCCCCTTGAGTCAAGAGTCACATTATACAGGGTGTATTAAAAATTGCAGAATAATGATAAGTCGGCAATTTATTATTCAAATGGAATGTTGAATGTTGAATGACTGTAGAGATCTTAAATAGGTCGAAAAAACATCGTCATTGGAAACCCCGCAGAACCGTACGTCGATACGGGGTACGATAATTATACGACGATATCTTTTAGTACGGATGTTACTTGTTAGGTATAGTGCTATCGTTATACTATATGTCCAACAAAACTGGTTACTGTTGACGTCACATATCCTCCAGGATACAGAAAGATCTCCAGTTCATTGTGCCTCGTTAGTTTTTATATAATATTATAGCTATGTAGTATAAGTGTGACATTTAGATTTCGTCATATTTTTTATAGCTGTAATACGCATTTCGGAAATATACGACGCGGAAAATACAACGACGTAGATATTGTGAAATAGTTGCACAGTATTGCGATACATAAAGCAATTAGTCTGCATATTGAAGAGATGAAAATAACAAAAAAACTCACCACAAAGAGAAGATTGAATATGAACATGAGGTATTTTACGCATCGCGACCTCGCCGATAGTTGCACTCCGGCTACCATACCTGTGAAATACATATGCAGGTGTAATTCGAAGGGTTAAAATGACTTCAACACTCTAATAATATAATGATAATTAAGTAGCACGATATGTAGTATATTTTCTCATTAAAAGTCTACTAACTGAAATCGTGGTTTTCCCGAGTTGAGAAACTTAGTCCAACAGCGATGAACTGCAGAAGCGCGATAGCGTCAAGTGCAAGGAGCTAGAGTATACTGCAGCAAGAGAGACCCGGGTCCTCGCACACGAAACACTCTTCTCGAGTCTTTAACTTCCGACGATTCACGTTCGCTGCACACTATACACACACACACACGATCTCGGCGGCTGACTGTGGTCTGTGGGACCCACGGGACAGTTGTGTCGATGTGTGCCCCTTGGCGACGCGCAGTGTGGAGATATAGTCGAGTTTTCCATCAATGTGTTCGAGACAGAACCAAGGCCGGTAGAGCGGGCTGGGGAGGTCAGGGGAGTTCATGGCGCGTCGGGGTTGCTTGACGTGGCTGAGCTTGAAGCTGTGCATATCTACTAATACGTATACCGAGACGTATACATACTGTATTTCGCTGCATTTCGTATAATAATAAATATAACTCGTCGACCGACACGTGGTCCCTACTCCCTATACATATAGGTATATACGTAAGCATCGTTGCTTGTTGATGCCTTGCTACAACTCTGAGCTTCAGCGCGCTAAATCTTTGTTCAAAGATTCAAAATTTGTGAACGGGGCATGAACTATAAAGCGAGCAAGTCTTGAACTATCCAACTGTGAAAGCATTTTCTTTGAAGTATAAGGTAGATATTTTTTCTTGCCGCTGGACGATTTGGATTGGAAGATCCAGTTTTTCCATAAACTATAAATCAGCGCAGGTACAACTTGCGAAATAACTCGAATAACTCTGAACGGGGTAACCTTGAACCGATCTCCTATACCTTTCATCATTGCGAATATAAAGTCCGTGGCATTATGATCGGTTAATTACAATGCATGTATACTTGGAAATGATACTGCTTACATTCAAAGGCGTAACCAGCTCCCTTCCCAAACCAAATATAATGTCGACTTTGAACTTATATTTTTCATTCATTTGATCACTAGTATAACAAAATTAGTATATTGTGTACCAAGGGCGTAAAGTGGGCTTTTTCAGACCGAGTGTGGAGTTTGCAGTACGAGTCGGAGGTGTCGAGCTAGCACCAGTCGAAGACGAGTGCATATGCGAGGGGAAGACGAGTACTGCAACCACACAAGGTCAAAAAGCCCACTTAGCCCTTGGTGCACACCAAATTTTTTGTAACAGCACGATTTTCGTGTTTTTTTCTTCATTGTTGATAATTTTCGTCAAAATATGGAAAAATATTTTAGCGGGCTCGAGTAGCGGGCAATAATAAAAACGCCCGCTGCTCGACGTAGCGGGTGTTTTCAGGTTATTATCGCCCGCTCGTCTAAAAACTGTCACTTCAAGCCCGCAAAAAAAACGCAAAAATCGTGCATGTGTTACAAAATAGTATATTATGCGTCTAGGGAAGAAAGCGGGCGTTTTCTGTCGAGCGCCGATGTTTGCAGAACGAGTTGTAAGTCGAGGGCGCCCTCGACTTAAAACTCGTTCTGCAAACATCGCGCGAGACAAAACGCCTGCTTTTTTTCCGTGGTGCATATATTTTTTTCTACCATAAATGCATTAAAAACGAGTGAAAACGCATGTTCGAAATTACGGATTACTTATTGTTAGGTTAGGCCAGGTAGCGAACGCGGAGGCGAATAGAATACGAAGGTGCAATAGCTGTAGGAAAATTCGGAAAACCACTGACAAGGGTCCAGGGAGCGAAGCCTTCGGTAGCGGGTTCGGGGGGCAAAGCCCCCCGACAAAAAAAATATACTATTAAAATTGAATTAACACGATCGGTATAAGACGAGAATACGCTGACACGCATGAAAGTGAGGTTAGAATCGTTGGAACGGCGCCTCCAATTTCTATACGACTCGTCATGAAAACATCGTACTAAAGCACCATGATCCTCCGCTAGATGTAGCACGTTTCGAGTTTTTACTTTTTTGCCCTAGGGAAACTTTTTTGCTCTGCTCTGGAACTTTTTTGCCCTGCTCTGAGACTTTTTTGCCCTGTCGTGAGTTTTTTCCCCGTTCACGTTTATCGGTCAAGAAACTGCAACTTTCATCCCGCTTCAGAGGTCGAAAAACACGAGTTTTTAATGCATGTGTGGTAGAAACATCTTTTTTGTTCAATTGGTCTAATGTTCGTGGGGAATCCCACGCCAACTTGACCAATGAAATTCCCTCACCATTTTCGATTTGCTTCAAAAAAATGTCTACCATCGGGCCGAGAAGTCGAGACACTTGGGTTTGACACACTATATCTAAGTGGAAAAAAATCGGACAGCCTTCGGATATAAATCGCTTTCAAGCTTGTTTTATCCCCGTTAGATCAGCCATAGATCATTGTTGTATGAAAATCACGAGGAAAATCAAGAAGGAAGTTATCGTTCAGTGTATGCAAAAAAACGTAGTTTTTACACATTGTCTTTCGTAGCTTCACTTCAACTCATCGCCACTCTTTCCAAATAGCCCGCAAAAATATACCGGGTAGAAATTATTCCAGGGGACATTCACGGCCTTCGTTAGACTGCCACGCTTGTTTTGCCGGGCCTTCCAGGGCAGTCTAGCAAGAGCCGTTCCGGCATGTAACGCTCATGCATTGATGGCCCTGTTCTGGGGGCCTCTCGAGGTTCTTGCGCGGCCCTCCTGATAAGACCAGAGAAACCTGCCAATGCCCACACACGGCTTAGGAAGGTATTATTAATACTAATTTTTGTAGTAGCCCCTAATTTATTTTCATGAAATTAAAAAGTAATTATGGTAGAGAAAAAAAAGACGAGAAAATTGCCATTTTTTTTCGTCAGTTGACTCTATCATATCGATGAAATTATATTATACATTCACTGAAAAAACCGCCGCAATTATCGTCCCCGCCGGGACTTGAACCCACGTCCGCTCGGTTACCAGTCGCACACCCTAACCACTACGCTAAACTACCATTTTTTGTCGTATTATGAACTGAAACAGTATTGAACTGACCGTAAAAATCTAAGTGGATCTCCCGAAACATTTTCTTTCTCTGACAGTGTACAGATATATTTCACATTTTACAAATCCGGTAAGACGATCGATCAGTGATATAGGTATCTATTATTGTGGAATCCACAACTGATCCCGATAGAGGCCTTTGTGTTGTCACGGCCTTACCGAACAAATTTCTACACTGATCGAACACTGATGGAAGGATTTATTCAATAAGATTTATTTATATTTAATAATTGATTTATTAACTCACATACTTAATAAATATTTGTTAACAGTTAAAAAGTATTTATCAACAGTTAATAAATCATTTCTTGAATAGGATTTGTTAACTGTTGATAAATATTTGTTAATAGTTAACAAATATTTAGTCAGACGTCTGGAAAACAAAAAGTGAATGCCAGTGGCGTAGCTATGTCTTCGTGGGCCCGTGTGCAATCGATGATTCTGCCCCCCCCCCCCCTCCCCATCTTCCTCAGTACTTATCCACATTTTTATACGAAATTATATTTTTTGCACTCAAACTACGGATTTTAATTGGCGTTAAGCCGCTAATAAACGTAAAATGGGGGAAAAAAGTGAAAAAAAACACGTATTCAAAGGTCATTCAATAATTAGAATCATTAACTTATTATCGTAATCAATCAAACAAATCAATCAATTTCATTGGTTTTATAAGACTCGCAATTTTTCGAACGGAAACTTATCGCGTGTTTATCTTAAACGGAAACTTTCCCTAGTGGTGAACTAAACGGCTTGCAGATAATGGTTCCATGCATCGTGGCCGATGATCAAATGTTCAGACTGAAAGCTATAGTAATGCACATGATCGGGTCTGATTCGTTATCTTGAGCTGCGTTCCAAAATGTCACCCGGGTGCTCTCGGGTATGTTGTATCTTTCTCTATTGTCATGGGTGAAGAAAGGATAAAGACACACCCGAGAGCACCCGGGTGACGTTTTGGAACACAGCCTAGGGACCAGGCACTTTGTTTTGAGCCCGAGAGTGGAAGAGCTTTGCATTTGAACTCACTGTTTTACACAGTTTCTTGATCCGTCTATCGAACAGTTACGATACTTTTGTCTCCGCATGTTCATTTTATTAGAGAAACTTGTTCGAGACCATGGACCTGCGTTTATTCGGTAGACGCGCTTTTAAGTCATCTTGTTCTTGTACGGCGATCATACATATTTTTTGTCTCCCTAGTGCGTGGGCCCCTGAACCCCATGGGCCTGTGTTTTTCGCACCCCTAAAACCCCTGGTTATTACGCCACTGGTGAATGCAGAAATTCTACGATTGACAGTTTGCACAACCTCGAATATTATATTTATACTTTCATCACCAAAAAAAGTCAAATAATCATAATAATTGATAATAAAGCACTGTGAAAAAAGCTGTAGTGTGTCTATGCGGTGTATGGTGTTCAGATTTATGGTGTTGCTAATTTTTGCTAGTTATATTCAATGTTTAAAGTAAATTTAATTGATGAGGATTTTAGAACCTCAAATAATTATTATCTGTAGACTGAATATTACTCTGATCATGAAAAAAAAAAAAAACAATTTACTCAATAGAATTATGACTACATCATGGAATAACACCAGTTTGGAAGTGTACGTCTATTTTAACCTCTTACTGGTGTTTGAGGTTATGGCGTGTATTTATGAGCGGTCTTCACGAAACTGTTGGATGCAATAAATATTTGTTAAGGCCCATCCCTACTATCGGGACGTAAAATCGGGCAGCCTTTAGATACGAATCACTTTTAAGCTTGTTCTATTCTCCGTTAGACCAGCCGAAGACCGTTGTTGTATGAAAATCGAGAGGAAAGTAATCGTTCAATGCGAGGGGTTAATCACTGTTGTAATCTGGTGTACAAGGTATTTGTAATCACTTGTAATCTTTTGTAATCTTTGTATTCTTTTGTAATCTTTGTAATCTTTTGTAATCTTTGTAATCTCTTGTAATCTTGCTGTAATCTTTGTAATTTTGCTGCAATCTTTTGTTATTTTTTGCATTCTTTGTAATCTTTGTAATCTTTGCAATCTCTTGTAATCTTTGTAATCTCTTGTAATCTTGCTGTAATCTTTGTAATCTTGCTGCAATCTTTTGTTATCTTTTGTATTCTTTGTAATCTTTGTAATCTTTGCAATCTCTTGTAATCTTTGTAATCTCTTGTAATCTCTTGTAATCTTTTGCAATCTTTTGTAATTTTTCGTAATTTTTCGTATTTTTTTGTTATCTTTTGTAATCTTTGTAATCTTTGTAATCTTTTGGAATGTTTGTAATCTTTGTAATCTTTTGTAATCTTTTGTAATCTCTTGTAATCTTTTGTTATCTTTTGTAATCTTTGTAATCTTTGTAATCTTTTGGAATGTTTGTAATCTTTGTAATCTTTTGTAATCTTTTGTAATCTCTTGTAATCTTTTGTTATCTTTTGTAATCTCTGTAATCTTTGTAATCCTTGTAATCAATTTGTAATCACTGTAATTGTAATCGGTGTACGCCATTTTCGTCCAGTGATTGACCCCTCGGTTCAATGTATTAAAAAGAAAACGTTCTTTTTACACATTCACTTTTGTAGCTTCACTTCAACTCACCGCCATTCTTCCAGAATAGCCGGGAAAAATATTCAAAAAATCATGCTCAATCTTTGAAGCTTTCTAAGTGCAATGCTCTTTGAATTTTTGAGAAATTCCCAAAATTATGGTCACGGCAGTGGAAAATAGCCGAAGTGGTGATCTTGGAAACGAGTAACAATAGAAGGTTCATCAATGGCTGAAAATTTAGGGAACAATTATGGTAAGCAATTGCCGTTGCGATTTAATATGTTCGATGTATTAATACATCGATAATGTATTAATACATCGAACTTTTCCCTAAATTTTCAGCCATTGATGAACCTTCTATTGTTACTTGTTTCCGAGATCACCACTTGGGCTATTTTTCACTGCCGTGACCATAATTTTGGGAATTTCTCCAAAATTCAAAAAGCATTGCACTTAGAAAGCTTCAAAGATTGAGCTTGATTTTTCAAATATTTTTCCCGGATATTTCGAAAGAATGGCGATGAGTTGAAGTGAAGCTACGAAAGAGAATCTGTAAAAACTACGTTTTTTTTTGCATACATTGAACGATAACTTTCCTCTTGATTTTCATACAACAACGGTCTTTGGCTGATCTAACGGAGAATAGAATAAACTTGAAAATGATTCGTATCTAAAGGCTGTCCGATTTTTTTTCACTTAGATGTAGTGTGTCGAACCCACGTGTCCCGATTTTACGGTCCGATAGTACAGTTGTCCTAATACTAATGGTGCCGTCCCATGTAGGCCCGGATCGCCGGAATTCGGAATCACGGAACGGAATGAACCGAAAAGTCACTAGAATCCGCGTTCCGCTAATTTCATTCCGTCGTTTTTTACGGAATGGTGGATCCGTCCGGTATCCGCAAATTATGGTTGTAAATAATTTTGCTTTGAGAAATTGATGCACTTTTGGAAGTCTTGAATAACCGAATCATCATTAATAGACACATTTGAGGATGCATGATCAAATTTGTATCTACGCACGCGCCTTTTTACAATTTGCAGGGTTATGTTCATGTAGAAGTATACAGTAGAGTCTCCGTAGATTCTCAGGCTCGGGGCTGTGGATTCTCAGAATTGAGAATCTACGGAGTACTCTCACTCTGCGAGAAGCGGCGGAGCTACACACATACTACACATTCGCTGCGCGCGCACCGCCATTCCAAAGACCAAGGAGAGAGGGAACGTTCTCCTCTTGCGTTCGTGACCATCGAGGGGAAGCGAGAATTTAGAGAGTAGCCAAATTACGGAGACTCTACTGTACACAAGTTCCGTGTTCCGTTCCGTCTATTTGCATTTCCTTGCGTCCCATGTACCCAAATTCCGGAACGGAACGCCGGAACGTCAACTTTTATTTGATTAAATAATCAATTATAGTTACAGAATTTGATCTTACATAGAAGCTAATTAAATAAATTACATATATTGATACAAAAATTGTATCTAAACAGACAAATAAAGCCGAATAGCACAAATATGGATCGGCTCCGTTCCGTCGTTCCGTGCAGTTTTGGTACATGGGACGGCAGGGTTTTTCAAGACCCGGAACGGATTCGGAAATCCACTAGATTTCGTCTGCGTTCCGTTCCGTGATTCCGGATTCCGGCGATCCGGGCCTACATGGGACGGCACCATAAAATAGCCCCCTGGATTTTTCCAGATTTTTTGATCTACCCGTTTTTTTTTAATGAATGTTCAAACTACCAAATAGTTCCACATTTTTGAAAAATCTCATGTTTCAATATGAACATTTTTTCGTTTTAACAAAAAGATCGATCTATTTTTTTGTATCAATCGATATTTTGAATTCAAAACATCACCGGATCCACAATTCTTTTTTTTTTCGCTCCGTCAAACGATAGCTATCATGTGTGTAAAGTAAAAAATTTTTGGGTTTTTGTTGCAGGATTAATGGGAAGACTTAAATCCGGCACATCGTCAGCTGGGAATCATCGCGCGTCGAGTGGGGTGGGAGGCGTATTTTTGGGAGGAAACGATTTTTAATTTTTTTTTTGAATGGATAAGAAATAAATAAACCCACATGCCAAATTTCGCATTGATCCGTTGTATAGGCTAGCTGCGTAACATACAAGCACGCTACCAGTGTGTGTGTTTCTTGTGCACATATACGCCCGTCAGCGCCACCTATTTGGGGCTGAGGCGTAACTGGGAAACAATTTATGTGTATGTATACAACGATACAAGCTTGATTCTGTGCATGTAGAGGTACGCAGCTAGCCTATACAGTTTCTTCGCCAGAAAATTAGAAAAAAAACTATAAATTCAGCGAAAAAAAAGGGAATCCCCCTTAAATTGTAGAAATTTTGACTCAAAATTTGTTTTACATAAAAATATAATGATGCAGTTTCGGGCTATTGGCTTAGAACTTCTGCAACAAAATTAAAATACATATGGGGTATTCCACGTGAACCGGGTCGGTTTTCGGCAAAAAAAAAAAAAAGTAAAAAACGGGAGGCTGGAAATTTTATCACAGCTTTGTGACACTTTGAAGTAATTTCGGTGAAAATTTCAAGCTAATCCGTGTGACCCTTCAAGTAGAAAAAAAATAAAAACACATATTTTCCAAGTTTTACATGCTTCGCCGGTTTTTGGAGAAAAAAAAAGTAGAAAAACGGGAGGCTGAAATTTTGATCACTTCTTAGTGCCACCACGAAGTAATTTCGGTGAAAATTTCAGGGCAATTGGTGTGACCCTTCGGTAGAAGAACAAAGAAATCGCATATTTTCAAAGTTTTACATGTTTAAGAATTCCAAAAATAATTGAAGTGCTACATATTTCGAAGGAGCTCATTCATGCGCGTAGAATGCACTATGGAAAGTTATGATTTTGTTCATGCATGGCTGAGATAAGTGGAGTTGAAAATGTGGTAATTAAATTTTTGGCATAATTATGACAGCGATATAAATTGAACCAATTATTTTCAAGCTCTGTAACTGTTGGGGGGGCATCTCATGTAGTAACAAGGAATCTGAATCTGCATTTGCGTCAAATTCGATGACCTCAGGCCAAAAACTGATCCGGCTCACGTGGAATACCACATATGTATATTACATTAATCGCTGAAATACCCAGTATACCGTTCTAGGGTTAAAATACGGTCGGTATTGTAACATTTGACCTATGCTTCGTTATAAAATGTGATCGTCAAACTGCAAACGGGTTATTTGTTTTTTTTACTCCGTCAGGATGTAAAAAGGTCGCAACTTTTCTGGCAGTGGATCATTCCGTTCCTTAAACTTCAACCTTTGTCTGTTAGACGGCAGCACTGTTACTGAATTATGCACAAATGATAAAAGTGCATCGCGCAATTTGGCATTTTCTTTATTATAATTAGGCTATTCGACTCTGAAAAACGCGTGCTTGTTTTCACGCAGGAATTCAGTAGCTATAGCTACGAGAACAACCTAGTTGTGAATCCGAAGTCGGCAGGTATATTAGACCTCATTGGGGGGTGATCTTCATAGAAGTGCAGTACCATATTAGCACCAAGATCTTCGATCACAGTTTTAAAACTTAATGAAATTGCAATCGAGTATATGCCAGATATTTTGAAAAGCGATTCTTCAAAAAAACGAGGCCCATATTGTCTTTCAACTCATATGAACTGAAATCTTTGCAATCTTTATGTAGTAAACAAAATAGGAGCGATGGCTTAGGCCATTAATGCTGAAAAAGGGACTATTATCGATCTGCCTCCATTGCCCATGGCCATGACGATATTTTCACTTTTCACCTCAAAGTGTATCGGTCCTGATATCCTTACGAGCTCAAATCGATCAATGGAATAATAAGTCACGTAAGAAGCCAAGAAATATACATATGGAGAATGTCTAACGTCCGAACACTCGGAGCAGCGTTGAGGTGGCCGGGAATCTAGCACCGGCAATTTTTTCCCAATTTCAACGAATAAGAAAACCCGAAACCAATATCTAATAATTGACAATTTTGCCTGGTGGCCACCTCAACGCTGCTCCGAGTGTTCGGACGTTAGACATTCACCCTGTATATACTTATTCGTTGTATTGTAATGAATGAAATGTAATCGAATTTTCCATTTCTTATGGCGACAATAAATGGTCAGGAATTAGTTAACGAAAATATAATTATTATAGATGTCTCACTGAAATCAGATCGTATACAATACATAATAATCTGAATTACAGTGTGATGCTGTGATATTTTATGAAGGTAATGCGCGACCGCGACGCCGCGGCCGATCGGCACCCGCAGCTCTGGGCGGCTCATGCGTGTTGCATGTACATTGTAGGCATGAAAAATAATTTTCAACGAAATAACACATCCTAAAAAGTTGGAACCTATATCTATAGCGTAGAAAGTTGAGATATTGTACAATGCGAATGTCACAGAATGCTTGAAAACGATCTAAATATAAATCGACTCAGTTTCGTAACCAGAAAAACGAACTTATATAATTATATGCATCATCTGAAATAATAAATAAATTTCTTTAAAATGAATCTAATAATCTATTCAATCTGTATATTTATTAATTACCGCCAATTGTTGTGGGTATTTTATAATTAATCATTATTCATATACCTATACAGCTATATGTTATCTAGTATTGTCACAACAATATTTTTCTCGACGCGATAAAAGATGTGTAACTATATTATCGCGTATGTGTCATATTAGACACAGTTACCCGCCTACACTTGTTCCATAAATTAAACTCAATAGCACGGCTTCAGAGGTGATCTCACAATAGCTAAACGATTGCAATAACAATAGCCTGAGCTGCAAGCTGTGCCAAAAATCAGTATATAGGTATAATCTCATATGTGCACGTACAGTCGGGCAACAAAGTTCTTGTAGGGTCGAAATTCACACCTATACTATACAGGGTGTCTCTCAATTAGTCATACAAACCTACATAGGGGCCATACGGCGATTCCTCTTTGAAATAGAGAACAATTTTTCGCAAAAAAATTTGTAAAAAATCAGCGACATAAAAAAATTAAAAAAAGAATAAAAATAAAGATAGGTACAAAGTTTTAAGTATTTTTTTTTTTTTTCAAGTTTTCTTTTGGTTATTTTTTCACTTTTTTTTTTTTTTTTAATTTTTTTTGCCAAAAATCATTTTCTATTTCAAAGAGGAATCGCCTTATGTACGGTTGTATGACTAATTGAAAGACACCCTGTATATTATGCATAATTCTGTAATATGTAGGGGGACACCGAGGCGAAATGGCATACCTACTACCTAGAAAAAATAAACAAAATTATAATAATTCGAACAATGTTTTTATACATACATATGGCTTTTGGTTTCGAATTAAAAATAACATCAATTTTATATTTTGTCGTTTTTATTTCAGTCTATCGAACGCAAGATGCACTTTATGTCCGATTTTTCAACCTTTCAAACTATAGGTGTATCAAAAAATATTCATTTTATTCCACAAACATTTTCTCACACTTACGAGGAGACTATCGGTCCCCGGATGATATGAATTCTGTACAAATTTCTGTAAGTGTTAGGGGGGGGGGGGGGGGGAGGTCTACTCGATTTTTACCGACCCCGTTTATTTTCTCGAATTTCTCCGGCACGGAGCCATCAATCGACTTGTCTTCTTGGCAGCCGATGTTTGACGAGTAATGAGTTCGAACTGGAACGTTTGATCGGATGAAATGGAATTATTTTTATTTATTTTTTTTTTTTTATCGAAAAGTGTGGGCATGCCATTTGTTTCGACTTTTATCAAAGTCTATAACATGAAAAATGCAAGATCGGTCGTCGTAGCCCGATTCTTTATGGAATTCCGAATACAACCATCCAAAAACATCTTTGTTTTCGACAACTATAGAGAAATGGCATCTAATATGCGAATTTGTGGTAATTAGCGATTGTCAACGGTTGGGAGCGGCTATAATATCAGTTCCCAGAACGCCCGTGAGATGTCACCGCGCGTGAATTTTCAGCTTCTCCTTCTACCGGTATGTCAAAATATTAATTGATTGATCCATAATTGAGTATCTTGTTCATTTATTTCCATTAAGAAGTGTAATATCCAAAGTGGAAGGCTATCATTTAGATAGGTGAACTATTGAGCTGAATTTCAGAGCAAGCTCCGAGCGCACGCAAATTTTGCAAATTTTCAGTGTGGCCAACTGCGGCCAACTTCCTACCAAGCCGAACTGTCAAAATATTTGGGGATTATACACATCGCGGCGATCTGTCATGAACAGGGCCTGGAAGTTGGGGCTAATAATCGCAGACGTGAAAATAGACTAGACGTGAAGATAGATTCGTTCAAGAATAACGAAAAAAAAAGACAATCAGGTGCAAGATCACGCGCATAGAGTTCTTGACGTCGATCGAATAATGGCCATTCCACAATCAGCCCTTCCGTACCGTACCGTAGAACGGGCGCACGCGCACACCGACAGCGCACGCGCACACCAACAGTATCATTGATGTTTGGCTATTGCGCGTGCGCCCGTTTTACGGTACGGTACGGAAGGACTGATTGTGGAATGGCCATAAGAGACATAAGAACGTAGAAGAAGCGAATAAATATACAGCGGTATTTTTATGACGTTTCACATACTTAAAATACTAAATGTACCAGACGCCTAAATAGCTCGAGCCTATACAAAAATATGCTGCAGTGTTGCGTAAAAATCAGAATTAAAAAAAAAAAATATGTTTTTGTTTTCAATATTTTTATATTTTCAACAACTTCCTGAACCAATCGCCGTATAATATAGAAAAAAAATTCTACTATTGCTTCACTTTGCCTCATTTGCTTCACTTTGCCTCACATTTGCTTCATCTGCTTCACTTTGCCTCATATTTGCTTTATTTGCTTCACTTTGCCTCATTTGCTTCATATTTGCGTCATTTGCTTCACTTTGCCTCATATTTGCCTCATTCGCCTCACTTTGCCTCATATTTACTTGACTTTGCTTCACTTTGCCCCATTTGCCTCACTTTGCCTCATATTTGCCTCATATTTACCTCATTTGCTTCACTTTGCCTCATTTGCTTCACTTTGCCTCATATTTGCTTCACTATGCCTCACATTTGCCTCATATTTGCTTCACTATGCCTCATATTTGCCTCATTTGCTTCACTTTGCCTCACTTTGCCTCATTTACTTCATTTGAAGCAAATGAACTTGATTTGAACTTGAATTGAACTTGAATTGAACCTGATTTTCATCTTATTTTTTGTCTTGATTTACGTCTTGATTTTTATCTTATTTTTTGTCTTGATTTTTGTCTTGATTTTTATCTTATTTTTTTTCTTGATTTTTCTCTTGTTTTTTGTCTTGATTTTTGTCTTGTTTTTGTCTTGATTTTTTTTTTTTTTAATTTTTTTTAGAATTTCGTGATCGATGTGAGCCGGTTCAGAGATTACATACGATCACATACGCCTTTACTCTGAGCTTATATCTATAGGTATTTAGATGTTCATGCAATTTGAAATATGTGTTAAGAACGACCTAAATAATATTTTGGAACTAATAATATCATAACCGCTCCCAGCCGTTGACAATTGCTAATTACCAGAAATTCGTAGATTAGATGCCATTTCTCTATCGTTGTCGAAAACCAAAATGTTTTCGGATGGTTGTGTTCGGAATTCAATATATATATTATGTAGAACCGAGCTCAGGAAGCCGCTTTTTAATTTTCGCTTGCTAGCTGGAACTCGTCACTCATCAAACATCGGCTGCCAAACAAACAATCCGATTGATAGCCCCGTTTTTGAGAAATTAGACGGGACCAGTAAAAATTTGGTAGCCCCCCCCCCCATTTGCCGCTGCAGAAACGGAAAACGCAATCGCTTATATGAAGCATATAATTTTATATATTCTTATACAATAAATGTTATTTATTTTGAATAATATTCACATTTTCGTTGAATGATTAAGTATTGAACCTTTTTGATAATCTGAAGAAGTTTCCGACAAATATCGTATCAAACAATGACTGTGTACGCTATGAAAATAAAAAATAATTGGGACTACCAAAAAAAAACGCTCTTTTTTCGCATTCAAGGGGTAACACCACTCTAGGATTTTGAGAAAATCGATTTTTTTTTTTTTTTTTGCTCAAACAATACAAACATTTAGGGTCATAAAAACAATAACCAATTAGTGTTATGGTGAAAAAAAAAATTCTAAGAGGTTTAATTTTCAATTTTACCGCAACGCCTCGGAGCACGCGTTCGGCGTTTATATGCGGTAACGCTCCGATATTTTGTTTGTACTTGTCGAAATAATAAGTGCATCTCCTATTGGGAACCTTAGAACCTCGATACGCCAACTAGTGACAGAAAATAGAACTACTTAAAGAAGGCTACAGTAATCAATGAGAGGGCTTAGAACCTCGATACGCCAACTAGTGACGGAAATAGAACTACTCAAAGAAGGCTAAAATTTCAAAGCCACGCCCATTCCAAGGATCCCAATACTTACAGAGTACAAGGTCATTAGGTTACCTTTGTAGGTCACCAAGGTGCGCTGATGCTATAATATACAGTATAATATACGTGTATGTGTAAGTACTTATAAAACTTTGAACGCGTTTTTGTTGAAATCACTTCTTTCAGAATGGGCGGAAACGCTGCTCGAAAACCGTTCGATGAATTGTTTTGAAATTTTTACTGTAGCTTCACAATCACATTATCCAAAGAAGTACATAGCCGTTTTTCGATTGACTGTAAACTTTTTTCTTTATAAACAATTTACTGCAAATTTTTTTGCTGAAAAAATGAAATTTTTTTTAAACTTGTGCCATTTTCGCAAACAAAACCGTATGCACTTCTCTAGCCAATGACATATAGATTAGGAAAAAATTAATTTTCTTGTTTTAGCTCTTATACTTTCGGAGTTACACGTCCGCCCGTGGGGGTATCAAAAAAAAGGCGTTCTTGAAGACTGGCTCTTTCGCCGCCATTTTGTATCAAAAATGCAATCACAATTTTTTTTTTCACGTACTTCAATATATGTTTGATAAACCCTGAAAAAGAAACCTGATCCCTTTTCCAATATCCTAAAAAAAAAATCATCAAATTTAGGCCTTTTTTGCTGACTCTAGAGTGGTGTTACCCCTTAACTTCCTTGTTTTTCTACTTTTGACCAGTAAAAACATCTGGAAATTCCAGAAGGTCGTTTTCGTTCCACAAAAAAAGGTGGTCTGGGTATGAACGGGTTAAATATAAATATGATGTAGTAAGAGGGTTGTAACATATCAATCATACATAGTATCTGAGTGATGATATGATGATACCACACGTATAGTCTGTATAAGGTCGGTGTAAAAAAATGAATTATCGACTATTGCCTATCGGAGACACGGAAAATGAGTGTATGTAGGTACTTGTATTTAACGTCTACATAATGCAATTAATCGATGTCGAATGTGAACGTCCTATAATCTGCTAAAATTCATTACAAAGTACAGAAAATAAAGAAGCACGTGAAAGAATATAACGTAAAAAAAAAAAACTGCTATTTTATGTATCTCTGTGCACTGCAGTAAGCGTTAGGTATAATATGGCTTCGTGGGCGTCTGTTCTACTCTTCGTGCAAAGGTGAACAACCGGTCTAAGCCACTTCGTATAGACGCGATCGATTTCGTGTCGATCTCAAAATAACATCATCGCATGCGTTGCTCATATAGTGATGTATTTAGTATAATGCACAATTGTGCTCTGCTCGTATTGCTTATACTTTGATCCTCACCAGCTACTACTACATCACGTATAATTTGCTCCCGCGGTACGGCACGATTCACTCGCACGACAAATTATGCCGAATATAGGTATATTCCACACTAGACTATAACGTCCACGATTCTATAGTCACAGTCTACAGTCCCAACTTCTTCCTTTCGATATTTTTGTAGAATATGTACAATTCTAGTTATACACATAGAATATTTATAGTTAAGGCCCATCCCTAGTCGCCCACCTCCTTTTGGTCGAAATGTGTCACATTTCGATTATTATCTGAGCCCAGGCGTCAAAAACACAAAAAAAGGCCAACTTAAATAATAATAATTTTTTAACAATGTAAAAACCATCTGTAGACTCTATTTTCGCACGAAACGAACATTTTTTTGGATGTATGTGTCCGGAATTGAAATAGAATTTGCGCTAAGTTGGCCTTCTTTGCGTTTTTGACGCCTGGGCTCAGATAATAATCGAAATGTGACACATTACGACTAAAAGGAGGTAGGCGACTAGGGATGGGCCTTAAAAGTAAATCCGTTTTCCCAAATTCAAAACTACTTCGATCCCAAGCAGCCCTAGTCCTCTGTACCTTTATGGAACCCCTAGAACTCATATTTCAGAAATACCCAAGTCCAATAACCAATCCAGCATTTGATTACCAATTCCCTACGCATTTGCACTGCAGTTAAAATCAATCCCTTGAACATATTCGACTTTAGGACCTGACCCCCACGTAATTCAAAATCTCCTATACGACGACTCCCTTTATCCCTCTTACAACAAGATAGACTCTAAAATAAAACATTATGCTCTGGAACCTTTGTCAAGAACAGTTCAAAACTTTAAAAAATAAACCATTCTCTATTAAACAGTTGAGTTGACCTATTTTTTCAACCACAAGATCGTAATCATCACAAACATGCACCAATTTATACACACAGGGTGAATTCCTAATGTCTGAACAGTGAACATTTGGAGTAGTGTTGAGGTGGCCAAGAGTCCAGCGCCGGCAATTGTTTCCCAATTTCAACGAATACGAAAGTCCGAAACCAATATAACAATTGACAATTTTGTCTGGTGGCCACCTCAACACTGTTCGGAGTGTTCAGACGTTAAGAATTCTCCCTGTATATACCCGCGAGTAGAACTTTTTACTCCTAAAAATGTCTAGAATTTTTATGGAATTTGGAATATTTCACAACATAGTTATCCATAAAAAATTGTACTTTCATAGTTTTTCATAAAAAAAACAAAAAAACAAAAAAACTGCTATTTTTCTCAATCAAACCACATAAAAAAAAATAAAATAAAAAAAGAACTACAATTTCTTATGATTCAAATTTCCCCGATGATTCATATAGATAATTCTCAGAATTATTTTCACCAGCGTATATGTTAATACATACACGTCTTTGCGAGTAGAATTAATCTTCTGGACGCTTTAATATACTTACCTAGTAGTTTGTAAAGGAACCGGGTTAAAAAGAAAACGGCATAATAATGAATTACCTATCAATCTTTTTATTGCATGAAAAGGACTTAAAAAGAGATTTATTTTTCATACTACATACTTCTTATGTACAAGATTTAATGCATATCTAAACTCAGTGAAATAAAAAGAAAAAACATATATATAAGCTTTGCTTGATGAAATAATCTACATCAGAGATACTACTATCATAAAGACTATACGAGATCTGGGAAGTAACCGCGAAATTCCGGTGTCGCATCACAATCTCGTATATGCCACTATACATTCCGTAGCTGTTACAAAGGTTCATAATCAATCGCTCATATGATTAACTTTTGATGTATTACATTAGTTTATACAATTTTTTTATCTCATCTGCACGCATCCCTCAATTGAAAGAAAAAAAAAAAAGAGAATGGAGTAATTTTACCTATATAATCCGTTAATCACGTTAATTTCTTTCTTTTTTTTTTTTTTCTTTCATGTCACGAGCTCTGCTATATATTGGCTTGTACTCAATTGTAACTGTATACCCCAGCCGTACTTATTTATACCTATATATAGTATACAGTTTCGAATCACGTCGTATAATGTGGCAATTTCTCATTTACCATACGGCAGACGGTAATCTTTCGATTTGCGATTAACGCGGGGGTAGCGTAAAGCTACATGTTTAGATGATTAGATATGTATGTATACCTTATACATTCATTGAGAAGCATAAGGTATACATAAATGTACACGAGGGAAGTACATTCGCGATATGTATAGCGTGCTGCTGGCTATATACGTTATATACATGACTGGTATAATATGGATCGCCATATGGTTTGTAAATGTATACGTATATATATATATATATATATATATATATATATATAGACCCGTAAAAGTTATGTGTATATACGTATACGTGGGCACCGGTCATATGTACTGCTCACCAGTTTACGGCACGCTATGGTCTTGAAACGCAATTACTGCTTGAGTTCTTCGGAGCGAAAGGGTCACTGAATGTCCGCGCTGCGGTACCAGCGGCCAGTGGCCAGCTACCACCTACGCATGGCATCGCTTAAACTATAAATTATATAAAATACGCGGACGAACGTAATTAGGACTTGAGACAAAACTTTATTTCCCTTCTACATATATCTGGAATAGCTTATATAGCCACGGTGCATATGGCTACAAGATTTCTCGATTTATATAACTTATCATGAAATATAACCGTCCCGCATCGATGTTTTGTATTTTCAATTATTTTTTCTGATTTTCTAAGATTCAATTATATTCCCATTGTTATACAACAAACGAATACAAAATATAGCGTGCGCCTCGGGTTTACAAAGCTCACCGTTGCTTATACGGCAACTCTAGTCCTTATCAAAAGCAATCGCTACGCCAACAAGATGACGCTCACGTACGGCATTATAAAAATAAATGTCGGAAGTTTCGAAGCACTCCGTGCCTTTTGTCGCCTAATCAAGTCACACAGCATTGTATGCCGTATGCATCTATCTGTTGCAATAAATGTATACATGCATGCACGGTGAGGTAAAGGGTAAATGATCGATTGGCTCATCCGTAGTATAATAATAAACATGTCAACGTTATTGGTATTGTTATCATTGCAACGTACAACAACAATATGACTGAATACTGTATGTATAGAAACATTTTTACTGACTATATTATATCGTAAAGAATATTATGACTTCAATGTATTTAAATTCTGTATGAGTTCTAGCGCGGAAGTAACACCGCAGGCAGGTATGACTAAACTTTTTTTTTTTTTATAAAAAGTGTCGATCGAAACTATTGTAGTCCCCTTGGATACGACGCCAAATAGCGACAGGTGTATGACGTAGAGGGGATTGAAAGTAGGGTGCTACAATAAATGCGAAGAACCGCGCGCAAACTGCAAAGTCGAATCACAGGAAAAAGAATCCCGTGGCCACTTTATATATTAAAGTAAAAAAATAAAAATACATGTAGACTGATTATCTGGATTGTTTATTAATAAATATGGTTTTACAATGTTATTAATGGAATATCATCAATTCGTTACACACATGCGTACTGATATATAAACCTAGATCCCTATGCATACATAGAGACATACATACCTATGTGAATATATCCCGTATAATAGAAAGTAGTTCCCCGTAACGAAGAATCAAGTGCGCGCGCAACGGTGTGCTACGGACACCGACAGACAACAAAAATATCCGTAGTACACTGTTCAAACCGAGCGTCCTAGGAGTGTAGACACGCTGTGACAATTCTCCCGTATAGACGATATAGCTATACCTACCAGGAAGAGGTCGAAGCTCGTTTACCGTGAATCGGAAGTTTGATATTTTCATACTTTTAATAATCAATATCAATCGAGGAGTTTATAAATAAAATCGTGAAAATGGTTTCCGGTGGAATGACGTGTGTGAAATACCTGCTGTTTCTTTTTAATCTTATATTCGCCGTGAGTAAAATATAGCCCCGTAATATATCTTATAGTTATAGTTTTGAGCTTTACCTAAAGCGCTCCATCGCTCGATATATAAGATGACGACGACGGGGGTACGAAGAAGAAGAAGAATAAGAAAAGAATAAGAAGAGACTAGAGAAATAGATGCACCGTATAGAAAGTTATTTTCAGCTACCTGGAGTGAAATAACATACCCACCCCCACCCCCCCGTATTAGACACATGCATATAATTTATTCGTGATATTGTATAGAGCGTGTATAATTTAATACTATAATTGGCCTACTTATGCGTATTCACTTTCAGATTACAGGGATCGTTTTCATTTCGGTCGGTGCTGTTATTCTAGGATATTACAAAGGATACAGTAACTTTGTCGACAACAACTGGTTCCTCGCCGCTCCGGTTCTTATGATAATTGTCGGCATCGTTGTATTCCTTGTATCATTTTTCGGCTGTTGCGGTGCTGTCAAGGAGAACCACTGCATGATCATAACGGTACGCATGCTGTTATATTATTGGTCAAATAAAACACCTTATACAATGCGTCATACCTATTATAAACACCCTGTAACGTTGATAAGGAGGAAAAAGGAGATTTCAAATAATCTTCCTCTTCTTCTTCTTCCTTCCTGGCTTTATCCCCTTATATAGCTTTATAAAGCTGGGGCAAGTGCCAATATTTCAAATAATCACACAAATAAAACTTTTTTTTTTTTTTTTTTTTTTTTTTTTTTTATTCAAAAAAGAAAAATTTCTACAAATAATTTTACTTTTTTTTTTTTTTTTTTTTTTACTGGCTATCGGAAAATTTGTGGATGTTGATGGAAAAAAAATAATGATTTAGAATAAAAAATTTTAATCTCAAGTTTCTTGGATAATGAAATCTATGTCATTTGTTAGTTCTCGCTTTTATTGCTATTGATATTTGCGTTGGAACTTGGAGCCGGAATATCTGGATACATGATGCGTGACGAAGTTGGATCTATGCTAGAAGGTCGTCTTGAACTTACCATGCCACTCTATACCAAAGAAAAAGAAGCTAAGGCTTCGTGGGACATTATGCAGCATGACGTAAGATATGAAATAAGCATATAATAATAATAATAATTTCTATTTTTTATTATTTTTTTTTTTCCTCATTTAGAAATATGATCTTTTTTTCATCAATCTATAGATAGATATCCATAAATGCATGTGGAAAACTTGAGAAAGAAAAAAACAAAAATGATAAAAATAGTTGCATCATATGCATTTGGTGATTTTTTTATTCATTTTTTCATCATTCTTCTCTCTCTCTCTCTCTCATGTATTCCCTATGAGACTATGACTACTTTATCACTTGATTGATTTCAAAGAGATATTAATATTTTAAATCTTTTGACGATACCTAGTCTCTGACACAAACTGGCCAAGTATTATTAAGCACGAGTTGTACTATGGCCTAGGGTTGTATTTCATGCAAATCAATATCCTTCCTGGTTTATATTTTCCTTGTGGTTACTGTGGCTTGTCATATGTGAGTTTTCAGAAACCTAGTATGGTAGGAATAATTGATAGTGACGAGAAGTTTTTCCTCTATTATGTTATAATATCCGATGAATAATTTATCCTAGAAATTACGTAACGTGAGGTTTATCTGATTATTTTACTTTTGATTTGAAAACTAAACATATAGCTTAGCTTAGTAATAACATAAGATTTGTGCAATATGCACAGTGTTAAGATAGTTTCTTTCTCTCAGAGATTTAAATGTCAAAGTTTAACAAGTTATTTTATCCTAACGCACATTCTCCAGTCTTCTACTGGATCGCGTTGAAGCGAAACTGTAAAGAAAAAAAAAAAAACGAAACTCAAACACACGAGATTCATACCTTTTGACAATCTAGGTTTCATGTACTATATTCAAGCTGTGAATGAATTACTTATGCTTCTATTTATAGGACAGATAATCCTAAAGCCTTGTTAAGTGCAACAAGAATAACTTTTATACTCAAGGTGATATCGGGGCTGAATAAAACACCTGTAGATTTAGTGTGGCGATTCACAGACACACACTAATCCACTACATACATAGATAGCTGGTTTTTTCTGGTATCCACTTACAGAGCTTTGGTTTGTCTAGTCATTCTATGCTTGTGAATATCATCGGTGAATGTGAAGTTGCATAACATGTACAATTTGTGTCGATTAGTTGATCGAATGCTAAATGATGTACATATTATATATTCATGCATTATTATTGTTTACATACAAAGGTCTAATCTGCCTGTATAATTACATGTCCATGAAATTCTAATCATTTGATTTATTCACTTGGTTCAGCTGGATTGCTGCGGTATAACTGGACCAAATGACTGGTCTAAAGTACTGGACGATATTGCTCTGCCTGACACGTGTTGCGTCGAACTTGATATCAATAAAAAATGCGATGTAAATTCGATAGGCATTCGTACAAATGGTTGTATGAACAAGTTACAGACTGTGATTGAAAAGAATGCTGTGATTCTTGGCAGTGTTGGCATAGGAATTGCTCTCGTTCAAGTAAGTTTAAACGGTCAATATTTCTAGGGTAAATATTTAAACTTTTGTAAATTTTCATCAAATTATTTCAATATTTAATTATCTATTTCAGGTGATCGGAGTAATATTTGCGTGCTGTTTGGCTCGCTCAATTCGTCGCGAGTATGAAACTGTGTAAGCCTTACAGAAATGAATATTCACTGTAATCTGCAATATCACGCACTTTCTACCAATGTTGTTCTATCACACTGTCTACACCCCGTGTTCCTATTGAAATATAATTCATTGCCATTCGATATGTATTATTACTTATCGGATGAATTTTGCACAATTTTTACTTTTTTATCTTGTTGCAGAGAAACGATAAGACTCTAAAAAAAAAAAAAAAAAACTCCATTTCTTTGTTTCCTTTTTCTTTCTTATTCTAATTGAATCGCATTGTCGTCAAAGATGAAATATCTAACAATTCTAAGTACGATATTTAATTGCTACTATTTGTTCTTTAAAAAATGTGCTGGCAATATACTTTTACTAATTATGGTTTGCTATGTGTTATCAGAACTAAATAACTGAGGTATGTATTGTGTCAAATGAAACACCTAGACCCCCCAGCCATCTTTTAAACTATTGAAAGTAAACTCGTTGTCGATAGATATCAGTAAAATATTTTCAACTTTATTTTATCATGACATCATTCAATTACTCGGAGTGAAATTTTCATATTAATACTAATATATCTTATCTTATTATTCGGTTCTGTCGGTGTTAATCTTGTCACACGTTTTAACTATAATTCGCAATTTGTAAGAAAAACTGTGATTTGACCTATTCAATGTTGTAGCATGAGCTGTTTTTTGCTTGACCAATATTATAATATTAATAGTATTAACAATTTTGAAGAAAGAAAAAAAAAAAAAAAAAAAAAAAACGTTGAATAAACAAGAAACTCTGTTAAGTTAGAATTTTATAAGTAAAATACGTCCAGACGACAATTATTATCGAGGTCTGTATTATTATTATTATTATATTATATTAAAATAACGTATAATACTTATACATAATATACCTATTATACTATTTAAACGATACACACAGTATAAAGATTTATTATAGTAGTAGTAGTATACGTAATAAAATAAGATTAAAATATTAATATTTATGTATGATATTATAAGGAGATATTCTGTTGTTTTCTACAATGTAAAGTTTACGTAGTGTTGAAGAATAAATAATTAAATAATAGTATCAGATGTGCTACAAATAGTAATAGTAATAAATAAATAAATAAATACATACAGATATATAACAAATTTTGAATAGGTAACTATAATTCTAACAGTTCGGAAAAATGATTATTAGATTATATTTATACTGTCTACGTGCAGATCATGGTATTCGATCGCCTGTGCACATCTGGAAAAAAAAATATATATATATAATATATATCTACATTAAATATATTATGTAATAACGTTCTTTGATAATTCAAAATATTATTCACCCTATCCAGGGAATTTATATTAAATTTAACTAATCATTTATGCCTCAGCTATCATACCTTTCGCTTATTCGTTGTTCATTGCACTTACGATTGTTTCATATTAAAAAAAAAAAAAACTGATCCTCTTTATTCAGTGATATAACATTTTTAATTACAGTGAAACTACAGCACACTGATCAGCCACTACTTAGGAGGCACATTTCATTATACCTATTGTTCATCATGCATTGCTAGTTTAATATAATACCTACATATATATATATATCGGTTTTCATAACAATTGTAGTAGTAATTGTGCTTACGAAAGTGTAACAAAGTAGGAATGGTGGAGACTTTGAGTAATATGATCAAATGATAACATGCGCAATATGTAATTGCGATAAGAAACCGTCGTTCCTCTTTGATATATCCATATGCCTGAGTGGATGAATAATAATCAACTATATCTTTGCGAATTCTTCCACAATTTGATATCGCAGAATTATTGTTGGCTGGAATTTCGTTCAATAACAAAAAGCTTACTTCTTTCCATACTGCGAATAATATTTGTCATGCAAATAGGCTGCATCTTTGGTAATGTCTGAATGCTAAAGTTAATTAACTGATTCAACATACTTTATTGCTAATTTCTTATCTCAATAATGAAGAGTAAGCAATGTATGACCAAAACCTGTGACAATCTATGGTTGACTAAAGGAAAATGAAAACTACTCAATACTTCAAGGGATATGGATACTAGGACTAGAATTCAAAGTACATAGTCAGTTGGGCTTGGTGCGTCTCTAGTATATATGTAGAATAATAATGCAAAAAGCAACGTCAGCCTTGTCAATAATTCAGTCTATGTGTCAGTGAACTGTAATATTGATTCTCTTTGTTTTCTCGTACATATTCAATGGCTGTAGTCACCTGCCCACTTGTGTCGAACTATACTAGTAGAGAGTTATGATTGAAAATTGTGCTGCCATGTACCATTTTTTGTGTATACATGTTAAACACTGCAATGCTGCACATCTATTGAAATTTATAATCGTTTGCACTGGAGTCATTATAACAATATAATTAAAGAATCTAATTGGGCCAATGTATAATTTTGATACTGTGCCATTCAGAAGTTTTTTTTTTTCATGCATTAGGGTTTTCTATGAATTAAAAACTAATACTCGACGATCTAAGTCAACGGCAGTTCACGATGGTCAATAATAACGAGCAAAGCTAAAGAGGTCGTTCGATTTTTCCTCAACTTATTTATATAGAGTTATCAAAAAGATAAATCATATACCTCATTGAAACATCGCATACATTAAAACCAGATTCGATTTCATAATACTCATTTTTCGATAAAAGTACATTGTATATACATTAGGGTCGTCCTGGACCATGCAGGAGGCATTGAAATTCGAATATGACCGAATCAATGACCATACCCTAATATATACATTAGACCGGTTCAAAAAAATCGACTATTCCTTTTTTTTCAATTTTCGCATTGAAATACTTTCGGGGGGGGGTGAAAAAAGATGCCTGTTAAAAGCGGAGCTCTTAATATTAAGATTTAGAGGTCGCTCATCGCGGATTTCTATTTTCCATTTAAATAGCATAGGAATTTTATTTTTTTTTTCTTCAGAATTTCGTAGCTCACAAACCAATGAACAAATCCAAATGACTCTTAAATATTTTGATAGGGGATTGAACACTCTAAAAAATGTATCTATCATTGTGGAAAAAAAATCACAAAAAAAAAAAAAATAGTTTACTCAACTATAAATTGAAATTTGAGCTTGAATAACTTTGAAAGGAGTCAATTTATCAAAAAATGATAAGAGAAGCTTTTTGTAGAGTGTTCAATTTCCTATGAAAATATGTTTGAGTCATTTTGATTTGTTCATTGGTTTGTGAGCTACAAAATTATATATAAAAAAAAAAAAAAAAAATTCCTATGCTATTCAAATGGAAAATAGAAATCCGCGATGAGCGACCTCTAAATCTTAATATTAAGAGCTCCGCTTTTAGCAGGCATCTTTTTTCACCCCCCCGAAAGTATTTCAATGCGAAAATTGAAAGAAAAAGAATAGTCGATTTTTTTGAACCGGTCTAATATACATGTACATCATCATTGGGCACAAATATTATTCACTGATTATAATATTCGAACGATATTACGTTTATCCATTTGTGAAGTTCGAGGCTTTGAAAAAGCTCCATAATCTCCACGTAGTCGGTGATTAATAGTCTGGAAATATGATATTGTCAAATGAACTGTGTATTCCTCACAGTATACGAAATTATTTATTAAAAACTATAAGAGAATAGTAAATATTATGATGTATAATGATTAAAGTAAGTAGAATAGTTTTTTTTTTTTGGGAGTGATTAATCATTACTTAAATGTGATACACAATATTGCTTGTCTAAGGTTGTTACACAGCACTTGCGCCCAAAAGTTTGCTCCTTATTAACAAAATGAAAATTTACATCAGTCGTTTATATTTACGATCAGGCCACTGCAGAAAAAGACTGACGTTTATTATGATAATCAGTATTAACAACACTTATGATATTTTGAATACAAGATATACATGATTTACACTTGAAATTTAATATACCATGTATACATGAAAAAAAAAAAAGAAAAAAAAAAGATATTTTTTGTAAAACAATTTTAGATTGTTATAGACTCACTTTGATTGAATATAATTAATACGAAATTAACAGTTCAGAGTGTTGATCTGTTATAGTTTTTTTTTTTTTTTTTTATGTCAGTAAAATTTAATATCAATTTTTAGCGATTAACTTCTTAGGAGCCAACCGATCTACTATCCTTAGCACATAAATATTTGTCTAGCTGTTATAATACATATTATACTAAATAAATTAATTATACTCAAGAGTTAATATTTCATTTAAAACCTTTTCATTTAGTTTAAGGATGATTGATTGAAGAAATTTCTCCAATATTTCAATTTTTCAAATTTCAAGTTGAGAATTCTTAGGTAATAATTAGCAATAAGAGGTGAAGCTTGGGAGACGAAAGATAAAAGACGACACAGGATTGTGTATAATGTAGTTTATTTAATCTTGATATCGACGCCACTAACTAGCAGACTAACATTTACCATATTATTTTATGATATTAAACAAACAGAAAGAAAAAAAAAAAAAAAAAAATTGAAAAAAAAAAAAAAAGAAATTTCAAAGTTTCTTTACGCGATTAGTAATTCAGAATAGGAAGTTGCAGTAATTGCACTTAGTACCACAGCCCAGAATTTTTTTTTTATTTTGTTTAAATTGTCCATATAACAGAATTACTCGTACGCGTGAATAAACTTTGTAACAATTTCCCACAACTTCCAATCTGTAACGCGGTTTTTCTTTTTTTTCTTTTTTTTTCTTTTCTTTTCTTTTCTTTTCTTTTCTTTTCTTTTCTTTTCTTTTGTAAAAATAATAATTATTCTGGGAATTTGTTTGTTTTTTTTTTTTGTCTCAATGCACAAGGAAATCAGCGAGATTCACATCATTTAACGAAAATCAATAAATAATAGATTTGAGAGATCTCCGATAATTATTATTGATAATTATAATTTCGTTCATAGTTTACATATAGAAATATTTATTTATAAAAAAAAAAAATAAAAAAAAAAAAAAAAAGGGAAAAAAAAGGAAAAAAAAATAAAAATTAGGAATGAACAAGAGTTTTCTTTTATCATTTACTTTTCTAAATAATTGAAGACTAATTTCTCTCACCTAAAACTGCTAATTTTTGGCTGAACACATTTATCAATAATGGCTGCCGTTGCAGGATACTATAATAATTAATCACAACTATTACTCGTCTGATTTTAAGCTTATAACATCGTCCCATTATTCCACGCTTTTAAAAACAATATATATATATATATATATATATATATAGTATTATGTATATATATATTGTATACCTTAGTAATTATACTCTTTGCATAAAATAGTTATACGACAAGTTAAGAATTAATATGAAAATGATAATGAACATGTCGTTGTCCTATTATTGTATAATATAAGCTGGATATTAAGTTCAGGTCGAAAATTACAGTGATATTGATTATACTATATTGAATATACAGGAAATAATATTTATTTACAATTACAACGATTCAGCAAGTGGCCCCTCGACACTTGATCGGTTTTTTTTTACGAATATCACTGAAAATATAACAGCTATTAACACCTATACGGCGTCGCGTTTGAGTTACACAAATATTATTGATAAATAACGACACGAAATACAGTCGGTTGTGTAAATCATCATTAATCAAACGAAACGAAACTTAATAAGAAAAAAAAAAAAAAAAAAAGAAAAGAAAAAGAAAACAATTTCTGTTATAATTTCCGTAGTATTAAATTCAGCTAAATCAACATCTCTAGATATATAATTATATAAACGATTAGTATTAATATCGAATTAATTAAATGATAATATGAATAATGGAAATATAAAATGATCTAATAATTTAAAATTATGGTCATAATGTTATAAAGGTTGAGCTTATACAAAAATATTGGAGGGTTTTTAAAGGTATGATCATATAGTCAGGGGGTGAGAGAGTTGGGCCTCTATATTCGCACCTTAATACCTAAAGTACATACCTAATTACTTACAGTTTATCATTTATTATTATTATTATTATTAATATTATTATTAATATTATTAATATTATTATTATTATTATTATTATTATTATTATAGTTCGTGACCTCTCCTATCCTAAAAGTATCAGTATAATCGGGACAGTATTGTTGATTTACAATACAATCAATTTAAATACTAGCTCGTCATGGTTTTGGGTGAAAACCTCCTCCAAGCTCATGCCGCTTTAAACAGTTCATTCTCTCCCTAAATTCACTCATTATTATTATTTATTTATTTTTTTTGTTTTTTTTTTGTTTTTTTTGTTTGTTTGTTTCCACATACATTCGTCTTAGGCACATCAACATACTCAACATAAAAGCACATAACATTCACTGTAGCTTCTAGCTGTATCTCAAGTCTCTGTGATATCTTGACTGTAATTGTTCAAAAGCTGCCAGATTTAAGCAGTTTCTAGTTTTAAAACATCTTACAATTTAAGATTACTTTAGCCAAGGTTTAACGAGAGCTTAAGAGCTGGTCAGAAATTGGCATGAGGCTGATAGGAGACGAATTCAATTTTCGAACAAATGTTCATGTGGCGTAGCGCTTGGTCCAAAGTCGCGCTATGCGATCGTGTTCTTCCCTGTTTTGCAGATATTGCGTTGCTATACTACCGACCAATGGATCAGCTGTAATTCATTATGTAAGAAATCCATTATTCATTACTCGGTTGTATTTATACTTATTAAAAATTAATAAATATTTAATGTTTTTTTTATTATTTTGTCAGATTTAAGCCAAACAACGAACCTGGATTGCAGTCTGTGAGGAGGGAACAGATGGAAAGTAGCACCTTAGAAATAGTTAGGGCAGGGGACCAGTTGTCCTTCAATATATCCAGGCATATTACTCCCTGGCTGTTTATATTGCAATGATAAATCCGTGTTCGAAACGTTACCTGGAATGTTGATAATTAACTTAACATTTTTTTTTTCTTCACCAAACGCATACATTATTAGTTATTATTTACAATGATAAATGGGATAGGGTCCGGTTAGCAGACAAGATATCGTATGTATTCTGTTTCATGAATCACACACCATGCCTCATTACCAGTTGTAAGAAACAATCGCCAAATAAGGAACGTGGAGGAAATATATATTAGCAAAATGTTCAACGATAAGGCCAGCGGCTTATAGTATATAAAAAAAAATATACTAGTTTTATAGTTATGTTATTTATGAGCAAACAATTTTACATTTACAAAGTTCGATACTTCAAATTTTAGGGCGAGAGGATTCTGAATTTAATCCTTTAATTGAAACCTTGTGTTATACTTCATCGTATAACAAATATTTGAATAAAACTACCGAAACGTTGAGCTTCTGAACTCTGATGTACCTTTAATCTTCATAATGAAGATTAAATAATGGAAGTTCATCTAAAACCTAAAGTTTTACACATACCAAGAATTTTCAAAAGATCTATTGGCGAGATTTCTCTTCTTTGAAAAACTGTTCAGAATACATCGATTTTCAATAATAAATTTAGACAAGGGACAGATCTTGGGATCTAACACGAGACACATGCGTACCTTAGGAGGTTTGAAGGGGTATTCTGGAGAAAAATGAATGTCAAGAAAAAAGACTCCTCCTTCATACACAGAGCCAGGTGGTCCCAATATAGTGGATACCCACTCGTACAAATTGTCTCCTTTTGGTCCAGCACTGTGAAATAAAAATAGTAATAAATAGCGTGAGATATTTATTTGGCAAATAAATTCTAAGCCATAAACAAAATACGCTTTTATTCAAGTTTAGCCTATTGTTGTTATTGTCTGTGATTGAAAAACGATCGTTTCTAGATTCGCACCATCACATAACATCACAATATAGGCATACATACTAGACCGGTTCAAGAAAATCGACTATTCTTTTTTTTTCAATTTTCGCATTGAAATACTTTCGGAGGGGTGAAAAAAGATGCCTGTTAAAAGCAGAGCTCTTAATATTAAGATTTAGAGGTCGCTCATCGCGGATTTATATTTTCCATTTAAATAGCATAGGAATTTTTTTTTTTTTTTTTCTTCAGAATTTCGTAGCTCACAAACCAATGAACAAATCCAAATGACTCTTACATATTTTGATAGGGGATTGAACACTATAAAAAATGTATCTATCATTGAGGAAAAAAAATCACAAAAAAAAAATAGTCAACTCAACTATAAATTGAAATTTGAGCTTGAATAACTTTGGAAGGAGTCAATTTATCAGAAAATGATAAGAGAAGCTTTTTGTAGAGTGTTCAATTTCCTATGAAAATATGTATGAGTCATTTGGATTTGTTCATTGGTTTGTGAGCTACAAAATTATATAAAAAAAAAAAAAAAAAAAATTCCTATGCTATTGAAATGGAAAATAGAAATCCGCGATGAGCGACCTCTAAATCTTAATATTAAGAGCTCCGCTTTTAGCAGGCATCTTTTTTCAGCCCCCCGAAAGTATTTCAATGCGAAAATTGAAAGAAAAAGAATAGTCGATTTTTTTGAACCGGTCTAATACATACGTTCCGAATTTCATTTTCACACTACAAATAGAAAATTATCTTGTGTATTTCTAAGGTAAATTTTCTTTCTCCCAACACATTACATTACAGCCGTTCTTTCTTTCCAATCGCTAAATTCTGATGATATTATATGCATCGACGCAAAGCGTTTAATCTGGTATAAAAATACACACCTGCAGTTAGGCGGAGGGTCCAAAGTTATTTCTGCTAATTCCTTTTGTATCCTGAAACAATAATATATAGTGTAATAAAATTTGACCGCCTGAAATAAAAGCGCAGAAAAAAAAAAGTCTAATTCTAAAAAACGAAAAAAAAAAAAAAAAAAAAAAAAAAACGAAAAAAAAAACTCCATATATACCTTTTTGCAGATGTTCCGAGAGCCTTTGACATTTTTGGATTTGGCTTAGCCTCTTTATTTTCTGGTTTATTATCCGCCAGAGACGATCCACGGCCTCGTCCTGTACCGCTTGATCCAGCCCCGGACGACATGTTTCTAAAAAAGAAACAAATTTCTTTGAAAAAAGAAAAACAAATATATGTAGTCTGAAAGAATGGAGTGAAAACTTGTTTTTTCGAGTATTGAAAATTCTGCGATTCCTAAGACTGTGAGAATTATTTTCCTGCGGCTTCTGTACGAAAGAAATCTTGTCGTCAAAGATGCGACGATTTCAATCTATGGAGACGCAGGTACACACAGAATGTTAAAATAACAGAAATGAGAATTATTTTGGTTGAATACAGAAACCAGGGTCTATGTTTGTTTATATTAATGAAAAAGATAACGGTAATAGAATGAAAGAAAGGTGTAGGAACAAAAGAGAGACGATTCCTTCACCCTAACCAATAAAAAAAAAAAGTGATAAATATAATAATCGTCATTGTGTTCGTATAGAATGTAATGAAATGTACGAATGATTGTATCGTTATGAGTAAATCGAAATATGTATGAAAAAGGTTGAAAAATTAATGAAATAATGTAAAGGGCGAGAAGGGCGAAGGTATATCTTTGTTTCACTAATCGTATATATACGTACGTTGGTATCAATCAAGTTGATAATGATATCGTTCGGCCTTTCGGCGAATAATTTTTAATACAATATTATATCTATATAATTGTCCGAAATGCAATTAGTAGCTAAACACAAACACGTTGGGCGAATGAATTAGGGGAAGTCTATGATGTAGCTAGAGGGGAAGAGAAGAGAAGAGAAGAGAAGAGAAGAGAAGAGAAGAGAAGAGAAGAGAAGAGAAGAGAAGAGAAGAGGCAGAGGGTGAGAAAACAAGGAGGGATGAATAACTGGGATAATATTAATAACAACTTGTCTATATATTATCACTTGCGGTGTTGAAAAACACATAAATTTTTCACTAGTATTCGTTGACTGCTATTAGTGTTAACGCTACACTCGTATAAGTATACTTGATTTGTATAATATAATATAATATAATAATATAATATAATATAATATAATATAATAATAATGTAATGTAATGTAATGTAACGAAATAATAATAAATATAAACACATTATTCGCGTACGCTATGCGATGATGATGATATGATGTATGTATATTTATATGTATGAGTATGAGTATAAGTACCTTGTGTATAATACCCGTAACACTGTGTTTGCAAACAGAGTGATAATAAATACCAGGCGTGGATTTTCTAACAGATATATTTATTGAGCCGGTTTTAACCGGGTCCTACGCGAATTAACACGTTTACTTTAAATAACCTTACGAACTGCTATAGAGACAAGCTTGCCGATTCTGGTATAATGGAGGTGCACCGCGCCGCGCGGACGTGCAGCTCGGGTCTTTACTCCTTGGCTGAGGCCCTGGAGGCCGCCCAAATGACCCCACGGCGTCCTGAAAACCTTCTCTTATAAATCACCGGCTTATTTAACGCGCTCCTTTACAAACTTCCATCTGATATTAACGCGGTTGTAAAATAGTCCCTTTTATACCTGCGGCTAATCGTACGTTTATATTAAAATTGATATTTCAGTTTTCATCAGTGATCGTCGTATATATGTATAGCTAGGAACCAACCAAAGAAAACATCACACAAGCGCACAAAGGGAAGAATTTGAATCGCCCTCTCCTAATACTGACCCCCGGAACCCGAACCACGACACAGTGATCGTCAAATGATAATACATCACCTTTATTATAGACTCTGTACTATTGCCCTATATTAATACGAGTTTAGAGCTAACTTTGACAACCACTGTTATAAAACGTATCGAAAACTTGAAGCGCTTCACTTGCGTTTCTCAAGCGCTTCCTAACTTCCGTAAAATACCAAACCATAGACGTAGCCAAGTGGATGTGGAGCGGAGCGCTTCAAACGCTTCTCTGTGTTTATTAACTGTTTATGTGTTTATTTTATACCACATATACCAAACTATCTACCTATAAACTTAAAAGCTTGTATCTTTATTTTATTCGAATAAAAAAAATAAATAAGTAGCATAAAATCATCATCATGGGTAAGCGACAGCATCAAAAGGACAAAATGTAAGAACCTGTTTTTGTCTCCGAATAAACATAACTTTTCTTCTAACGTTTAGAGGTTATGTTTACTGATCTAGTATTCTATTTCTATCCTCGAATCAAATCAAAGGTAATTTCACGATGCTTATGCTAGGTACCTCACATACACGGAATGGACAACATTGTACGGTGGTAAAAGAGCCGGAACGTTGGAGTCGACAGAAGACACAACGTTCCGTCGTTTACCTTACAATCATTGCTGTGTCAGTTTACAACCGTTTGAACATCCCTATTGCGACAACGATGGAAATGTATTTGAACTTCAGGCTATAGTTGATTACATTAAAAGATTCAAGCACAATCCTGTTACGGGAAAATCTATGGATGCTAAATCGTTGAACAAGTTGATATTTCACAAAAATTCAGACGGACAGTACCATTGCCCTGTATTGTTTAAAATTTTTACAAAACATTCCCACATTGTTGCCGTCAAAAATACAGGAAACGTATTTTCACACGAGGTAAATTTTGTTAAGACCGCATTTATATCATCTTCAATATTAAGTAGCGAGCGATCTGTTCTCTGGATTCTATTTTCTAAGCTGAAATTTTCAGGCCGTTGAACAGCTGAATATAAAGACCAGAAATTGGAGGGATTTGATAAACGACGAGCCGTTCGAAAGGAAGGATTTAGTAACTATTCAGGATCCAAATCATGCCAGCAAATTTAATTTATCTACTTTTCATCATATCAAGAATAATCTAAGAGTAGAAGACGAAGGTTCGATCTATAGTAACCCTAGTTACGATTAAACTCTTCTCTAATGGTACTAAACTTTCGTTTATATTTAATTACAGAAATAACTAAAGAGCGGAAAGATCCCAACGCTAAACTTAAAACCGTTTCTTCGGAGACTAGAGATATACTTGAGGAGTTGAACAGAGAATTTAAACCTGTAGAAAGCAAAGACACATCCTCTAAGGAAAAAGCAGACAAGTTCAATGCTGTAAGGAAGACAGGAAGCAGCAAATTTTCACTTTTTTTTTAAACACGGAAAATAAATCATTACTCCTTTGTATGAGTTTTAAATCCTTGTATCAATGCAGGCACACTATTCTACCGGTGCTGTAGCGGCGGGATTTACTTCTACTGTAATGCCGAGAGAGACTACACACGAAGCTGCGATTGTAGAGGAAGATTTGGTCCGGTATGAACGTGTGAAAAAAAAAGGTGACTGTTGATTTACGTTGAGAAAAAGATTGGACTAAGATTTTACACAATTTTTAATCCACACTTTTCGATAATCACGTTTAAACATGTTGTAAAATTTGTTTTTCCAGGATACGTGCGGTTTATCACCAATTTTGGAGCCCTTAATTTGGAGCTTTATTGCGACGTGGTTCCAAAGACTTGTGAAAATTTTATGAAGCATTGTCAGAACGGTTATTACGATGGTACAAAACTGCATAGATCGATCAGAAACTTTATGGTAAGATCGTGAACGATTCATGCCACAGATGTTGCATGATTGCAGCGGTATTATTGCTATAAGTTTTCATTATCTGCGCAGATCCAAGGTGGAGATCCGACGAATACTGGTAACGGTGGTAAATCAATCTGGGATAAACCATTCGAAGATGAATTCAAGCCGAACTTGGTCCACCAAGGAAGAGGTGTTTTGTCAATGGCAAATTCCGGCCCTAATACAAACGGATCTCAATTGTAAGAGGCTGGATTATTTTGAGAATATTGAATCATTTCATCTGCTGTAATAGCATAAGTTTCAAATAACATACAGCGAAATTTCTTTATTATACTAATTTAAAAATTCATTTATATTCACACAGTTTCATAACATATCGATCGTGTCGTCATTTGGATCGCAAGCATACAGTATTTGGAAAAATAGTTGGTGGATTAGAGACTCTGAATGCGATAGAGAAAATCGAAGTTGATAACAAGGACAAGCCAATTGAAGATATAATTGTCCAGCGCGCCCAAGTATTTGTCGATCCTTTCCAGGAAGCCGATGAACAATTGGCTGCCGAAAGGGCAGCTGAAATTCAAAGACTAGCCAAAGAAGCATCGAACAAAAAATCCACAAATAAAAACGAAGGGAACAACACTCTCAAAGTTTATCGCACAGGCGTTGGAAAATACGTACAATTTAATGACGAACAAGCCAAGTGAGTATTCGTCTGATATGATAAAAATCATACAGACATTACTGATAATTACAATTACAACTATTTATCATTTTTTCTAGAATCGAAAAAGGAGAGGTAAGCGGCGAGCCAAGAGCAAAGAAGAGCAAAGACACGTCTTATTCGTTCAAAAATTTTTCTTCCTGGTGAAAACTTGGCATTAATTATACCCAAGCTGTAATTATATACAGTATTCCCTCCGAATAGGGCCCCTCTGAATAGGGCCGCTTCCCCTAATCCTTGCTCGAGCGCTTCCCCCACTACATTTCTGTTCACGAATGTTTATACGTGCCCCCACTCAGAGGTTGAGCCGGCAGCCGTGTTGAGCCGTGCTCGCAAGCTATTGGTGGGGGAAAGTGGATTCCAGGAATCATACTCCCCTAACCGCCTTCGAGCGGCCCTATTCAGAGGGAATACTGTATATCAATTGTATAGTTTTAAATGAAAATTTTGTTTCTTTTTATACACAAAAATGTACATAGTATATACGTAATAAATGTTCCCGCTGAATCCCCGTCTTTCTTCTTTTCGTTTCCGTCCTTTTGTTGATCCATCTACTAATTCAGTAAACTTAAAAAGTATTCAGATATACTTATGTATGTATGAGCGAAAATTATGCTACTTATGTATGTATGAGCGAAAATAAGTGTAAAACAAATACTATATATTTTTCTTGATGAAGAATGCTCTTTGGCATTATCTTACGTCTGAGAGTTCTTAAAGCTTCTATTATTTTAGGTATAAGTATAGAAAGAAATAGTCAAATGAATATAATAACAATAACAATGATAATATTGACAGTGAAAAAAATGACATCAACAAGATAAATAAATAAGTTTATTTATAAAATATTGCATGGGTATTGTTGATACACGGATATACTTAGTTATACTAAATATATTGGAATATTATTCGAATTGCGATAGAGAATATTGATATAGACAAGGATCAAGAAAGGAAAGAGCAGGGATGAGGCCCTCCATGTTTGATCTTTCGCCGCTTTAGTCCGTCTCGAAATCCTTCCATATTGTAATCGGTGACGTACGTTCCGTGTCGTCCGGGTTGTTAATTTATATTCAATTATAGTAAAGAATATAAAGTGTGAATAGCGTCTGTTTGATCGTTGGTCGTGGTGGCTAAAGATATGGATGATTTAGGTGAGTGATTTCATTGTATATGATAAAAATAGGTGTTAAGATAACCTCAAACAGTATATCGCACCTCATCATATTTACATATATAAGGTTGCGTTTTATTTTTTTTATTATTTTATTTTTCATCATTTTTTTAATTTACACCTGGAAAGTGTGTTATCAAACGACAACGACAATAACAATTAGTTTTTTTCTTTTACCGTCATTTGCCGATTCAAACGATATCGCATTTTAATGTAATAAATATCTTCGAACGTAAATACTATATAGTGCATGTTTTGATCAATGTGTCAAAGTGGTATACTACATATCACTAAAGCGCGGGAATTTTGAAGGTATACATCTTACTATACAATATCTTCAATCTCACCGCGCGCAGACGGCAGATATGTTACAAACTTAAAAACAAAAACAAAATACGATCTAATACACGTAATTTCATAATCCTTTTTTCGATTTCTATATAAATTTCGTCGAATTTATTACAATTATTATCGTTTTGACAGACGTATGTAAGTAATATCATCGATCATCAATACTATTGACTTCTCTTCTTCTTACCAAAGAACTTCTCAAGTTTCAAGTGACAGTAGCTTGCTGATCTTCGGTTCCCGCGCGTTTGCTTGAATGGCAAGTGTTAAGTATTCCGTCTACGAAACGTCGAAATTATTCGACGTGACGACGACGTAGGTAACGGGGAATCAGCAATTTTATCCTGCGACTATATAATGACTAAACGTTTACGCACTTACATAGACACTAGTCTATACGTAGTACGTATACAATAAATAAAATAGTGGGGGATCGAGTGCGTAACTATTATCTGGGTGGTCACATAGCACTCACAGCTCACGTCTCACGTCTGGTATTCGTGATCGTCAGTCTTGGCCGAACTTCTGTATATTATACAGCTTGACGTAAATCGTGTGTGAAATTCGTTCGGCGATACTATTATATGCATATAGTGCATATACCTATATATTACCACAGTCAACGCTATTATACACATAGTATTGACTATATAGCTGTATCTATTAACGTTCGAAATGTTTACGCGATTAACAGTGGCCGATCAACAACGACGCTGTTTAAATCATATACACTACTGCACAAACGCGCTCTATCATATTTAGGTACATTAAACGCACATTGAGATTGATGGATAGGTAATAATTTTCGGAAGCAAATGCTGTCGCATTTATTTCTTTATTTAATATTCTCTATCGTATTCTACAAGTTTTTCTTCTTTCTAATACAAATTTGTTATTGAATAGGAAGAAGACGCGTTTTTCTTCCGTTTTAGCTCCGATTGATAGTAACTTTTGTCTTTCGACTTGATTATTCTTGATTCGATTTTTACTGGCTATAGAAAGAATTATAATCATGTTATTTTTTTATTTTTTTTATTTTTTTTTTTATTTTTCCTACCGCATGGTGTTAAACACGCGTCGTTTCGCACCTCGCTTCGCTTTGCGTTCGCTTCGTTAATATAACAGTTGAGTTATCACTGATTGTGGAGAGTAGGTAGCTGAGGGAATGTAGCATATTGCGGGAGTTTACCGTTCCATATCATTTAAACCAACTGTTTTAACGTAACAACTATACATGCCTTGTATCATGCATGGGAACTGATACGGCTTATCAATTGATAGTTTTTTTTTTTTTTACGCGGGTATCGACGGTGTGATTCGTAGTGTGATGCGTAGTTTTTACCGTTTAGATTCATCCCACCAATGAACTACTATTATATACTAACAGCAAAAATCAAATCAAAGAGAAAGAAGAAACCATAATAGATCAGAATTTTTTCAACATATATTATTATATACCAAAATAAAAAAAAATGTAAAAAGATTATTTTTGTCTTTCTTTTCTTTATCGTATATTGAAAAGTTGAAATTTATTATTGTCTTCAACCTTATGGTTCATTCAGCTTAATATAAGATAGGTGTTCAAACGAAGATGCGTTAGAAAGCTGTCGATTTCATCGTTGTTCAATTTCTCTCTATAGTCTATTCCGCGTAAATTAATCTATGCATATCGATAATGAATGGATTGAATCTGCCCAATTGTCTCAATTCAATATCGTTTGGTATTGCGGGAAGCTATTGATGAGTAATCCCAAAAGTATGATCAAAGAATGCGTATATCTTGTTAATATTGGTATAAATGAAATTCGATGTAAACCTATATAATGATCATACAGCCAGACAACGAGTATTAGTTAGTTCACTTATTTCTTGCAGGCAGTATTAATAATCCTTAAGGGGATCAGTAGGTACAGCGACTTTTCGAGAAATGATCATATAGTCCGAAATGAATTTATTTCATAACCAAAGTTCATTTCACATCAAAATATTTTTCTTTTTCAAAATCATGTGTCGTAAGGATTTTAGAGCACCGTTGGACCGATTCAGGTCATCTTGGATTCATTTTCTTCAGAAAACAAATCCTCATCATGTGAATGTAGGAATTTTAAAATAAAAAATTATGTCATAAGTTATGATCAATTTACCAAATTTGCAAAAATTATTATCCCTCATTTCTTAAATAACTTGGCCAAAACGAAAATTTTTCAAAATTCCTACATTCACATGATGAGGATTTGTTTTCTGAAGAAAATGAATCCAAGATGACCTGAATCGGTGGAACGGTGCTCTGAAATCCGTACGACACGTGATTTTGAAAAAAAAAAATATTTTGATGTGAAATGAACTTTGGTTATGAAATTAATTGATTTCGGACTATGATCATTTCTCGAAAAGTCACTGTACTGGTCCCTTTAAGTTTAATTTCGTTTCGTTTCGTCTCGTCTCGTCTCGTCTTGTCTCATCTCATCGTATAGGTACAACTACCGTCCGTTTGTCTGTTTGTCCGCTCATGGCGTGCCAACGATTGTATTTTTAGTAGATACCAGCGAGTAGCAGTCACATGGTGAACCGTCCGGTTGGACCAACGACGATAATCTGCCACGGGGTGCACCGATTATGGTTATAAAACATTCGTATATACACCTACAGTACATACCTCGTAATTTTCATCATTAATTATCAACATAATAAATACAGGTTTGGTATATCCGAAGAAAATTTAGGGTCCAAAAATTGACCGGAAATTACAATTTGAAAAAATAAGTGGTACAAGAGTAGCAAAGTGCCAAGTGGTTGGTGGTATGGTGATTAAATACCTGAAGTACAATACACCTACGTTAATTTAGTGCCATTTTATTTTTTAATTACTCAATATAACTTAAACATACCGATATAATTTCACAATTATGGCTATGGATCGTTCGATGTATGGGAAGGTGGAACCAGGTGCTACTTATCAACCGTATCGTATCACCGTAAAAAATGGCTCTTCACCAGGATGTAAGTTATATTCATATGTCTTATTCTGTGTCTTACTTATATATATGTAATTAAATTGAAACGAATTATTTATCAAGTCCTTATTGGTATCTCGCGATCAAGTCTTATTTTGTGACATAATATCGTTGAAACTTTGACAAAAGACGCAGAATCTTGCGGAAATCTGAAGTAATAACCATTTTTCAAGCAGCGTGCAGTGAAATGTTTACCAAGATTAAACTGACCGCAGTTCATCATTTTTGGTGAAAATTGTGTAACTATAAATGAAATATGTTGCTAAATATACTTAATATCGTAATACACAATTTCTACAGCAAAATTTCGTTGAAATTGTTTCAACATCAGTTATCAAGCTTTGCTGTACCTTATGCAATTTCAAACTGTTTTCCCTCCCTAGTGTGCACATTTTATTTCCAAATTGTGTTATATATTCGGTCGAAAATGTCAGTGCCTGATAAAAAGTAACAACAAAACAAATTTCATTACCGTTCGCAAACTTGACTTGGACCAATAATTTGGCTCGGAATCAAAAGTGGTTGTTGAAATTGTTCGAGTAGATATTTGTTAATGAAATCTTGTTGAAATATGTCAACTGCATTATAGAGGTAATTGAATTATGTAATTGGTATAGCCACATGATTGATTAACCCTAGAGGGGTACACTGGGTGTTTTACACCCAGTCCTTTTCGTTTCTTATTCAAGTGCGCAGGTTCTCCGATTTCATTTCATGCTTTCGAAACACACGATTTATTCATAACAACAAATTTTCGTAATCGGCTTTTTCTAACTCGATCGTATTCGCAGGCACTTCGAAGAAGAATTCTATACATTTGGAAATTTCAAAAATCTCAATCACAGCCGGAATGACACCTTTTTTAAAACGCTCGGGTATCGTACACCCTTATGCAGCTTACCCTTAGCGTAAGAATTAGGAAGTGTATTCGCTATGTGCATTTAGCTGGAGGGGATGGATGAAACTATGCCAGCGCCCATGGTGGCAATAAATAGCGTTTACAGGGGACAAATCCGGCACTTTTATTGGCTAGTTTCGAACCGTGTATACGCGTCACGAAATTCTAGCCAATCAGACCATTTCCCGCAACCCCAGTCTTTGCCATTTTTCGTCACTTGTGGCGCTACATGTAGACATGCACAGAGCAAATACCACCCTTCCAGGGTTAAATTATATTAATTTTTCAATTTATTAATTTAAATTTATTAATTTTTTACTGTAATCTAAATAGTTCTATGTTTTACTACTGCAGATGGTGGTAGGTAACAGTGCGATGCACGCCCTTGTAGTATACGACTATAGTCTAATTTGATATTCAGGAAGTGTATAAAGCCTACGATGAACCCTGTATTGGCCGCTGGCCAATAGATTTTTCCAAAATAATACAAACAAAGTTTGAAAATTTCATCAATAATGTATACTATAAGTTAGAATATTCCATAATAACAGCTGCCACGTATTGATTAACTTTTTTCGATGTTTTTTTTTTTTATGTTTTATGGACCGAAGATACAATTCGATGAGCAAAGTTAGGTATTCAAAGATCTGATCTTCGAAGGCGTAGGTATACATAAATACACGATTGCATAAATTTATTAATTTAGGAATATGACACGTTCGAATATTAAGACCGGGCGGAAATAGTCTGGTCGAGAATAGGCTTTGAATGAACGTGACACATTATTGTCACTCCTATATTATACCGCAGCGTGCGAGATATAGTTTTACTCTAAAGAATACATTTTCGGTATACGTATAACGAAGACCGCGGAGAGAATAGAACAAAAAAATATTTGGTCGAAGTTCGTAACGTCAATGCAACAAAATATTATGAAGTTGAAGTTCGCAACGTTAACGTAACAGAAATTTCGGAAAAAATTCATTAATTCATGACTCAAACGTTGTTAAAGTTGTCAAATAGGCGAGATAAGTGTGTTTTACCCAATTCGGGAAATGATGGATCGTATTTTGCTGTTCTTGAACCGTTCAAGTCATGAAATCAAAAAATTTGCACAATTATTTTGTTGCGTTAACGTTACGAACTTGAACCTCATAAAATATTCGCCAAAATATTCTCAAATTCAATACATGAAGAACGGTGCACAATTCCTCAAATTGTGTGAAACATGTTTATCTCGCATATATTTTACAATTCTAACAACATTTGAATCACGAAATGTTGCATTTCTTCAACGAATATTCTGTTACGTTAACGTTACGAATCTTCAACCTCATAAAAAAAATAAATAAATACAAAATAGAAAATGAAAAATGATAAATTAGACAGTGATGAACTTAAATGACCACAAGTTATAGTGCTATCACTATATGGCCAGTCGCTGTATTAAGTATTATTAGAATTTACTGGATTTTAGCTCTATTCATAGAGCAGCTACGATATTATATATATATTATGTAGTATACCTACGTACACAGAACTCTTCACTTCATTTCGCATGACTAACTGTTCAGGCTACGATTCCGCAGTGGTTTAATTAATATTTGTATAATAAATCTGTCCTCTAGAGACTATGGCAATCAGTTACTACCGTGAGAGAAAAGGTCTGGTGAGAGTAAATTTATTAGAACGTGTCACAACGAAAAAAAAAAAAAAAAAAAAAAAAAAATGGAAAACCCATATATGCAAACTAATTGTTCGCCGAACGCTTCTCGACGTATATTCTTTATCATGCGGTTGTATGTATGGAATTTATACAGATTTAGCTGTATATATCCTTGAATACAATTACGTCAACGGTTTATTCTATCATCCATATAGATAGAAATATTCAACAGGCTAAACGAGCTTCGTATAATAAATACCTACTTGTATAGTTAATGAATACTTATACTCCTATGACATTTATCTGCATGCTCTATGAACGAGGATCGATTAGTCTTGTGCGGGATATAACTTTGTGTATACACATTGCAATGTGTCTATCTAGTTCCGTATATTAATTTTTCCCGTGTTTAAAAAAGAATTAAACAACGAAGATAAGAAATTATTGGGTGAATTGGAATTCGTCACAAATAATTAATAATTGCTAGTTCTTTTTCCTTTAGGTGAAATCCCTGCATGACAGATTTTAAATAGCGTTTCTTCATCTCACGATGAATTTGATCGTTTAATAATAATTCAAGCGATATAGGTACAATTCTGGCATGAAATTCAGGAAATTAGAATATAATTATATTATACACACTACACAATTACAACGGGAGACATGTGCGTGGATATAGAATTCTTTCGATGTGACAAAGTCCAGGGTTAATGCCCTCGCATAAGTCTGGCGCCAAGAGTGCACGGTGTAGCTAATGTACCTGATGCTGCATACGTCAAAATGCACTAAAGGACTGAATAAAATCAAGTTTGAAGTATCGATAATAAGTGAGTGTGTCAATATGAGTACAAAGTGGAACAAATACACGAGACGGAGGCAGTCGATAATTAGGTATGACATTGAAGTCTGCATCGTTGGGACGCAACGAAATCCGAAAAAAGATAATCAAAATATATCAATCTTACCTAAAATGATCCTGCTATGGTTGAAAAGTGAAAACGACTAGAAATAACTTGAAAATGTTATTAAACCTATAGTAGGATCATTTTTATGCTATGTATATTTTTTTTAAATTTACGTTGAATTTCGTTGCGTTCCAACGATGCAAACTTCAATGTCATTATTAGGTAATGATTGAAAAACTCCTTCCTTCTTATTTGTTTATGTAGAGGAAAATCCTCATGGGAAGTTCGTAACACGTCAGTTTCCAAGCTGGTCTTAGGATGTCTTGAAACTTGTCGTGCCTTATTTTATAATATCTACGAACGTATGTACATGCATCTTGAGTGGAAAGAACTCTGAGACATACCAGTCGTTGCAAATTTATATTATATATGACTGACTTCTTGCCTCCTCATTAATTAATTTATTAATTCGGTCATATTCGAATTTCAATGCTCCCATATGGGCCAGAACGTCTCCAAATATATCTAAAAAAATTAAGTCAAGACCCTGGGTTCCTATATCTGAATTTTCAGTACTGCCCCATAAAGCCTTCGAACTTTCCCATTTAAGGCCCATCCCTAGTCACCTACCTCCTTTTGGTCGAAATGTGTCACATTTTTTTGGACGTATGTTTTCGGAATTGAAATAGAATTTGCGCTAAGTTGGCCTTTTTTGCGTTTTTGACGCCTGGGCTTGGATAATAATCGAAATGTGACACATTTCGACCAAAAGGAGATGGGAGACTAGGGATGGGCCTTAATAGTATATTATGTGGCATGCCAAGTGTTTTTCGGCGAGAATAATGATTTCAGGACGAGCTAAAGGCGAGCCGGAAGCGAGTTCTGAAATCATTATTCGAGTCAAAAACGGGAGTTATTTTATACTTCCTATCGCATTATCGCTCCGAATAATCTGAAACCCCGCACATTTCTTACCTATAGTAGTAGATATCCGTGAAAAATTTACAGATTTTTAAGGACAACATTTTATTTATCACAATTTGGAGATAAGACATTTTTTTTGGTGCGCTGTATAGCTTAGAAAATTATATCGTTGAAAATCTGTTGGATTTTCATCAGATACCTACCTACTACTGCAGGTAATGGAGTGTAACAAATTTGAGATTTTTCGGAGCTATAGGAAGAAAAAAAAGTTGACCGCGAAATGTGACAAATCGTGTTTTAGCATTAAAATGGGAAAACTTCGAAGGTTTTAGGTCGGTTGTACTCAGAATTGAGATAGGAACCTGGGATTTGGTTACATTTTTTTTGTATATATTTTGAGGCGTACTGGCGCCTGGATGCATTGAAGTTCGCAAAATGATCAAATTAAGGACCATCCTATTAATTAATTTTTACATCTCTGGTTCAATGAAACCCACATAATATTATCTGGGTTAGAGAGAAGAGGATGTTTCATAATTCACTACATATTATCTCTCGCGTCGTCACGTTTTATTATAAATTCGTGCAATTGGCATCAATTGTTTTACCACCGACACGGAATGAGCAAATTAATCCGGCAACACCCACATACCTAAGCTACCATACTTCATATTGCAACTCATTTTGCTACATACTGGTATAATATCGCGTGTCCAATGGCATAATGTTGTGAGCGCACGGAAAAAAATGAGCAGCTGGATATAGGACAACACTTTGTTGCAGTAGAAATGACAACAATTGTGGTAACATTTACTCATTAGGACATTGAAATTTACTCGCTCCTATGTACCAAATACTAGAATGTGGTAATTTCTACTACAAAAAAGTGTTGTCCTATTTATGTAGCTGATCAACATAAGTAAGTTCAGCAACAATTTTTTTTCCGTGCGCGATTATACGAGCGTTTGGCATTTTTTTGTAATAAAGAGGTCGCATCATTATTTTTCCTATAATATATTCACAAAAACAAAAAAAAACAAACTAAAATACGTTCAAAAATGTTGTGATCGAAATTCGGTCAAGTAAAAGCAGAATGTCGTGAATCCTGACGCATATAATATGACCTTTTAGACCGAACTGTAAGAAAAAGAATCACCTCACCTACATAATTCCAGAAGGTCGTATATTAACGATAATATATACGACTTTCTGTCATTTTTCAAAGTATAAAGACATACAAATTTTTGGAAGAACTTTAAAAATGTCTTATTTAACGATTGAAAGCAGAACGTTGTATCCACCCATCAAATAATGAAATTATAGTACCTATTGAGACATAAATTGGAATCAGGAAGTGTCGAAAATGATTTTTTTTTTCCTCAGCTGCTGATACTCTCAATGATAGATTTTGGTATGAACTAGCCTTTTCTAGACGGAGAAGTCTGTACCTCAATTTCAACTATACGTATTCACTCAAACGGGATTTCTATTTCCTATATATCAAAATTTGTACCTAAAAAAAAAAAAAAAAAAAAAAATTATAACTGTTCAAAATGAAGATATCGAGTTTGTTTTGGTCTTATTTTGAAGAGGAAATATTGCGGCATTGACTAAAAGAATCATTCGGTTTGAAGGATTTCAATTAGTGCCAAAAGTTTCATCGTGAAAAAGCGGTGACTTTGGGACTGGCGTATTATAGTATGGAACACCTTGTGGTACAATTACGCATAACTATATCTACCGTCGTAGCAGCTGTTATAAAACTAATATAACCGGCTCATATGAATTACATGCTACACACTCTTCTCAGATCTAGTTGTGGAAAAAAAAAAAAAAAAAAATATCCCAGTTTCATATGCATACGTGAAGGTGTATACCGTGACTTTCTGTGGATGCGGCCCAGCAGGGATACCAACCCAAAACTCGTTACCAGCAGTGTAGTAACTCACTACCTATTTCTAGTAAAATCATTAGAAATCACTAGATTTCTACTGGACATCACTAGCTTTTCAGTGATTTTACTAGGAAAATCTAGTAAGCTACTAGACTGCTGCTAACGAGTTTTGGGTTAGTATCCCTGCTGGGTCGTATCCACCGAAAGTCACGGTATGCTATACCGTGACAATCTCTGGATGCCGAACGCCAGGAATACCAACCCAAAACTCGTTAGCAGCAGCTTAGTAACTTACTAGACTTTCCTAGTAAAATCACTGAAAATCTAGTGATCCCTTACCAAAAAAAAAGTACTGGATTTCAGTACTTAGTACACAATTTGCAATACTAGTACTTAGCATCAATACTATAGTACTTGTACTTAGCATCACTACTAGTACAGCATCACTACTAGTACTAGTACCGCGTGTACTCAGTACTAGTACTAGTAGTGATGCTAAGTACTAGTACTAGTATTGATGCTAAGTACTAGTACTAGTAGTGATGCTAAGTACTACGAGAACTGCAAGTACTGTACCGTACTTACAGTACTGCCCTGTACTTACAATATTGCGCAGTACTCGCGAAATCAGTACAGCAGTACTTGAAGTACTTTAAGTACTGCTGTACTAGCAGTACTTTGCAGTACTTTTTTTCGGTAAGGGATGTCCAGTAAAAATCTAGTGATTTTGATAGAAACATCTAGTGAGTTACTAAACTGCTGCTAACAAGTTTTGGGTTGGTATCCCTGGCGTTCCGCATCCAAAGAATTGCCACGGTATATATATATGCGCTTCACGCTTTATCTCGGAAGTCATTTTATCATATATTTATATACGCGAAAGTAGTTTGAGATCTAGTCAAGTGAGTTTCAAGTTTTCTTTCCTCTTCTTTTCACTTCTTTTTTTTTTTTTTACATAATTATAACTGATAGATCCATCAGCTGCCTGCAGCTATTTCATTATATCATTATCTAATTATAGTAACATTCCAAACGATTATATAAATTTTCATAATCGGTTAAGCCGCAATACTGCTAAAAATTCTCTTATCCTTTATACTAACGCGCATCTGCAGCATGAAATATCTCCGATAATTGAAGTCATCACGGAACACCGCACCCTGGTTCATTTTTCAGAGTCATTAATTCTTATCTTCCTCTTTCATTCTCTTTTTCTTTTTTTTCTTTCTATTTTGTAATATAATTCTCGATTAGGGTGAAACGCGAGGGTTAATTAGCTGATTAGTTCCATTGCCATATATATGTACTATACACAGTTTCGTTTATCACGTAAAGTGACAACGCGCTTGTTATCCGCGAGGTAATGATCAGACTTATTAACATTCTATACATATACTTTACTAAATTAACTTGCTCTTGAAATGTCCACAAGCTTTTTCACGCTAATGACTTCGGCTTCGTACTACTACATATATATATACACAGACTATGTACATTAGACCGGTTCAAAAAAATCGACTCTTCTTTTTTTTTTTTAATTTTCTTATTGAAATACTTTCGGAGGGGTGAAAGAAGATGCCTGTTAAAAGCGGAGCTCTTAATATCAAGATTTAGCGGTCGCTCATCGCGGATTTATATTTTCCATTTAAATAGCATAGGAATTTTTTTTTTTTTTTCTTCAGAATTTCGTAGCTCACAAACCAATGAACAAATCCAAATGACTCTTACATATTTTGATAGGGGATTGAACACTCTAAAAAATGTATCTATCATTGTGGAAAAAAAATCACAAAAAAAAATAGTTTACTCACCTATAAATTGAAATTTGAGCTTGAATAACTTTGGAAGGAGTCAATTTATCAAAAAATGATAAGAGAAGCTTTTTGTCGAGTGTTCAATTTTCTATGAAAATATGTTTGAGTAATTTAGATTTGTTCATTGGTTTGTGAGCTACAAAATGATGAAAAAAAAAAAAAATTCCTATGCTATTCAAATGGAAAATAGAAATCCGCGATGAGCGACCTCTAAATCTTAATATTAAGAGCTCCGCTTTTAGCAAGCATCTTTTTTCAGCCCCCCGAAAGTATTTCAATGCAAAAATTGAAAGAAAAAGAATAGTCGATTTTTTTGAACCGGTCTAATGTACATATATATGGATATATAATGTATCACAATTTTGGCAGGCGTGATATTTCTACCTAAAAATTTCACTCAACGCGGTAAACTGGGAATAATGATATAAACATTCGACTCTAATTATTACGTCAATTTTTCTTTAACATTTTTTTCAAAGAAGTAGACAATACAAGTAGGTATAACGGTAAGTATCTGCCTTTACATTACGTGAAAAATGCTTCGTTTTATAAAAATTATGAACGTAAATAAAGTTATTGAAATTTTCTTCTTAAATTTGCGGTATATGTTGTCGAGGCTGTAGCAAAATTACAATTTTCTTTTTGTTGATGGTGGACAAGGTTCGAAAACATTACACAGGCCCACAAAAAAAAAAAAAAAAAGTTGTCTGAACTTTTGATTCTTATGTATTTTCCAACGCTGAATCCGAATCCGAAGTCAAATTAGGGAGTTTCCCTGCTCCTTCGCGAGAAAAACGCAAAAAACATGATTTTTGATGGTTTGTTTATGGTTTTTTGGAATTTAATAGGAAACGACGAATGATAACGTTAATCTGAATTCAAATTCGACTTCTACGGATCAAAATACGTCGAAAACCATATTTTTTCTTTTTTTTTTTTTGCTCGAAATTTCGATCGTAATTAGAATTTACTAATATTATAACAGAAACGCTGGCAATACTATGCGGATTCCAATGATTTTATACTCGAAAAAGATAGAATGTGTTTGAAAGATATGATCGAAATTTCGAGGGCAAAGAAAACCAAAATATGGTTTTCGACGTATTTTGATCCGTAGAAGTCAAATTTGAATTCAGATGGATTCAGATTCGTCGTTTTATATTAAATTCCCAAATACCATAAACAAACTATGAAAAGTCATGTTTTTTACGTTTTTCTCGCGAAAGAGCAAGTAAACTCCTTAATTTGACTTCGGATTCGGATTCAGCGTCGAAAATACATGAGAAAAGTTCAGATAACTTTTTTTTATTTTTGTGGGCCTGTGTTATCGCCACACAGCACCCATAGTCCAGGAATTTTAGCACCGAAAATGGGTTGGCTCCGCAAAAAATCCTGATAATTGATTTTTCGATTGGATTATGTCAGAGGGTGTCCCCTAAGTGTAAATCCAAGTTTGTGTCGTCCGAAACCGCGAGCGTTAGGCGCCATTTTGAAAAACGTCTTTTTGCAAATATCTCGGAAACCGTGAGTTTTAGGTTAAAAATTGTAAGGACCTTTTTTGTAGAAGATAAAATTTTCCGTCTTTTTTATTGAAAACTTTTTTCTCTATTGTTAATATTAGCCGAGATATAGTCGATTGAAAAAACCAAATTTTTGTTTTTGGAAAATATCTCGATAATTTGTGGAAATACGAAAAAAAATGTATAAAAATTGGTCTTTACCCGACTACGCTAAAATGACCATATTCCATCCCTGAAATACGGGAGGAAAGTAAGCGATTTTTGACTAGAGGGAAGAAAAAGTCGATTCGCGGGCAAAAAAGTAAATCAGCGGGCAAGAAAGTAATTTAGCGGGCAAAAAAGTAAATTAGCGGGCAAAAAAGTGAATTTAGCGGGCAAAAAAGTAAATTTAGCGGGCAAAAAAGTAAATTAGTGGGCAAAAAAGTAAATTAGCGGGCAAAAAAGTACATTTAGCGGGCAAAAAAGTAAATTAGCGGGCAAAAAAGTAAATTTAGCGGGCAAAAAAGTAAATAAATTATTGAAAAATTAAAATTTTTTTTTAAATCCGAAACTTCAGCAATTGTCTGAAAATTTCGGAACTGATCGGAAATGTTCGGCTACACTGAGTGTAGCCCGGTGTAGCGAACCGAAAACGTCATTAGTTAATGAATTCGATGAAACTTATAGATATTCTTGTAAAAAAAAACATAATAAAGATTTGTTGAAAATATATTCATGTTTTAAAAATGCTTTAAAGACATTTAAAATTCGTTTTTCTTTTTTAGTGGGGGGCTCTGCTTCCCCAACCCCCCGGCGGGGCTTCGCCCCTGCACCCCACCAGGGCTCCGCCCTGGACCCGTTTCATAATAGGTTATTGGCGACAATATCATATTTGTGCTGTTGGATTTAATACCTTTCATAACTTATATTTCAAAGCCTATAACAATAGAGAAAAAAGTTTCGAATAAAAAATATAGGGAATTTTAACCTCTACAAAAAAGGTCTTCACAATTTTTAACGTAAAACTCACCGTTTCCGAGATATTTGCAAAAAAGCGTTTTTCAAGATACTGGCTAACGCTCGCGGTTTCGGACGACACAAACTTGGTTTCATACTTAGGGGACACTCTCTGACATAATCCAATCGAAAAATCAATTATCAGGATTTTTTGCGGAGCGAATGTCTAAAAATCCTGGACTAATACCCAAGTGAAAAAAGTCAATATTGTAGCAGTATTGCTCATATTGCTGCAATAGTGCTGCAATATTGAAATATTGCTACAATGTTGCCGCAATATTGGGTGCTGTATGGGTCTATACAATGTGATGGAATGGATTTTTCAGAAAACAAAAAAAAAAAAAAAAAAATGCGGATCTTAGCCGCATAAAAACAAAACAAAATCGTTCTCCCTGTTTTTTTGCAATATAATAAAATTGTTACTACCTGCTTGACCGAATTTCTAATGAAAGTTATAGCTATTGATATTCCACGTATTTGAAAGAAAAAACGTGGAGTCAAGTAGCCCGAAAATCTGCGGGTCAAACGATAGTTAGATGCGTCTAATCGGTCGATTTCGTTGACCCAAGTGTATAATAGTGCGTTGGGTATATGATTCGATATGATGCATATAATAATTTGCCTTTAATGGTATTACATAATGAACCGTATGTAATGCGTTCCATATCTGTTTATAACCCTAAGTCCTTATAAGGATAACTTTTGAAAGAATTCTGCTTTTATAGTTGCGAAATTAGTAGTGTTGTTCGAATGAAAGGAAGACTTATGTGACTCACGAGTCACGACCAAGGGAACAAACGGTAGAACGTGCAATGTTCGACGACTTCTTTGGGAAAAGAACCTTCGCCATGTCCTGGTTTAGCTCTAATTACCTTGACACTAAACTTCCCCTGCTTTATAAGACAAGACAATCATATATACATTACTCAATGATTATAAATAATTACTTATCTTTGGTACATAAACTCCGCGTTTACTGTATATAGTTTATGCCAAAAGTATTATATCGCGTTACGCGTACGTTTTACAACTTTTTTTTTTAAATATAATTATACAATTTATTCTCCGATATATATATATATATATATATATATATATATATATATATAGACAGAGAGAAGATTTGCATAACTTTCATTCCAATATTAAAGCGTATAAATATACAAAGCGAGTTTTGATAACGATGTTTAATAATAGCGATTATTTGTTTGCACAAATCGTGACCTGGTGATCGGCTAGTCGTCAGTAATTAGTACATACGAAAACTTTTATTAATATCGTATAAACTGCACTGACATCAAATGAAAATAAAAATTTTACATATATAGCTGCAGTAATCAGTAATGTTTAATAATGTGTATGTAACTAAATTATAAATAACAGATAATATATACTATCATTATTCTATTATTATATTTGAATATAGGGTAAGAAGTACCGCGTTTCTGGCCACGGTACGTTTTTTTTTTGGCCTGCACTTTTGGAATGGTTAAAATTACATACACATATAGTATGAAAAAAATTCTGAAAATACTGTGACATTATAAATTATATTTTCTATGTTCGGAAAGATGGGAATATTCTATGAAAATAATATTGGAAACCTTAGAACCTCGATACGCCAACTAGTGGCAGAAAATAGAACTACTCAGAGAAGGCTACAGTAACCAATGAGAGGGCTTGGAACCTCGATACGCCAACTAGTGACGAAAATAGAACTACTCAAAGAAGGCAAAAATTTCAAAGCCACGCCCATTCCAAGGATCCCAATATACTAATTCTAGAATTATATTAAGGGGGAGGTCTACTCGATTGGTTACCGGCTTGTCTATTTTCTCGAATATCTCCGAAACGGGACTATCAAATCGACTTGTCCTTTCGGCAGCCGATGTTTGACGAGTAATAAGTTCGAACTGGTACGTTTGATCGAATGAAATTGGGATTTTTTTTTTTTTTTCGATCGAAAAGTGTTGGCGTGCCATTTATTTCGACTTATATCAAAGCCTACGTATCAAAAATGCAAAATCGACCGTCGTAGCCCGATTCTCTATGAAATTGCGAACACAACCATCCCAAAACACCTTTGTTCCCAACAACGATGAACGGACCAGTTGTAATCTACGATTTCGTGGTAATTTTCGCGATTCTCAACAGCTGAGAGCGGCTATTGCCGCTAATGTCATGATATTAGTTCCCAGAACACCCGTGAGATGTAGCCTCGCGCACATTTTTAGCATATTAGTGAGAGATGATTAGATTGCAGGTCGAGTCACGTGGTACCAGGTGTATCAACGTAGCAGCGTGGCGACATCTCACGGGCTTTCTGGTAACTAATATTATGACATTAGCGGCAATAGCCGCTCTCAGCTGTTGACAATCACGAAAATTACCACAAAATCGTGGATTACAACTGGCCCCTTCATCGTTGATGGTAACAAAGATTTTTTGAGATGGTTGTGTGCGGAATTCTATATAGAATCGGGCTACGACGGCCAATTTTGCATTTTTGATGCGTAGGCTTTGATATTGACAACTGCACAGTACGATAAAAAAAAAAAAAAAAAAAATACAAAAATTTCCGATTTCATCTGATCAAACGTACCAGGGGTGCGATTCCATAACTCTTATCACTGCTATCACTGTCGATAGATATCATAAAACAGTCAAAACAGTCTATTTTACTATTTTACGTACACGTTTCACTCTTATGACATCTGTCGACAGTGTGATAGCAGTGATAAAAGTTATGGAATCGCACCCCAGTTCGAACTCATTACTCGTCATACATCAGACAATTCGAAAGGACAATTCGATTTGTAGCCCCGTTTCGGAGAAATTTGAGAAAATAGACAGGCCGGTAACAAATCGAGTAGACTCCCTCCCTCCCTCCCTCCCCCCCGGCCCTTAACTTAAATCTGAAGTGGCTAAAAACAGTACTTCTACGCTACAATATGTAGTTTTGAAACGTGTGCTTAAGGTGGTAATGTGCTTGGCAGTCGGAAATAAACTCTGTCGATAATATATCGACTGTGCAACGCACTCTGTTTTATCATAAGCATTGCTACTTCGAACTGCCGCTAGTTGCTATTTTTTTTTTTGTCAAAATTATTTTATATTCAAATTTTTGATGATAATTTGATCTTTCGATTGGAAATATGAAAATAGAATAATCGAAACTATACTATAATGATGCAAAAATAACAAATTAATAAATCATTGAATTCAATCCTTCGAGAAATGTAATAATAAATTCATTATAATTATTTTCTTCCGTTTCTATATTATCTTCTTTTTATTATATTTTTAATTTTTTTTTTAAATTCGCCTTATCGATCGACGATATCATTATATTTTTTTCTTGCAACGAGTGCAGTTTTAATATATATATACATATATATATATAGAGAAAAGATGTTTTATAACGAAATCAATGTCTTACTGCAAGCTCTATATACAAGCTTATACATTAGTTTATAAGTTTAAGTTCGGCATATTCGATTAGTTACATCACTATAAATATTCACCCGTTTAAACTCTGCGTAAAAGCTTTTTCTGGGTAGGTAAGCGTCTGGAGTCGAGATGAGCTCTTAGTTGTCTCACTGCTTTCACATACTCTAGAAACTGATTTCGATTCAAAACGCGCTTTTCCGTTTTCGCGAACATTTGAAAAAAGTAGGAAGGAAAAAAAAAAAAAAAAAAACATTATTTCATCATTTTTCTTTCTTATATCTGATTCGTAACACTAGAATTATCTTTTTTGGTAAACTATTTTTCAAAAAACTAGTCCCGATCGAATAATATGAGTCCCTTCGCTCTTTAACTCCTCGCGACTTGATTTTGTATTTTTCTATTTTTGTATTTTGTATTTCCAATTTTTTTTTTTTTTTTTTTTTTTCACTATTCAATTATTTATACCCACTGCAGCACCGCGATAATAACTGACGATTAGTCATTTCAGCGTATCACTTTCCTCGCGGACCATCAGTTTATACTCTTCGAATGAAACAAGTGCGGATGTTGGTTTGACCGTCTGCTGTATCCGGTCTGGGTTTTTCCTCCTTTGCTTAATATTTTTTTTTTTTTTCTTTTTTTTTTTTTTACCACCGAGTCATTTCAAAGTAATTTAATCTCATTACTCGCATTTCCTTTGTTCGTAGTGAACGCACGGAGTTTTATTATATCATCTTTAAGCTACATCTTCTGTACTACATCATTTCCTTCTCTTTTTTCTTTTTTTTTTTTTTTTTTCTTATTCTTTTTTTAAACACGTAGGTACACCTATATTTCATAGACGTCTGAGTGTAGACAGAGGGCGAAGTGATAAAATAAATTAATCGTTACTTGTATGTACGTTTAGTAATTTTTTTTTTCAATTTATTTCTCAATTATAAAGTACAAAGATTTATAAATATACGCGTGTTATACAAGTTGAAATTATCACATATTGCTATCGCAGTGTTAACGGTGTCTGAAAAAAAAAAAAAGAAGTTGAAAAAAATAAAATAAAAAACACCCGAGGAAAAAAGAACGAACTTTGATTGTGAATTGTCTCGCTGTTTACTGTATTACAGCTCTACTTACATACCGTAGACATGACTGGTAAGTCTAAATATAGTATTCTGATACGTTTTATTCCAAGGTGCGCGAGCCTCCGCCCTCCTCAATATTAAAAATCTTGTGCAGAGATTTGATTTGATTTTTTTTTTTTTTTTTTTATCCAATAAAACCATTTAATTAGGTACTTATTCACTTTGACATATAAGTTATGATATGATCGATCAGCTGGAGAATTTTACGGTCATCGTTTTATTAGCCAAAATTTTGCTGGCAAAAGATTTTAATATCGAATTATATATATCTGATTATAATACATAAATATATAAATATATTAACTGAAACTCTTCTTTTCATGATCAATTTTTCATTCAAACGAATAGATTTGATTGTTTTCTTATTTTTTTTTTTTGATTAATTCCGTTTTTATTCAAAAACTTGGGTGGGAGTTAAAATTTCGAAAGTCCAAAACGTAAACTGGCTGAAATATCGAATTTCAAAATTAGCGAAACGCAAAATTCAGAACAGGCAATATCACGATACTCTATAAAGTATTGGGATCCTTGGAATGGGCGTGGCTTTGAAATTTTAGCCTTCTTTGAGTAGTTCTATTTTCGTCACTAGTTGGCGTATCGAGGTTCTAAGCCCTCTCATTGGTTACTGTAGCCTTCTTTGAGTAGTTCTATTTTCTGCCACTAGTTGGCGTATCCAGGTTTTAAGGTTCCCAATACAAAAGATTATTATGAATACGGAAATATCACAGCAAATTCCATCGAAAAACCAATTTAAGAATGGACAAGGACACGAAGGGCAAAATATCGAATTAGTGAAAATATCAAACATATGAAATTTGGACTGTTCTTAATTTTAGAATAGTCAATCTAAAGACCGCTTAAAAATTCTAATTCATTACGAAAGGTCAAAAACTCGAATGGTCAGAATCTCGAATCGCTTGAAATTAGACGGGCCGGAATAGCGAAAATGCTGCAACACAATTATTCAGTAACTAATTTTGAAGAATCAACGAAGAATGTTGACATCGTTCATAAATATACTTAGAAGCTTATGAAAATTCTATCATTCGAGATTTTGACCTTTCTACATTTTGCGTTTATAAGTTCTGCTCCTTTTGAATTTTGGTTCTCGCTATATTTATGTTTGGTTTAAAAAAACCGCGAATTTTAATTTTTTTCGTCAGTGAAATCTACAGAATTCTATAAGGTAATGGAAAGATCGACTATACAGGGTGTGTCACCTCATGTGTTCAGAATGGGAGGGACCTAGTCGACGCGAAGCCGCGCCCCAGAAGATACAATTTTTTGGTTTGAGGAAAAAATGTCGACAACGACTTGAAATTTGTATTGATAGAAAGGGCAGACAATTCGAGGCGTATCTGTCAGCGTCAGAATGAATAAATACTCAACAAGCACATTAATTCGTCGTTGACATTTTTTTCCTACACCAAGAAAATGTATCTTCTATTCTTGTGAGAATTTCGGTCTAATCAAATTTCATGCTCGTTGATTGGATATCGGGGCGTGGCTTCGCAAAGACTAAGTCCCTCCCATTCTGAACACATAGGGTGATACACCCTGTATAGTGGTGAAAAACTAATGCGAAAATTAATCTTCTTCTCGTCTATTATAAATGATAGTAAACTTAATATTATCAATGAAACTCAGTCTAACTGATATAATCAATAAGACCTTAAAATCAGAATGAACGTTTTTGTTGTATGATCTAAAAAAATCAGAAATAAATTACGGTTAGTGGAAAAAAAATCTGAAAGCAATATACAGGGTGAATTCTCCTCGATGCGACGATAACAAGTATGAATAGAAAGGGGCGGAGCGTTTGCGATGATAAGTCCCTCCCTCATGCGATACCAAAAAGAATTCACCCTGTATAGGCGTTTTTTAGAGTCAAAACAATGGAATATATTATATACTATATAAAAAAAATAAAAAATAAAAAAAATGTATTGAATCCGAGATGGTCAGGGTCAAACGTCAGCCGAGTTGGCGTGAAGTACCTACACGGAAAGAAATTTTTCGCGTATATCACTATGCCAGTATGGGCGTGAAGGCCATGCTGTATGGTATCGACGATTCTCATTCATTTTAATAGTTCGGTCAACAGACTTTTATTCAGAACTTTTTTGTATATTCACCAAAAATGATGGGCAAGGTGTCATTTGGTTCGGAAAGGCATTTAGAAACTTTTCGAAAGGGTCCCAAAAAGGGCCGAAAGAAATTGCAAAAGTTATAAACAATTTATTAAAAAAAAAAAAGAGGGGGAGTTCGGTTTTTTGCGAATATCTTAAAAACCATTTGAGATATTCAAAATCGCAAAAAAGATCCTAAAAGAGCAGAAAATTTCCTACAAAAAAGCTCTACCTCCCCAAACTCTACAACCAATATTTATAATTTTAATTGTACGGTGAAAAAAGGACTAAAAATAGGTTAGGCGGCGGTCGCGCGCGCGATTTCAGTCCTTTTTTCACCGCACAATTAAAATTATAAATATTGGTTGTAGAGTTTGGGGAGGTAGAGCTTTTTTGTAGAAAATTTTCTGCTCTTTTAGGATCTTTTTTGCGATTTTGAATATCTCAAATGGTTTTTGATATATTCGCAAAAAAACGAACTCCCCCTCTTTTTTTTTTTTAATAAATTGTTTATAACTTTTGCAATTTTTTTCGGCCCTTTTTGGGACCCTTTCGAAAAGTTTCTAAATGCCTTTCCGAACCAAATGACACCTTGCCCATCATTTTTGGTGAATATACAAAAAAGTTCTGAATAAAAGCCTGTTGACCGAACTATTAAAATGAATGAAAATCGTCGATACCATACAGCATGGCTTTCACGCCCATACTGGCATAGTGATATACGCGAAAAATTTCTTTCCGTGTACCTCATAGTACAGGAGATTTTCGAACTCCGAAATGTTCGCTTCGCGAAGATCCACAACCATGACAAGTCGAATAACCTGGTCCTAATCCAAGGCAACGTTGACTATAATATTATATAGTATCAAGTATATCTATACAATCGCGCAGAGGCTGAATGAATTGGGTAATTCACGGAACTGTGGGATGTGCGTGGTTGTTAGCCATACGCATTTTAATTAGATATACCTTATGATAAATATATACCCGCATACACACATGTATATCTGTATAGATGAAATTAGAAGTCAGGTGTGAGGCTGCAGCAGGCCAGATCCATCAGTCGTGTATAGAAATCGGTCCAGAATCAACATTGAAAACCGTTGAAGATCTACAGTCGCTCGATCTAAGACCGATTATCGTGATATATTTGTATACAAACCGTGTAAAAAAGTGATGTATGTAAAACAGTATCGAAGTGTCTACGTGATATAAGACAGAAAGTGAAATTTCTTCTTATTATACTCAGTTTACGAGAATTTTATTTCACTATCTGCGGCCAAGTTTATAAAGAAATTTTACCCGCACATATATATGATACATAATATTATATATGTAACATATATATGTAACTCAGTTACTTCATGAATATCGTAATTGTAAAATTACGTAATCTCATACAATCCTGGGGGTTTCCTTTATTATTTTTCTCGCGGAATTATTACATTTAATAAAATGATTGGCTATAATATATAATTGTTCGATTGATCTAGTATATAATATAAAACAATGTGTAGAAACTCTGGGGGTGCAATTAGACGACAATAAGATATCATCGCAGACAGTATAACAACAACAAGTAATTTGTTGTGTTATCTTTAATTAGCCGTGACGTCACAGCTAGATGATTGTCGTTTGTTTCGAGGGCATGTCGGAAATAAATAGACCACCGTGGTATTTCTATATCCTACATATGTCTAGGTATTAATGTATGTAAGACTATGTGTTCGTGTGCGGGCGCTTGGTTTAGTTTCACGTCTTCTTTCATCGTGCGGCTTGCGAGGCCAGAGGTCCATAAGAGGTTCGCTATGTCCAGAACCAACCACTACCTACGCCATGGATAGTGTAGTAAGCGATGTAAACCTCCATCGACGTGTACATTATCATATCGTCATAATTTTTATTCAACTTCTCGTCAACACGTATAATGAACGGTGTAAAAAAAAAAAAAAAAAAAAAAACAGCAACCGAAAGAAACGGGAGTTCTTTCGAAAATTCTATACGGCGGAACAAAATAATTTGTTGAATCAGTAAGACGGTGCCACCAGGTTTACATTTCGAAAAATCGTTTTATATTGGTTCGAATTCGGCCAAACCGTTGCTATTCTGATCTTGAGCTATTAATTCCTAAGGGAAAACGATATTTTTTATACCTTCTGTATGGGCTCTGCCCAAAGAAAACCGTTTTTGATCCTGATATTTAACCATAATTCAACAGAGTCGTTCTGGAGTATAAAATCTGCGAAGTGATTTGGTCAATTTACGAAGTAGTTTTGTTGATTCGTCACAGTAGGTCAATCGATTTGATGAATTAATCGGCTCAGTTAAATCGACCACATACCGTGAGGTTCTGTGGACGTGGAACGCTAGGAATACCAACCCAAAAAGAGTGCTATTTCATGGGCAGTAAGCTGCAGCAGCAGTTTAGTAACGTACTAGATGCTTCTAGTAAAATCACTAGAAATGACTAGAAATCTAGTGATTATTGGTCACTAGATTTCTGGACTAGAAATCTAGTGACCAGATTTTCAGTGATTCTAGTGATTTTACTAGAAACATCTAGTAAGTTACTAAACCGCTGCTGCAGCTCACTGCCCATGAAATAGCACCTTTTTGGGTTGGTATCCCTAGCGTTCCGCGTCCACAGAATATCACGGTATGTAGTTTTGGTAATTTAAATTTAACCCAAGACGGTCACACCTCATGAGAATCCCGTGGTGGTCACATGGGGTGTGACACACCCCAGTACTTTGAAGCGTTGTAGAATTTCGTAGAATTATCCTAGGGGCCCCAAAAAAATTGAGAACATATTTCAAACGTTTCTCCATTAACCCATCCAAGAATGTAACGCAAATTTTAGTTTTAAGTATGTTCACAAAATTCGTGAAAAAAAAATTTGCGAAAAAAAAATAAATAAAAACTCTAGTTAGGGGTAAAAACGTCGGTTTTCGGGAATAAGAGGGGGAAATCCGAACTCGGAAATAACCTGGGGTGTGTCACACCCCATATGACCGTCTTGGGTTAACCAATTGAACATATCGACGCCCGATACGAATAACAGCACATTTCAGATTCCGGGTGGAAAAGAGCACATTTCAGATTCCGGGTGAAAAAGAGCATGTTTCAGATTCCGGGTGGAAAAGAGCATCTTTCAGATTCCGGATGGAAAAGAACAGGTTTCAGATTGAGAATGAAAAATAGCACGTTTCAGATTCACTCGAAAACTAGCACAATTCAGGTTGAACCGAATATTACTTATTAGCAAGTGTCAGGTAGGTTTATTATAAGATTGAATTAATCATTCAATGATGAAATTGAATCGAGTTTTTGTGCATAATTGTGAATTTCCAATTTCGTAATAAACCCGAGTCGAAATTTAGCGCCTACTTTAATACTCATAGCATCCAACTTAAGTTCTCTAGATCCTATTTAGACCTCAAACTCCTATTTTGAACCTACAAGTCCTCAAGAATCGAAATTTAGCGCCTACTTTGATACTCATAGCATCCCACTCAACGTCTCTAGATCTTATTTAGACCTCAAACTCCTATTTTGAACCTACAAGTCCTCCATAGTCGAAATTTAGCGCCTGCTTTGATACTCATAGCATCCAACTCATAACGTCTCTACAGATCCTGTTTAGATCTCAAACTCCTATTATCAACCTACAACTCTGTAGTCGAAATTCAGCGCCCGCTTGAGTACTCATAGCGCACAAATGAACCTCTTTTCAATCCGTAATAATAATTTAGCACCTATTTTGATACTCATAAAGTCCGATCTCAATTAATGATGCAATTTTCCTTATTGTGCATTATTTTAGTAATTAAAATTGGGACGCAGCTGCATTATTCATTACATCATTTTGCGACATTATGCATCATTTTGATAAATATCAAACTCGATGTTTTCGAAAAAATCCCATAGATCCCTCCGATGTCGATTTCGAATAACCTCCGTTTGCAGCCCATCTTAGCTTGTTCTGTACGAAATTATGATGTGCTTTTAAGAAGACTTTATTGGATAATTATAGGAATATATGTATTTTCAGCAGTTTATCGCTGTCGTTGCGTAATCTGAAGATGTGGAGGGGGCGGGGATAGCAGCTTCTCGTGAGATCCTCATTTAACCCTCAATGCAGCCGTGCACCGCTACGCTGCAGGGTGTAGCGAGGGTTTTGCGAGGTTCTCGTGAGATCCTCATTTGACCCTAAAATGCTGCATTTGTCTGGTAACTACGAGTTTTAGGCGCTAAAGAGGGTTTCAATTCCCATACAAAATAAACCTCTCTAGACCCTCAAAAACCTCCCAACAGTAAAATTTTGAGGTTCTAATGAGGCGTTAAATTTCGACTCGGGAACCTACATGACACTTACTAATGAGTAATATTCGCTTCGCCTGAATTGTGCTAGTTTTCGAGTGAATCTGAAACGTGCTATTTTTCAATCTCAATCTGAAACGTATTCTTTTCCATCCGGAATCTGAAACATGCTCTTTTTCACCCGGAATCTGAAATGTGCTGTTATTCTTATCGGGCGTCGATATATCAACTAACGAAAAATATTGCATGATGGAAATAGATTTTGATTTATTCAACGACTCCTTGAGGACTCTGGGTTTATAACAGGATTCGAAAATCCTTTTATATTATATTCTGATGAAGGCCAGAAATTTTGGAATCTAAATTCCGTACATTGCATCGAGAGGAAAAATAAATTCGAACTCTTTAAGTAAAAAAATATTATTGAGCCAAAAAATGAACTATTTATACATTTTTTTTCTTTATTATAGAATTTGTAAAATTTATCAAGTCTATATGGGGAATTCCACGTCAGACCAGCAAACGCAAAACCCTCACTATTTTAGATTCACTTAATTATCATATATGATGCTTGTTGGGGTTCAAAATGATCAAATTAATTTTTCCAATTCTTTATTATTTATCAGACCTTCACAATAAGGAAAAAACAAATTTGCCAATGGGACCCGATTTAAAATTACCAAAAAAATCATACGCACTCTGTGATGACCTAGAAACATTCTCCACTAAAGATCAAAGTGGAACTACGATCAACGACCGAGACAAAAAATTAATTATTAAAATGAATAATTCGGATGATTTTGTGATTTTTTTAATTTTTAACAATTAATTTTTTGTCTCGGCCGTTGATCGTAGTTCCACTTTGATCTTTGGTGGAGAATGTTTCTAGGTCATCACAGAGTGTGTATGATTTTTTTGGTAATTTTAAATCGGGTCCCATTGGCAAATTTGTTTTTTCCTTATTGTGAAGGAATGATAAATAATAAAAAATTGAAAAAATTAATTTGATCATTTTGAACCCTAACAAGCATCACATCGACAGCTTAATAACATATAGTCACGTAAGTGCCAAAAAAAATTTTTTTCGCAAACTGACAGACGTATCTCCAAAAAAATCGTAGCGTCCATTAGAAATTGTTTGAAAAATAGGCCATTTTTGGCGCTTACGCGACTATGTTATTAAGTTGTCGATATATGATAATTAAGTCAATCTAAAATAGTGAGGGTATTGGGTTTGCTGGTCTGACGTGGAATTCCCCATATATATGTAAGAAGTATAATTTCATATGTAGATACTGCGGAAACACATCAACTGCGAAATGAAAATTTTCAATAAATCTCAGCGGCGCCACAGTACCTGCGATTTTTACCTTTGGCGCCAAATCTGTAATTAGTTACGTTGCCATACACATAATATATATATATAAGTAGTATACGTATATCTAAACACACACATATACTATAGGTATATATATATATATATATATATATATAGGTCACGTTATCCGCCATTATATGCGTGGGTGTAAATGAACACGGACATTAGTCAGAGCAAGAGTAGCGCGCCAATTCGTGTATAGCTCCTAGATTATGCGGATTATTACTAAACATTCTAAAGTTGTTTCACAATGCATTTTGATATTAGATGAATCCGAGGAAAATGATCTCTGTGTATTCCAATACCTTATCAATCAGTAATTAGAGACTTGGAATCCATATTTTTCAAAAAAATCGTTGGCACTGTTAATTAATTCATTAGCTATGCGATCATATTGTTCAGGATCTGAAAATTAGACACATTTTTTGAAATTGTGGCGACTAAGGTAGAATACAAACAGACTCCTGTTTCGAGTAATTATTCTACGTCATGTCAAAGCTACAAATCTTGATCTTAAAAATCCTCGCATCTTACATCATCTCGGCCATTAGCATAGATTGAAGTGAGCTCTGTAAAAATGACATAGGTTAACTGTTGACCTAATTTCGAGGTCAATTTTAGTCCAAACCAGATCCCGCTTCATGAGCTAACTCAATACTGATGTGACTCTAGCGTGTACTAGGATTATCAAAAAACATTCAATTTTTCATCAATTTTTTGATCTTCAAAAAAATAACAGAATTTTAATTGTCACGAATGTTTCTTTTTTCTTTTGGTCAAAGGAACAAATACTTTTTTGAATACTTTTAGTTCACACTAAAGCTTAAGAATTATTTTATTTGTACGAGAAATAACAGATCGGTTGAACTAACGGTTAGATAGTCAGATAGTCATCAAGCCCACAGTTAGCATTTGTTATTTTTACAGAACGAATTTGAATCTGCGTGCTGATGACCACATGATGTAAGATGCGAGGGTTTTCACCATCAAGATTAGTAGATGACATGACATAGAATAAATTGTTTACCTCAGTCAACAAAATTTCAAAAAAATGTGTCTATCATTTTTTATATCCCGAACATCTATATGCGTAAGGAAGTTCTCTATGAGAAAACCCACGGGATTATAATATGAAAAACAGATTTATCGATAAGAGAATAACGTACACTCAGAAAAAAGTCTTATTGACACAGCCAAAATTTGGCTCATCATATGCACAATCACATTTTTTGTTCATTTGACCAAAAATTTTGTTGGAATAGCCAAAATTTTGGTTGTCCCAACAAATTTTGGTTGTTCCAACAAAATTTGGTTTTCCTAACAAAATTTTGGTTATCTCAACGAAATTTTTGGTTGCCTGAACAAAAAATTTGATGGACTGAACAAAAAATGTGATTGTGCACATAATAACTAAATTTTGGTTGTTATTTTTCTGAGTGTACCAGAGCCGAATTGACCAGTATACGCAAAATTTATACATGCGGTACAAGACGGAGGATGTATAAAATATATTTTTCCACAAAGTGGTAATAGGAAGCTGTAGGGTCGTTCCTATAGAGCCACTGCACTAGTGGTCGCAGTTATTTTTGGCATATTCTACCACGCAACTAGGTGAAAACCTTATGTATTACTGTGGTGGTAGTTTGTTCCAAATACCTACACGTATAACTTAAGAGTTCATAGGTGCAGGGCTAGAAGCCTGAACCAGCCCAGTTCTCGGTTTGCCTTGCCAACACTAACGCGACATCATTTCCGCGGTGCTAGTGGTTCTTTGCTGGTTTCACTTGTATCTTACTATTATATCTGAGGGTTTGAAATATTTTCATATGATAAACAGAGCTTTGGATATTCAATTATTATAAAAAAAAAAAAAAAAGTGCACTTTGTCTTCTTATTGCCTAGATTCGAATGAATGAATTAATTACCCACGATTTCGACATCGTGTATCTCCGCGGTTGACCTAGCGCAATAAATTCACGCTCGCGTTACCCGTCTGACCCCGAAATCCGTTACGTAAATTGAACGGATTCGTTATCTTGATTGATCAATCGCGGACACGCCTTCCATTATCGAGATATTTTTCTAATTTTGCTTATTGCCGACGTCTATAAGCGCCGCAGACATCGCGTATCCGATCTATACAGCTCATCTATAAACGAATAGTGTCGTTTATACAACAGACACTTCGAATATACGTTTTGAAAAAAGATCTAAATAAACGCGAAGACCGTTCAATCGGGAGTGAATCATTCACCATCTTGATAAAAGATATAAAAATTGCATCAGAGTTTAGGATCTGATTTTACAATCCATGGAATATAATATCGTGGTGTATAAAATCCGAGATAAATTATATTAATTACCTATACCGAATTTTTTGGTTTTCGAGTTGAAAATTCCATCGAGATAATCAAAGTATAGAGAATAGAAAAGTCGAATTATTTTTCCTAGGAAAGTTACAGTATACTAATTGCGATAGGAAAGATAATTCGATTTTGAAAAAAAAACAAAAACAAACAAAAACAATAGATTGAAATATTGTGAAATATAAATTGGAGTGATTTAAATATCTGCGTATATATAATTTATTTTTTATTATATCTGCAATCGTTTAAATTTAATTGATAAAATGACAACTACCGCATTGAGACCAATGTCACCCATAACGCCTGCACGTTTGGCCACTCTGGAACGTCACAAACGTTGGGAGCGATATATTAGTAAGTAATTAACGTTAATTAAACGATTAATTATTTTTACTTTGGGATAACAAATGTGTTCTAATCCAACTGAAGAAAAATATATATGGCTTAAAATTTGATTAAAAAACCAATCATCAGATAAGATCCTTGATGTAGACTTTGGATTTGAAATTTAAATTAGTATTATATACAATGTTGTGAAAATTGTAATTAAATTTTTTTTAATTACGCATTACTTTCGTAATGTGTAATTAAATCGAGTTTAATTACACATTACTTTTGTAATTAAACTCGATTTAATTACACATTACCAAAGTAATGGGTAATTGAACTCGGTTTAATTACCCATTACCAAAGTAATGGGTAATTAAATGAGTAATTCCATTACAAATGTAATTAGTGACTCGCAACACTGATTATATATATGAGTGAAAAAGGTTCATCCCACAGGAAACATCGGGATTGTGTTTACGCTTTTATTGCATTATGCATACTATAGGTGTGACGGCTGTATAAATTTCGAAATCAAGGATGTGGGTGGGCGTTGATGAATCTTCAATTTTCAGCGCGATGAAATCGTGCAATTATTTTTGTTACTTTATTTTCATAGAATTTTCAAAATTACCTCATCTTATTTATATACCAGACTATAATGCGTTACAATCGATATTCTGTATGATGTGATAAACGATGCGTGATTCATCAGGCGTAAAATAGATTCATATAGCAAATAATAGTATATTATGTGGCATGCCCGTAAACCAAGTGTTTTTCGGCGAGAATAATGATTTCAGGACGAGCTAAAGGCGAGCCGGAAGCGAGTTCTGAAATCATTATTCGAGTCAAAAACGGTTTACGGGTGCGCCCCATACTGTATTTTTTTCGAAATAGGCATGAAAAGTCACTTTGACGCCTGTTGAGATTCACTAGACGAAGAGTCAGGTTATGGTGCAATCTTAAATAAAGACTTTATACGGCGCACTTCGAACTGCGCATCCAGACTGCCGTATAAAGACTTTATATGGCAGTTCTGAAATCAACCGTATAAAGTGACACTTTGTGGATCGAAAACAGGCGTCAAAAAGTGACTTTTCAATGCGTGTGCCGAAAAAATAAATAAAAATCCGTTCCATCGCACGCATAAATTATGTAGGTAATTTTTTTTTTCGACTTTCATAATCCATCGGGTATTTTTTCTTTCAATCATGCGTTCACCATTAATATACAAATGGGAATTTTTCAAACTTTGGTAACTTTGGGAATTTCAAAAAAAAAAAAAAAAAAAAAAAAAAAAATGTCTTCAAAGTTTAAAAATAACGTAAAAATCTTGGAAAATGATGATCAGCTTCAATTCATATGCATTAAGGGGACCAGTACAGCGACTTTTCGAGAAATTAATATTGTAGTCCGAAATCAATTTATTTCATAACCAAAGTTCATTTCACATCAAAATATTTTTCTTTTTCAAAATCATGTGTCGTAAGGATTTCAGAGCACCGTTGGACCGATTCAGGTCATCATGGATTCATTTTCTTCAGAAAACAAATCCTCATCATGTGATTGTAGGAATTTTGAAAAATTTTCGTTTTGGCCAAGTTATTTAAGGGGACCAGTACAGCGACTTTTCAAGAAATTATCATCGTCCGAAATCGATTTATTTCATAACCAAAGTTCATTTCACATCAAAATATTTTTCTTTTTCAAAATCATGTGTCGTAAGGATTTCAGAGCACCGTTGGACCGATTCAGGTCATCATGGATTCATTTTCTTCAGAAAACAAATCCTCATCATGTGAATGTAGGAATTTTGAAAATTTTTCGTTTTGGCCAAGTTATTTAAGAAATAAGTGATAATAATTTTTGCAAATTTGGTAAATTGATCATAACTTATGACATAATTTTTTATTTTAAAATTCCTACATTCACATGATGAGGATTTGTTTTCTGAAGAATATGAATCCAAGATGACCCGAATCGGTCCAACGGTGCTCTAAAATCCTTACGACACATGATTTTGAAAAAGGAAAATATTTTGATGTGAAATGAACTTTGGTTATGAAATAAATTGATTTCGGACTATGATCATTTCTCGAAAAGTCGCTGTACTGGTCCCCTTAATAAAACTCTCTGTACTCATTGCGATTCATGTTTAATTGGTGACGTTCCCACGATTTACATTACAGATTACATTCATCTCTATACCCTCTTCAGTTCTCATTATGTATTATCTACGTCAATCCATATATATATTATACATATACAGGCTTGTAAAATTTTTAATGGAAAATATTTCCATTAACTCATTGAATTTAATTTTTTAATGGAAAATATTTCCATTAACCATTAAATTTAATTTTTTAATGGAAAATATTTTCACTCACCATTAAATTCATTTTTTTATTGGAAAATGTTTTCATTAAAAAATTAAATTCAATGAGTTAATGGAAATATTTTCCATTAAAAATTTTACAATCCTGAGCCGCTCACGGTCATGCACACAGCGATTGGCTTTCTACTTTCCCGCCAAGTCTATTTAAAAATTAAAAATGATCCAAAGTAATTTCAGAAAATTCCAGCAGTTGATGAGAATTTTTCCGAATAGAAAAAAATATTCAAAAATTGATGAAAATTTTTCTCATCAAATGATGAAATTTAATTTTTTAATGGAAATGTTTTCCATTGAATAATTAAATTTAATGGTTGATGGAAAAAGTTTCCATTAGAAAAATAAATTTAATGGTTAATGGAAATATTTTCCATTAAAAAATTGAATTTAATGGTTAATGGAAATATTTTCCATTAAAAAATTAAAATTAATGGTTAATGAAAATGTCAATGCATTAAAAAATTTAATGCATTATTTACAACTCTGTAACTCTTTGAGATACCAGTTTATCGTGCAGTACTGTATAGATATAAAAGAACGGTATGATCATTTGGTTCTACTATCAGTCAACGTACTAATCAGTTCCTCGTTGCTTTTAATGTCACCTCGACAAAGCAATCCAACATGATCCCATACGATATTCTGCGGGGAATAATTCCCGATGAAAAATTATTTTCTGATTCCAATTTAATACCGATTTTTTTTTCATAAAATTTAGAATTCTGCTGAATCTATTAGTACAATCGAGTAAAATGAAAAAAAAAAAAAAAAAAAAAATGAACTAGGCATGTAACCTACACGGAAAAAAATGAGCAGCTGGATATAGGACAACACTTTTTTGCAGTAGAAATGACAACAATAATTGTGGTAACATTTACTCATTAGGACATTGAAATTTATACTTGCTCCTATGTACCAAATACTAGAATTGTGGTAATATTTACTACAAAAAAGTGTTGTCCTATATATGTAGCTGCTCAACATAGTAAATTTAGCAACAATTTTTTTTCCGTGCACGTATGTCTTATTAGTTCTCCCAGTTCTTCATTCATTGACGCTCTAGCTATTTTCTGATGGTATAGGAATATCGTGGACAATTTTCTTGATACTCACGTATATATATCAGCGAAAGTCTATATATACTAGAGATAAAATATCGAGTATGTGGGGTATCCCAAGCCATATCCATACACATATCGAGAAAATTTCGTCACAGGGCAAACCACTCGGCGATATGAGCATTAGAAGAGACTTATACGATTAATACGGTGAACCCTGCAGCCAGCGATAGCAGCAGCTCATACAACTCGATTCCTCGTTGTCTCTCCCACCTACGCCTCCAGACCTCCTCTCTACCTCCAGTATGAAATCGAGTCGTCTACACTGCAGTCTCGAGTCTCAAGTCTCAAGTCTCAGTTAGTGCGACCTGGAGATATAACATACGTGGATCGCGACCACGCGAGGCATCATCAGTGCTGTGTAATTGTCCGGCAGTGTCCATAGTGTCCAGATTCATAATAACCCAAGAACTGGGTGCGCCTGATAGTGAAAATGGACAGTCAGTTTAGTTACGGCCGAAGATCGACGGACAATTCTGATCTTTACGAGGTCTATGATCCTCAGAGGACCGCGGCATCCAGTAATCTGCTTAGTCTCGGTGAGACTTATCGATAATTCTGTTAAATTTACTTTCGAACAAAATCTCAGCCCGCAGTATATTATCGTAGAAATTTTTACTCTCCTCGATCGGTAATCGACGCGGCATAGTCGCGGCTGACGTCATCTACCAATCTGGCATCGCGACGCCGATGACGTTTCATCGCCTTATACTAGGCACTAGCACGCACAGCGATATTTGCGACATAGTAGTGTAAAAGAGACAGGAGAGAAATACGTATTTCGTTCACGAAGCGAAGGTTTAGACGGTTCAGAGAATGTCCTCTTTGATAGAAAGGAAAATACCACATGTGCTCGTCCCTTAAAGCATTTTTTTTTTTTTTTTTTTTTTTTATGATTCAGATTTCATATTTTTAGGGATCTTTGACGACGTAGTAAAACGGAAATGCGGGCAACTATAACATTGGACCGTTTTATTTCTGGTCTTATTATAGGGACGATGATAAAAGACGGTGTTATTATACCTTTGAGTAAACTTGCCAGCGGACGCGAGGAGTTGTCCTTAGCAAATAACGGTTTATGCACCGGATCTCTCTATCGCGGGGTCAGGAATTCATGAGGATATACTGCACTCTGGATTCTATATAGAGTATATATAGTTTATATATGTGGTATTCCACGTGAACCGGATCAGTTTTTGGCCTGAGGTCATCGAATTTGACGCCAATGCAGATTCAGATTCCTTGTTACTACATGAGATGCCCCCAACAGTTACAGAGCTTGAAAATAATTGGTTCAATTTATATCGCTGTCATAATTTATGCCAAAAATTTAATTACCACATTTTCAACTCCACTTATCTCAGCCATGCATGAACAAAATCATAACTTCCCATATTGCATTCTACGCGCATAAATGAGCTCCTTCGAAATATGTAGCACTTCAATTATTTTTGGAATTCTTAAACATGTAAAACTTTGAAAATATGCGATTTCTTTGTTCTTCTACCGAAGGGTCACACCAATTGCCCTGAAATTTTCACCGAAATTACTTCGTGGTGGCACTAAGAAGTGATCAAAATTTCAGCCTCCCGTTTTTCTACTTTTTTTTTTCCAAAAACCGGCGAAGCATGTAAAACTTGGAAAATATGTGTTTTTATTTTTTTTCTACTTGAAGGGTCACACGGATTGCCTTGAAATTTTCACCGAAATTACTTCAAAGTGTCACAAAGAAGTGATAAAATTTCCAGCCTCCCGTTTTTTACTTTTTTTTTTTTTTGCCAAAAACCGACCCGGTTCACGTGGAATACCCCATATAGTCTATATATATAATATATACAGGGTGTCCCAGAACTAAGTGCAATAAATTATAAGGGTAATAGAGGGGGCCGAGCTGAGTAAATTGATCCAAAGAACATGTGGCCTCCGAGTCCGCGTTCGCGAGATACGACCGGTTAAAAAATCGCGTTGGGCGCCGGCATGTAGGCAACCGCGGACACAGCAGGCAGCGGTTCGCAGTCTTTTTGATAAGCGCGATCTTTCTGATACGAGTCATAACATTTTTGAATTCGAAAATTTCAAACAGAAACACTTTCGACATTGATTTTCCGCCAAACTCAACAACATTACTTGTTTCCATAATAAAATTTCATATCAAAAGTATTTGTATTTGAAATTTTCGAATTCAAAAGTGTTATGACTCGCTTTAGAAAGATCGCGTTTATCAAAAAGACTGCTAACCGCTGCCTGCTGTGTCCGCGGTTGCCTACATGCCGGCGCCCAATGCGTTTTTTTAACCGGTCGTATCTCGCGAACGCGAACTCGGACGCCACATGTTCTTTGGGTCAATTTACTCAGCTCGGCCCCCTCTATTACCCCTATCATTTATTGCACTTAGTTCTGGGACACCCTGTATACAAACCACGTGCGCGATATGTGTGTACGTATGCACATATGCACATATGCACATATGCGATGACTAGTGTAATTTTTTCTTATCCCTGCTCACGATTAGATTTATGGGTTCACCGACTTATTTATTTCACATTTTTGGGTCATCATTTTTGCGCTTAAACCCTACTACATTATATTATATACACACATCCTGCAATTCTGAATGAAATATACTCGACGAAGAATTCCCATGTCGTTATTACTACCACGAATTATTGCGGCGTACCTATATATGTATTGCTGTAACGTAGATGCATTCTTTGAATACATGCTGAGTGTAGTTATTTATTCATGTGCATATTATTGTTACGTCATCGAAAAATAACTATTATACGGTTTATTGCAGCGTTGCGAAAATCTGATTCAATCTGATGTGAAATAAAACAGAATATTATGAAAGTTCGATTGTCGTCCGAAAAATAGGTCGATATTCAATGATTTATTTTGACACGTATATTGGAAAGAATTATAGGGTTGGTTTTTCACGCACGGTTAGTACAAATACTTTCGACAACTGATAGTACGTAGATGATAGGTTTTTTGTTTTTTTTTTATTCAAGTTATAGTGCTGCGCAATTTTCATAAAATTTTGAAAGCTCGTACGAAAATTCGTACACAATTTTTCGAATAACTATTTTATTACTCGAATTAATGGAGCAACATGTTTTTTTTTAGAATTTGTTTGGTCCAATTATTCCGAATCATTTCCTGCTATATATATTCAAGTGCAACAGATATATAATCTTGATGTATATTTTGTTTCAGATGCCCTGCTAGCCGATCTCCAGAACACGGTATCACCCGAAGGAAACCATGTGGGAAATAACGCGACCCCTGGTTATGGATCTCTCAATGGAGCGCGATCGCATCCTGCAGGTGCTTACAGGGGATATGATAATCGAACATCTCCATTACCGCCACAATCGGTGAGTTATTATCTGACGGAAAAGTTACTGTGATGCATGCAATGGACAACAAATTTGGGGAGATCATTTTTCAGAGCAATACATATAGTCGTAATGTGCAGCACTGTGGCCCTTTTTAAGGGACACCTTAGTAATGTATCTTCATTCTCGAATTGTTCGGAAAACTTACTGTATAGTGAAATTGCTTTTAGTATAATTGAAATTATAAATAGCTCAATATTTCGAGTTTCGAAATTGCTCCTACCTTAGGTATTCGGATATCCAATTATTTATATAAGTAGATTTTTTTTCCTTACAATAATTAGCAAAAATTCAAATTTAGTTTGGAAAAACCCCGATTTCTGCAATCGTGAAAAGATGCATGATCTGCGTGCGATCACGGGACGACGAAACAGATCAGTGTATAACTTTGAAAGCTTGAGTTATGTACTTAGAATCTCACTTATCTACTTTGTCTTTTTGTTCTCGGGACCGTTGCGTTGTGATTATTCTACGACTCGGCTATTCTTGGTATTGAATTATCGGTAGATAATTATGATGACGTTTTATTTTTAGAAATCTCTTATAGTAGTAAGTATAAGTTATGCGCACGTGGCATAAAGCTTGAGTCCTTATCTAAAGTCCCGATCCCCTTACGTCCTTAAAGTCATATCCAACCTAGGAGTTGGTGGTAGAAAGCCTTAAGTTAGCGCAGTACATGCGATGTCTTTGCAAGGATAGTAATCTCTATATAGTTTACTATTCTTGATGTCTCTGCTCATGCAGAGACGCCTGCATCTGAAAGGATGACGGGACTTCTGGTGTGTCATGCGATCGTTAACTTCAACAAATATAATCTAACCACGGATTCATCGACTCATGTCTTCACGTCGAATATAATATATTCATATTTCATACAATGCCGGTCGATGCACACAATAACTAACTCATTAGCCACATGGTCCAAAAGACAATTCGAAAATCGATATGTACATGTGCCAAAAGTTCAAGTGGCTCGATAGTCGATACACGTTCTGTTCACCTCGAAAACGTAAGTCGCAGTTTCTCCCATACCACATGACCGATTGTAATCAAACTTTGGAGATAACTGTTTTACTTTAGCAAAAATCGGGCTAAGTATTTCATTTCTTCGAAATTTTGAATCTTTTTTTACAGATTCACTTATCATCAGAGAGATCGTGAATTTATTTACAGTTGTACACGATTTATTGCACTTTTGAAATACTTAGCTACTCGGCGGTGGTGAACCACTAAGTTTCAGCACTATCTCATTTCATTTGATAAAGAAATGACCGAGAATTTACGAATTACGTCTTGTATAAAAAGAAAAAAAAAAAAATACCAACATCTTACGGAGGCGACAGTTTGTAAAAACATAACCACTGGGTAAAAGTGGCCATCGGAGTTCAGGGATTTGAGTGATTTGCATTTTGACAAAAAGCAGTTTTTCGTTTTTATAATCACTAAAATGAAATCTAATCAAAAATTACTTCCTACAAAATTTAGATCACGTTAGTATGTGTGTTGAAAAAAAGATTCAATCTTCTACGCTGAAAGTGCATATGGGCCGGTCCACCAATTATCCGTAAACCATCCAGGGTCAAAATTTCGATTTGTCTGCAATTTTGATATCTCATAGTGCACGGAAAAAACAGTGCTGTCGAATTTACTTTGGAGCAGTAAATATAGGGACAGCATTTTTTTGCAGTAGAAATTATCACAATTCTAGTATTGGGTACATTAGAGCAAGCGGCCTTCAATGTCTATATGAGTGAATGTTACCACAATTGTGATAATTTCTACTGCAAAAAAATGCTGTCCCTATATTTACTGCTCCAGAGTAAATTCGACAGCACTGTTTTTTCCGTGTGTGTATTGAGATGTAAAAATCCATAAAGTATTAGACCTCTAAGCCTTACTGTTCAGAGAGACGCGTTGATTAGTCTTTTAACTTTGAGTACATTGACGTTTACATTCGAATTCTTATCCCATCTCTATCGCAAAAAAGAGAATTTGATCAAACGTGTTTTTCATGTAAAAATATCTGATCTTTCCGAATATGGAATTTGTTTCAAGCTAGATTCTCAAAAAACCGTCGAAACAATACGTTTTTTCGAAAAAAAAACGTGTTTTTTCAACGTTCCCCAAATTTTTTGTTCAAATTTGATATTTTTATCTGAAAGCTTGCAGTTTTTAACCGAGGGGGAAATAACTCAAACCTGGATTGACACATTAATTTTTTAGTTTGAATTAATTCGCATTAATCTTTTCAATCTAATTTAATTCTTGTAATTCGAATTAATGCATTAATTCTAAATAAATTTCTAATGATTCACGTTAGTTAAAGTTAATTCGCGATGCTTCACAGAATTTGATGTTAGTACGAATTAAATTCGGCTTGAATTTGTGGGTAGTTGAAAAAAAATAAAATTAAAAAAATAAAGCCAGAAAAAAAGTGACTCAGACATGAATCCAGGTGAATACCGATTCATTCAGATTATTTCTAAATCATTTTTTTTAACTTCGCCTAGTCTGAATCAATCTAATTATGTTAATGTCATTATATTTTTCTTAAATTCTTTAAATTCGAATTGATTCATGTGATGCGAATTAATTCATGTCGATTCAAAATAATGCATTTAATTCGTGTTAATTCGCATTAATTTTGATTAATTTGTATTAATTCACCGAACAGTGGCACGTCAATTCAACGAGTTATTTCCCCCTCGTTTTTAACTAAAGGAGCTGAAATTTGTTTTGGGCGCTCGAAATGGGATCAGGCGGGAGTTGCATTTATGTTTATTAAATTGAGTATAATATATTTTTTTTTTCCTTTATTCAGCGAAGAATCCTGATTTTACAGTATGTAAAAAATATAGCATTTTCACAAATTGTGAATAAAATGAAGATACATCGCTGAACGAAAGAAAAAAAAAATGTCATACCTAATTTAATGAACATAAATGTAACTCCCGCCTGATCCCATTTCGAGCACCCAGAACAAATTTCAGTTCCTTCAGTTAAAAACTGCAAGCTTTCAGATAAAAATATCAAATTTGAAAAAAAATTTGGGGAACGTTAAAAAAACACGTTTTAAAAAAAAAGAACGTACTTTTTTTTTATAGTTTTTGAGAATATATCTCGAAACAAATTCCATATTCGGAAAGATCAGACATTTTTACATGAAAAACACGTTTGTTCAAATTCTCTTTTTTGCAATAGAGATGGGATAAAAATTCAAATGTAAAAATCAATGTGCTCAAAGTTGAAAGACTAATCAACGCGTCTCTCCTGAACGGTGAGACTTAGAGGTCTAAAACTTGGTGGATTTTCACATCTCAATACACTCTATGAGATATAAAATTTGCAGACAAATCAAACTTTTGACCCCGGATCGTTTACAGAAAATTGGTGGACCTGCCCCCATATACAGGTGTCCTATTTTAAGTTATCCACTCGATTATCTCCTCTGGAAAGCATTGAAAATGAAAACTTTTCAGATGGAAGTTGTTTGGTTCGGAGGGGGACATCTGATGGTGACCTTCATTTTGACCTTGACCTTCTCCTTCAAGGTTAATTGAGGGTCAACTTCATTTTTTTAAATGGAAACCCCTATTTTCGACTTCAGAAATGGAAAGAGCGGAAAATTTTACGTTCAAACATGCTATCATATCATGGATTGAAATGATTCTTATTTTCAATAGAAATCCCAATAAGTGGAACCTCACATATCTTACCTTCACGTATCTTACATCATTGAAAAAAAAAAAAAGAAAGATAAATAAGAATAAGAAAAATAAAAATAAGAAATGAGAAGAACGCAAAATTCTTCGTCTTAACAATTGAGTAAGTCGTCACTGCAACAATGTGTGAGGGATTACGTAAACAATAATGCATTTTGAGGTGGAGTTTCTAATAATTTTTGATAATTCTTGACCTTCAGATGACCCCTGAGAATCATTTCAATCCATGATATGATAGCATGTTTGAACGTAAAATTTTCCATTTCTGAAGTCGAAAATAGGGATTTCCATTCAAAAAAATGAAGTTGAGCCTCAATTAACCTTCAAGGAGAAGGTCACCATCAGATGTCCCCCTCCGAACTAAACAACTTCCATCTGAAAAGTTTTCATTTTCACTGCTTTCCAGAGGATATAATCGAGTGGATTACTTAAAATGGGACACCCTGTATATGCGAGGAACCCTTCGCAGTGCTGCACTGGAAATTTTCTGTCTAAAAGCTTCTTACATTTACATTTCCATCACAGAAGGTTGACATTTTTTTCCAACACACATAATAACATGATCTACATTTTGTAGGTGGGAATACTTGATTACATTTTTTCTAGTCATTTTCAAAACGAAAATATGATTTTTGTCAAAATTTCACCGAAGTTTCCATCAAATAGATACTATACCAAAAATTGTTCTCACTCTTAAATTTCTATTAGGATACATTTCAACTACCAGAGATGAAAGAATATAGACGTAGTCGAAGTTAATTGTATTTCAAAAATGTAAGTTGTACGTTGTATGTATGTATATATAATTATATATCTACTTTTCGCTGCATTGATTGCTGCTGCATAACTATATATAGGTGTTGTTACACTCCATCTTTGGAAAAGTATTGGATTTTATTGTTCTTAAACTTCAACTGTCTTTTATGTCATTTGTTTTGTGGCGAATAATGTCTCAGAGTTTCTCTCCACGCTCACTACGCGGCGCATCCAACTTACTACCGATCACAAGCGACCACCAACGTCCACCAGCGGACACCCCGCGTCTAGGGCACGGTGTGCTCGGCTCTCAGCCCTACTGATGAGTCCGGCCGAGTACACCCGGACGAAACGCAATACCACGTCTTCATAGAAGGTTCGATTCCTTCAGTTTCATTCATTTATCTACTCTCTAAATTTCTTAGAGTCAAAATAGAGCCATTCGAAACTGAAAGGGCGATAATCTTCAACATACATAAATTGAATGACTGTCTGAACATTGATTATAATTATACTGAAGTCTTGTAGATGTTGATGTGGATGCAGAATTATACAGAATAAAACAAAAATAACAACAACAACAAGCAAACGACTATAATTGCAAAACTACTTTGAGGGAAATAAGTCTGTTCGACTAGGTAAAAAACAATGGCATCCAACAATGTGTATAAATACTATGCAACTATAGAACTTTAAAAGTATATCATTCTGTTGAAAATAAAACGCAAGCTGCATTCTCTGGATGCAATGATGCGTTAATAGAGAAGTATTCATATCACATGATACTTGACACGATATTATCCATCTTGGCGTCGTCTTTTTTTCTTCAATTTATTTTTATCTCTCATAGCCACGAGGATATCTTGAGCTTTACAGAAAGAGAGAAAGAGAGAGTCAAGTTCCTGGTACACCCTGTGTATGTAGTACTCTAGTACTCCCGCGTGTTTACGTTACACTTAGGTACTTTCTTATCTTTAAACGTGACTCGCCCAAGGCTTGTGCTCAAGAAATTTCTCGCTCATTGAATGAGGTTTTGTCACCAGAAAACCTGGTGGTCTGCATAATATAGAGCCAAAAATGGAGAGAAAACGACAGTTCAAATAGACTCATAAAGAAACTTGTTTCCATGTATAATACGGTTGACTTTACCCGTTCTCTTCCGAGTAATCAATTCAATTAGAAATTATCGCATGCATATAGCAATTTTTTTTAAACTTTTGTTTGTTGATATTTTGGAAATCGTTTTATATTCGGTCATAACTAATTTCTTCCGAGTAGAAGATTTCCTTGATCGCTGCTACAGCTACGCCTTGAAGACTTGAGAAACTGGTCAGCTTACAATTTTTCCGTTCCTTATTCTCTAATTTATTCGTGAATAGAGACTAAACGATCTAATTTAAGAAGACCTAGACAGTTTAGATCATCGACATATTTAGCAACAACCAAACCCCGCCTTATTGTTAGATTAAGATATCAATTTCACAGGGTAAATCATTCGCTTATTCTTCTTTACCGACGAACTATCGATCGTCAAATTTTCCCGCCGAAATTCATTCCGTAACAAGAAATCCGTCACTAATATTTATCGCCTAATTTATTAATCAAAAAAGACAAAACATTTTTTTTTTTTTCTTCCATTGATCAATCTGTCGGTAAAACAGAACCTTCCGGCAAATTTCTGTTAAAAAAAAATTCGAGCTATCGGTATCTCGCATTGATCAGCTCAGATCGATCGGTAAATATTTTTAAAGTATACTATCCATCCGCCAGATGGCGGCAGCTTTGGTAAACGTTATAGGGTGATGTTAAGGCGCTGTTAGTACTCAAACGTTTTCAACGCTTTTAGACGCTATAGCCGTTTTCTTTTCAAATGATGGTCACTCCAGTCGTGACCTAAGGTTATAGAACCTAACTGCCCGTAACTACACCTGTCGATATCTCACGGCAGGTATTGATCCGACGACATTTCCAAGTTCTTCATTATTTAGAGCGTGGAATTACCATATATACCGCAACGACTTATCTTCTGACTGCTGTAGCGTTGTTAAAACTTATTAGAGGCCTGTTATTATCCGTAATTTGAATGAAAAATCGAGGGTAATGAATTTTTTCAGATGTTCAAGAAAGTCTCTCTTTTTTTTTCGTCTCATCATCTTCTTTTTTTTCCGTGTTCCCATTGAACTAGACATTGACACGATGCCTAAAGCTTGAACTAAAATTGGCTCACTGACTATTATTTTCTACACGCTAAGCATTGGCGTACCTTTGATCGCGATGATGAATAATACATTTTTGGGACAAAAAATAAATAAAATAAAATAAAGACAAGGAGAAAATAAAAGACTTGGGTTCTAAAATACTTTTATATTCATTGCATACTATACAGTCACTATTCGTTGAATTATGTTTAATCCTGACTTTGGAACGAGATCAAACATTGGTGCGAAAATTGTACTACTTGATATTTTTAAAATCTGCTCTTTGACCCGTATAGTCAAAGTAGTTAATGCCTGCGGTAAAGTCGCGTGAATTTTTCGGTAAAATTAATAATTTTCATATTTAGGCTCGTGCCCAACAGCAGCGTAGCCAAAAAGTCGATATAAATAGCCGGATAGTTTTTAAAGGTGAAATCAACAGTTGCTTCGTATTTGCGCGTTTCGCCTCGATACTAATTTTCATCAATTAGTTGACACTTGTTTGTTTCTTTTTTTATCGAAATTTCCGTTGAGCCAAGCAATACTTAATGGTATAGAAATTTATTTCCCAAAATAGCCTTTCGAGTAAAATAGAAATTGGTCGTAAACTTTCATGTTTCTAAAATGCGATGCGCCACCTACGCTGATCGCATCGCATGATCCGATGATATAATCTCTGAGAAATAGTATATGGGTAGGTATATAATATCTATTAGGGTAATGTATAGTAAGAGTAGCAAATAGATCAATTTATATTTTATTTACAAATCAGTTAAGAATCGGAATTGTATAAATCTTGGCGCGAATTAGACGACCAGCTAGATTACTGCTTGCGTGTATTTTCGCCGTCTTCGCAGATGCCTCCGGCATCACCACCGCGGCACCGGCTTAGCTTGCAGACTTTAAAAATTGAGGGAAAAAATAAAAAATCCAAGAATCACAAGCGTGTTGATTTTGAACGTGTGCAAAGTTTAGCAGCAGGCGTGTAGGAAGTGGCATGAATCCGCGGGCTCCAAGATATAATTAACTATTATTATAGCTATAAATATATATACATATGAACCACTGTATCAGCCAGAAAACAAGCCCCACACTTTCGAGCCAATAAACATCTGGAGAATCAAACATCGTTGTGGAATTATGAGAGTTGAAACGAATCGCATCGCTATATAGATACCCGAAGAGAATGATTAAGGGGACCAGTACAGCGACTTTTCGAGAAATGATCATAGTCCGAAATCAATTTATTTCATAACCAAAGTTCATTTCACATCAAAATATTTTTCTTTTTCAAAATCATGTTTCGTAAGGATTTCAGAGCACCGTTGGACCGATTCAGGTCATCTTGGATTCATTTTCTTCAGAAAACAAATCCTCATCATGTGAATGTAGGAATTTTGAAAAATTTTCGTTTTGGCCAAGTTATTTAAGAAATGAGTGATAATAATTTTTGCAAATTTGGTAAATTGATCATAACTTATGACATGATTTTTTTATTTTAAAATTCCTACATTCACATGATGAGGATTTGTTTTCTGAAGAAAATGAATCCAAGATGACCTGAATCGGTCCAACGTTGCTCTAAAATCCTTACGACACATGATTTTGAAAAAGAAAAATATTTTCATGTGAAATGAACTTTGGTTATGAAATAAATTGATTTCGGACTATGATGATTTCTCAAAAAGTCGCTGTACCGGTCCCCTTAATATATTGTCGAAATCCATCCGATATAGGATGTCATGATTATTTTATAGAATATTATGTGTCTTCTCGTACTTATTCAAAAAAAAAAAAATTCTTTTCCACCGTCTAGATGCCAGATATGTATAAGTATATCCCTTGGTTATAGGTAGTCTATATTTTATTTATAAAAATACTCGGCTCTTGTCCCAGAATTACAAGGTAAGGTATATATGTATGTCATAATATGTGGGCGAAATAATTGAACGATTTCTTTTATAGTTTCAAATAATATAGAGTGTTGACTTTAATTTTATGGGGTGTTGAATTGTCGAAGGAATTACGTTACACGGCTATCTTTTATACATTTATTCATCTTTTTTTTCGTTTTCTCCGATCTGATCACCAGATTTTTAAATCAACTTCTGTAAAAAATAGATCACAGGTGGTTCGTTTGTCTATAGGGATATTATAGGTATACCTATCTAAGAAGATTTATACTCTCTCGAATTATCTCCAAGTTATTTTACATTGTTCACTATTTGTTATAACATATTTGACAATATTTTAAGTTTCTTTGAATATAATATATAAACATATCTCAATAACACAAATATAGCATTAATTTTCATTCAGTCAGCGCAGGCTTTCATTGGACAGGGAATAATACTGTCATTTTTAATCATAATTTAAAAGTTGGAGTATTACTGCTGCACTGTTGGAAAAATTAAAAAAAAAAATAATGTCCCAACAGGTCCACTATCATTTTTATGTAAATTTCAACACTTTTTTTTTTAGTTGAAACAACATTATTTTTACTTAAACGACGAATTTTTCTATTGTTTCAACTGAAAAAAGTGTTTAAATTAACACAAAAATTATAGTGGACCTCCTGGAATCTTTTATTTCTAACGGTGTGAAAGAGTTAATAAATAATTGTCAAAACGCCGGGCTTCCGCCTTTTTACATTTTATTGTAGTAACTAAGTTTCGAAGATAACTTGATTTTTTCTTTTCATGACGAGACTCGGGTTCTCCCTTATTTTATATATGAATTGGCAATCGTTCAAGCTTTGGAAGTTTCTTCCTCCTTTACGGTTTCATAAAGTTGAATGTTATTCATTCTTTCTTTCTTTTTTTTTTTTTTTTTTTAATTTTCTCTTTTTTTCTTTCACTTCTAGTCTGTCTCCTGTCTTGTATACACTCTCGTAACGGGAAGTCAGCAGTCAATTTCAATTACACATTATTCATTCACCCAACTCATTCTCAACTTACTATATCTGCAGCTCTCGTCTTTCTTTAGTCAATATATCGAGTTCAATAGCTGTATCTCTTATTATTTAAATTCAACTAATTTCAACAAAATTTACATACATGGGACATCCGACAAGAGACATATTTTATTTTTGATCTAAATTTTGCATAAATGCTCGAGTCCCAATAATATCCTTATTATACTATATCATCCACGATTAGTCATGCGAAAAATCAAATCTCCACACTCTAAACAGTCCATCTGTGAAATGAGATTTTTTTCCCTTCCGTTTCGCAGTGACTTTGATAATCCTTCGTGCTTGTTTTTTTTTTTTTTTTATTAATTAAGAGACTGGACATTTTATCAGATTTGTTCTCTAAGCTGTTATACAGCAAAAAGATTCTACAGCTTGAATCTGATCTGCAGATAGAATGACAGTAATTATCTCAATATCTATCGCGACCACTGCAGAGTGTGACGCACCAGTGAATTTTACTTATAGTCTGAAGTAGTGAATGAGGTAATGCAGCAGAGCCTACCACGATCAAACGGCCCAGCCGTTCCATTTTCGTTCTTCAAGTAAAAAGAATATTTATAATACCCGACAATGAAAGAATTTATTAAATTCAATAAATATTCTTTAACTTGATTCGAGTGTAAAAAAATTAATTGACAGAAAGGAATTTTCTAATATTATAGATATCGGTTAAAGTTCAAATTTGAACAGACTCGTTCTCTCATTTGTTATATGAAATGGAAACTAAATAAGAAATCTTGTTTAATAATATTATGGAATAAGTTTGACTTTAGAAATAGCGAGAATCGCGACCTTTCTTCAATTATATACTTTGAGCTTTGAACCAATTAGAGAATTTAATATTCTATAGTGAGTGTATATAACGGGTCGAAAGTTACCAATATATTTGCTGACATGTTTCTGCTGCTGTTGGTTGCGTTGGATATTTTTGGCCTGACAACTCGGCAACCCAGTTTCCATCGACCGGATGTAGTGTTATACCATTTTATTACGGAAAAAAAGAGAATTAATATCCCGAGCTTTTAAAAGACACGCATGTGAAATCACAAAGTGTATCAAATGCGCTATGAGATCAAACTAGAATGTATATCCTATATATATGCAGTATATGTCTCTCCTGGTATAATAAATTGTACAAATTGATGATATAAATAAAAAAAAAAAATATATGATGATGTTTCTTTTTATTATAGAAATCGCTCTCATGTAATGATACTTTTATGCGGACTCTGTCTAGTGACTGTAAAATAATGATCAAATTATTTCTAGTCGCCGATAATAATTCTATCAATAATAATTTTCTCTATACGATTAAGTCGTAAAACTTTCGATTTACTACTAGTTTCGTTCTGCCATTTTCACACGGTCGAAACTCATAGTCAGGCGAAAAAAAAGTGTCATTATTCATCTAGCGCTTGAAAAATTGCTCCACTTTTACATCTATGGAAAACATTTATGTTATATATACCTATAATATCCGTTCGTTCGTTCGTTCGTTCGTTCGTTCGTTCGTCTAAGATACACAAACGCTTGCTAATAGCAATATTGCCCTATTTTAATCTTCATAGAACCAACATCTGTACCGAACGCATTTTTCTCTCTCAAGGTCTTCCAAAAACCTTCGAAAATATCCTGAAAGAATCATTCATTAAACCCATTTCACGACGTCAGAATTTACTTTCGCTCTGCCAACAGAAATTGGCAAAGTTCGTTTGAATTCACAATTGCATAGATCAGTTTTTGATTTTTTTTCATTCAAACAATGGCCAAAGAAGCCAAAAACTTGAAGGCTCTGCAAATGTCAGGGGTCATATTGTCCTCTGAGGAAAAATAAAATCAAATTAGAAATCATTGAAATCTAAAGAATTTTTTCTGTTTTCATGTTACAGCCTACTTATCAAAATCGAGAAGCGATTGAGGAGTCGATAAGCAGGAGTGGAGGTGTGCCGTACTCGCAGAATGCACCAGGAGGAAAGATGCCCTCCCTCAACAACAATCTATCAGAATTGGACACTCTCCTTCAAGATCTTAGCAATGCACACTACAATACCAATCTTCAAGAAAGAGGTAAGGACCCTTGTTGCATTGTAGTTATATGCTCGTTCTTCAACTTGTTCAAGCTCATGTTTCAGCCCACTTAGTAACAATTTCATCCTCTTGACTTTGCACTAGAAATTCGCAATCCACATCTTACGTTGCGCGGTAGTGAGTTCAAAAATAATTTATTGAAATCAGTGGTACGCTTCAGAGAAATATGTATTCTAATGCCTCAGTCTTTATGCAGCTTATTAATCGTATTTTGAGACATATAGATTTTATAATGTCATTTCGGAGCACACTCATAATATATAGAAATAAAGTCAGTCTTCTGTTATTATGAGCAGGTAACACATACTTTTTTTTTTCTCAAAGTATAGAAAACAATGGTTCGAAATAAACAATATTTGTATCCAAAAATGAAATTCATTGGTTTTTCCTGAAATTTAATCAAGTAGAGTATTCGCTCCGAATATAGTGAAGTTTCAATGAACGATGCGAACTGCACCCTATGAAAAACGCAAGCCAAAGCTCCACAAAATCTCAAATAATTTTGAATTATGTCTTGAAATACTAGTAATTAGCCGTGGATAAGCTAAGCTAATAAAATATCTCTTTGGAGCGTATCACTGATTAGGAAAAAAAAAAAAAAAATGATCTCTGGAGTGTTCATACCCTATTGAGATCTCAAATGACGAAATACCTGAGTATTCAATGATTCTGAATTATAAGATGAAGCGTCTTGCATTCATTACTGCCATTTTTACATTGTATCTCATCAACGCACATATTAAGTTTCAATTTTTGCATCTATGTAGAGAACGAGGCATCATCGTTGTGCTAATTAGTAGCAGGTGTGTAAAATAAATTGTAATCGGGTGGTAACTGGTGAAATTTTCCCGCTTTATTTTTGGGGTCATTATTGTCAGCGTTGAATTTATTCTAAACCAGCATCAACGTCATTTCTTGTTGACCTTGCTTGTTTGAAGGTTGGCATCAACCTATGCCAAATTAGAAGATTTAGGGATTGCAGTATGCTATTACAGTGCATTGCAGCGTGCATTATCTATGTCAAATCTCTTCATTATATGTATTTTCATGTCTTCGCCAGAGTTTTCAGACACAGATGTTACGTAATGTTTACAGAGTTGTTGAAACAATGTTATAAACTCAACTTCAATCGGAGATGAAAGTGAAACGATTGAATTTTTTTTTCCTCAATGAGAACTTCATTCGAAAATAAATTTTACTAGATCATACGATCCGCCCCCAAGAAATAATCAATTGGTCACAGTCCCGAAAATTACTTGAAGAGGTACATACCTCAGAGTCTAGGAATATTGATTTCACATACTGTGCCAAAATATTAACATTCCCAGACTCCAACGTGCAAATATCCCCTTAAACATCAAACAATCATTGTGTCTAGATTGTCATTTCTCGATCAATTTTAGACAGCATAGGATCAGCAGGGAGATTAAATGGAGGTGCCAATAGTCCAATGTTACGTTCACCAAGTAGCCTTTCAATGACGCGGCCTACCGTTGATTCCCTCCTTGAAGAATTGAGCACTGCAGTCCCAACTGGGTATGCTTTATCAAACTATAATAATTCCAGTATTCAGGAGACGTATTTCCTTGGCTGAATCTCAAATGTGAAAATTAATTAATTGCTGTAGCGAGTATCCGCACGATGGTAAGGTCACAGTGACCATTCAAGAAACAACCACTGAGGTGTCGCCGGTCTATGAAGGATATTCTCCACTGCAACAAGACTCATTAACTACTAGGACCGAGCTCAATCAAAGCTTTACTAATGGACACGCAGCTAGCAATGCCACCAAGGAATTGGACGACCTTATGGCCTCGCTCTCTGAGTTCAAGGCAAGTTCACTTTTGCTGTGCTTGATAGAAATTCTATTACTTTGAATATGCCATAAAAACGGTGAAATGTGATGAAATTCGTGGAAGTACAAGAGAATTCAACGAAAAATAAGAGAAGATTGCCTCCGTCATGGAGTTGAACTTGGCACAAAATAGGTAAAAATATCGTCACATGTTGTGTTATCATAAAGTTTATCCTGAGCTGCTGGAAGACGACAGTGACAGTGAAGCCTGTTAGTTGTTGGTCCCCCATAGCAGCAGAAATCTGTGTATTGGAGTTTGCCTCTGCCCATTCTTGGCTCCCCAGGTTACCGAAATAGCTTTCATTCCGCCATCCACCTAGCCGAGTTGCCCAGTGTCTGCTCTCCTCTCCTTCCCTCTGTTCACCCATCTTCTGTTCTCCTCGTCCTTTCGGCAAACGTGTGGGGGAAGTATTGAGGGAGGGGGACGTAGTCAACCACCGATCTCCTCAAAGGTTTCTGCCAGTCTGCAAGCTCAGCCGCAACGGTCGACATCTCCCGCGGGTCTCTGAAGCCATTTATTTCGCTTACCATTTCCCTTTAACACCGAATCGTCTCTCTCTGTTCTTTTGACCCATCTAACTACTTGCATCACTTGACCTCCTCAACGTTTACTTATGAACAACCTTAGAATACTGCAAGAAGAGTTGCCCTCATTAACCAGACTCGGATCTATTAATAACCGGCACCACCCACATAACAGTCTGCTTTCCAGATTCGTTCCGTTCTAGATTCTCCCAATAAAGAATTTCCTATACCGTATTTTGTGCTTCTTTAACATTTAATTGATACAAATTTTTGGTTCATTTTTGCAGATTAATGGTAGCACTCACCAACATCAGACGGTGACAGACTCGACATACGCAAAACCAAATAAAGCTACCAAGAGCTCACCGAGTCCACAGCCACCAGAGGGGCCGCTGACTAGAATCCACATCTCAGAGACTCATACTACACATCATTATCAGCCGCAGCAAGGGGAGAGCCACAACGCCCAAGCTGCTACACAAATAAAACAGAATCAGTTGGATTCTATGCTAGGAAATCTTCAAGCAGACATGAGTCGTCAAGGAGTAAACACAACCCAGAAAGGATGCTGCAACGCCTGCGAGAAACCCATCGTGGGACAGGTGGAAATATATCTACTCATATAACGAAGTTCAAGTCTCATTTAAAAGAATGATAAATAACGAGGATTATTATCTAATTAAATTCGGCATACAGGTGATCACTGCTTTGGGAAAGACTTGGCATCCGGAGCACTTCACTTGCACCCATTGCAACCAGGAGCTGGGTACAAGAAACTTCTTTGAGAGGGACAGTCACCCGTACTGCGAGCCTGATTATCACAACTTGTTCTCCCCTCGATGTGCTTATTGTAACGGTCCGATTCTCGACGTAAGAACTATTTGGAGCAAGGTCGCAGGCTTGTGTGAAAAAAGAGCGTTTTAACGAATTGGTATTTTCTGCTTTTTCTCCATAGAAATGCGTAACTGCTCTGGAGAAAACTTGGCATACGGAGCACTTTTTCTGTGCTCAATGTGGCAAACAGTTTGGTGAAGACGGTTTCCACGAACGTGATGGAAAACCTTATTGCCGGGAAGACTACTTTGACATGTTTGCGCCAAAATGTGGTGGCTGCAACCGCGCCATAATGGAGAATTACATCTCTGCTTTAAACAGCCAGTGGCATCCAGATTGCTTTGTCTGCAGGGTAGGTTTGAGTATTAGAAAAGAACTAAGTCCTCGCGGTTTTGTTTCGTTTCATAATTTCAGGTGAAAGCAAAAAGCGTTGATCGCACCATTGTGACAACTGCTCCGCATCGTTATGTGTCATTGATATTACAGGATTGCAAGAAGGCAGTTTCTGGCAAGTCCTTCTATGCGATGGAAGGAAAGCCTGTATGCCCAAAGTGTGTCGGAGTAGATGAAGACGAGGAAGAAGAAGAGGAGGAAGAAGAAGCATAGATTTAGCCCCGATTGGCTTGTTTTCTTTAACGCAGGCCATCACCCATTACATGATAATGCAATGCCCCCCCAATGGCCCCCATATGCCCTTGACTCCATTTATGCGGAGTCCCCCTAGAACCCCGAACAACAAAAATAGGTGATGGCTGTCGTTCGATTGCTATTTCAACAGCGGCATCGTTGCACTCTCCGCCTTGGTCTAGTCACTCATCACAACACATGCACACACAACTCAAGCTTAGGATAGATTTACAAATAAGTAAATATGGTATGATAGTCTGACACATTGGATACAAGATTTACAAATTTGCATATTTGCATTATTTAAAAAAAAAAAATTGTCCTATATGGTAAATAATTATCATTATGAAATCATTTGTATTGTATAAAAAAAAAAAAAAAAAAAAAAAAAAAAAAAGAAAAGAAACCTATGAATAAAAGTTGAAATTTTAAAACAAACCAACAAAAACAAACAAACACACACAACACTAGAGGTTGGAGCAGCCGAATGGACTCTCGATACACTTTGTGTCATTCATTACTGACACGAGTAGTAAGGTCGAATTGCAAATCGGTCAGAGTCCATTTGTGCATATGACCTAGTCATAAAGCTTTAGTCGTGTGTCATGTGTTGCCTTGCAACATTTGTTAGGGTAGGCCATCGGTTTGAATTAATTTTACAGATTTAACGAGGAAATTAGTGCGTTTGTTCCATATTAGGCATTCGCAGTCGTAGTTCAGACAATCTATATGAAATTCATGTACATACAGGGACCCAATGACCAAATTATCCCCGCGTTTGCACCTGTTCAGACACGAGGGTGTCATAAACTTGTTGGGTATAATTGATTGAGTAAAACGGATTCTGAATAGCGTGGAAACTTTATGTAGCTTGCTGCCAATAAGTTTTTGGTACGTCGCCAGGCATATTGAGTCGTCGCTATATTTAGATTGCTTACTTATACATTTATAAGTCTGGAAATTGTTTGTATTTCATAACGTTAGCATAGGTACTATTTTTATTTTATTTCTTACTTCTTCACGACTCTTTTCTGCCTTGCGTATAGAAAACAAAGAATTCTTTTTCTCATACAGAGATTGTCTTGCCTCATTTTTTTTTTTTCATATTTCTTTTTTCATACATACCTACATTTGCAACGATTCATCGATTTCTTCGATAGTTTTTTTTTTCATATTTCAGAATGCCTATTTAGTCATCCTGTTCTAGAATTAGTCATATCTTCAAAAATTGCCCCTGCAATGTTGTGATTAATGAAAATCACTGAAGGGGCTATGTGCATCCTGGGGGTCTAGAAATATCGATATATTTTGATGCCATACCCTGCGATGATGTAAAGTTTAGACATATTTCATTTATTTACTCCGGAATATTTTAGGACTAGTTCGGTTCAATTATCTCATTTATTTGCGTAGGAAAATCAATTTCAAATGTGGCCTGCAAAATGCTTTTTGATTCATTAGATTCAAAATCCCAGTCAAACGGCTCAGTTGAGAATTGGATCTTATATAAAGTTTGAGAATTTGTGATTTCTTCAATATCTTTTCATCAAAAAAGGATACATACATTTATAATTCATAGGTCTTTTCTGCATAAAAAGTCAGTAGAATGGAAAAGATTACAAATCTTCGAACATCTTGAGAAACGAGATAATTCATGCTGAATTCGACTCACTGCCCTATGGCGCACTGAGTGCACTTTTATCCTCTTCTATCTCCTATATCAGAGTGCGACGAAAGTACACTCAGAGCGCCGCAGGGCAGTGAGTCGAATTCAGCATCAATTAAACTATCGTTGGCATATCATGCTGGAAGATGACCGAATAGATAGAATATGTCTAGGCGTTAATCTTATCGCGGGGTACGGCTTTACGATATATAAATATTTCAGGATCCCAAAGTGTGGATACCCTCTTAATCCATTAGTAAAGATGATATTTGTTCAGTTATAAACTGTAAAAAGTCGTCTACAATGATTGGTCAATCTGTTACAGGATTGTAGGCAACCATTCCACGGTGGATCGTTCTTTGACCACGAGGGATTACCATACTGTGAAACTCATTATCATGCAAAACGAGGATCTTTATGCGCAGGTTGCCATAAGCCAATTACCGGTACGTTGTTCCCCAGTTCTATACGCCCTAGTAGAAATGACTCTACGAATTTCAACGAATTATTAGAGAAATCGGAACTTTTGAAAAAAGTAACGACAATGTTTACAATTTTTGATGGAAAACTATGAAATATTCTTAATCCCCTGAAAATTCGTAGGGGTAGAAATTTTCTGCTAGGCTGGGCTCAGTGCCGGATTTAGAGAGGTGGGGGCCCCGGGGCAACAAGAAAGTGGAGGCCCCTAAAAGCAATAAAAAAAGAAGCATATGGGGCTTTCCACGCCAACTCGACCAGTGTTAAACCCCGACCATCTCGAAATCATCTCAGGTGTTTTTTTCAACATTCTACTCAGTAAAAAATGCATTCAGATTTTTTTTCAAATTTTTTCATTTAGCCGTTGATTCTTTATAAATTTTGGAATTCCATTGAGAAACCCTTTTTCAAAAATCTGAAAAAATTCTCAAAAATCCAGTGTATGATCTAGAAGAGCCGCCCAGACTCAAAAATATGGAAAGAATTTTTCTTCTATTTATTTTTTCATCTGATGCAGAATTTAGAAATTTTCAAAACTGAAAAGTAAATGAAAATACCGGCACTTACGATTTGATCCGTACGATCCCACTCATACGATTTCTCTCATACGATTCAACCCAAATTTATCTCTGATACGGTCAATTCCGGTTTTCAAAATTTCTAAATTCCGAATAAGGTGATAAAATGAATTGAAGAAAAATTCTTTCCACATTTTTGAGTATGGGGGGCTGTTCTAGATCATCCACTGGATTTTTGAGAATTTTTTCAGATTCTTGAAAAAGGGCTTTCTCAATGGAATTCAAAAATTTATAAAAAATCAACGGCTAAATGAAAAAATTTGAAAAAAAATCTGAATGCATTTTTCACTGAGTAGAATGTTGAAAAAAAACCTGAGATGATTTCGAGATGGTCGGGGTTCGACACTGCAGGTCGAGTTGGCGTGGAAAGCCCCATATATACCGAACGAAGCTATCCTGGTATTTTTTTCATGCTTCCTACAATTAGTGTCATTTAAAACCGTAAAATGATTGGTCTAGACTCTCTAGAGCGCACCTATTTCAAACGGATAAGAGTTTTGAGAGTACCAGTCATTATATGGATTTCGATCAATCAATGAGGATCAAAGATGTAAAGAAAAAATAGAAATATCATTATTTTTTCAAATTCGATCCTATAAATTTTGGTATTCATGAGAAAAAAAAAATATCTCAGAGTTTGTGGGGGCCCTTGTGATGTGGGGGCCACGGGGCTGAGCCCCGGTTGTCCCGCCCTGAATCCGGCACTGGCTGGGCTATAGATCCATTCTAAAACAGTAGGATTGTCAAGAGCGTTCATTGATTTTTCTTTACTTTATATTTCAGGTCGCTGCATAACTGCAATGTTCCGAAAATTCCATCCGGAACACTTTGTGTGTGCATTTTGTTTGAAGCAATTGAACAAGGGTACCTTCAAGGAACAAAATGATAAACCATATTGTCATGGTTGTTTCGACAAATTGTTTGGATAAAAGTCGATGTTTAATTGATACTACGTACACATATATACTATGAATATACACATTCACGTGAATTACAGCTTTCCCATTCGGCTCCGGCGGTTCTTGCAAACTCGCAAATAAATTCACAACGTAATACATCAGTCTGCATTCAATAGCGAGGGTCGAAGCAGGTGAGAGTGATTATTTTCACGAGGGTTCTAAACTCCAAACTTTCGACGTTCGCCTAAACCGAATAGACAAGCTCATCTTTTTGTGTATGAGATAGAACAACACTAATATAAAGCAAAATAAGGAGTTGTCTTTCATCACATATATCGCATTCTATACTTCATAGTTCTAGACTGATATGCATACAACATGTCTTGGTTGTTCTATCAGGCTTCCTTTCGTTAAAATAGTTGAAAAAAAAAACAAAAAAAAAAAAAAAACGCAAAAGTAAAGAAAGAGAAACGATGAGGTAGACTCATTCTTCAAATAAATTTATCACTTGTTATAAAATTTTTATATTCGACAACTCCTAGGTAACAGTTGTCGTCAATTTTAACAAAAGAAGAGGTACTACGTAAATATATATATCGGTGGCGTACTAATACCTAATTAATTGATATATTATTATGAAGCTATATTACACTAATCGTCTAACTTGAATACATACCTTTGTAGCGAAGATAATTTGTTATCCTGCACCTACATACGTATGTACGATATGTATAGTTCTTTGATACAAATTACTAATATGTGAAAGTGGAGCCTCTTCTTTTTCAATTTGTTATATAATTATGAATTATTATATATTTATGTACAGTTAATAATAGTTTAATAACGGCTTAATTCAGATTTTATTTGCCGTTGCAACTTTGACTAATTGATTATTACCTATTAATTCGTCTATGCATATTATTGTTTCTTACTAGCAAAGAAAATCTATTTCTTCATTATTATGAGATATATAACATTATTTCGTATACAATTATACTATATGACTACGTAATGAACGTGGTAATTCTCATGGAGTAGGTAAATTAATGAAAAATCATGATCTACATTTGTAAGTCAACATATTATCTATACAAAGCAATTCAATGCCGATAATAAACGTCGTAACAGAAGTTTTTAATCGCAATTCAAGTTTTCACAAACATTCTAGTTCTTCCACTGTAATCACACGTCTAGACTCTACTCTAATAATTGCATGTATTTCGACGGCTATTTTGCCGCTAAGCTGTATGTAGCAATATAAATATATATACATAGTATGATGTTATGTACTTCTTCATGTTATTCAAAAACTTTGATAAAGTAAGTATCATAAATGGGTATTGAATATTGATAGAACGGAATGAAATAACGATATACACCATATGACTGTGAGAAACATTTATTCTGTGCACTTTGATCAACAAATTGCATTTTTATGTTTTATCGACGAAAATTGAAAACAATGAAAGTTAGTTAATAAATAATAAATATACATAAATATAATATAAGAGACCATTAAGTGCTATTAATAAAAATGACATGGTTAAGAGATAGCTACGTACTTAATTATTTTACATATACATAAATACAAAGAAATATTGTTCATTCATTATTTACATGGCAATTATTAATTGCATTCACTAAAATTGGTAAAAAAAAAAACAAAAAAAAAAAAAAAAGAAAAGAAAACTGTCTACGTCAAGTCGGAATGTAAGAATAACTTACAGGAGCCAACATAAAATCGCCCTAACCATTCTACATATAAGTATAGGATCATTTATTTGTATCACAGATATATTTTCTTCTAAGCAATTTATCATATTATAGCATGGTAAACCACCGTTATTGTATAAATATCGTAAATCTGGTAAGTTTTTTTTGGAGTTTTTTTTTCTTCTTCTCTCTTTTCAAGCTAAACTTGGAAATAATTCTGAAAAACTTTCAGGCCACAGATCTGTCAGATATTCTGTAGCGTTCGTGTTGACAACTTCTGTACTGGGCGAGCCATGCGACTCGTATCCTCCGTCTGATAAATTTGAATCTAATTTATTTCGAGGTTTGATCATGTTGTCGTCAAAAACAACGTCAACATCATCAGAACGAACGCTAGCAGGAGACATAGAATCTGAGCATGGCGATAAATGATTGGCAAATTTATGGCTGGGCATCGAGTAAGTCGATTCTTCGTCTTGGTAGTTAACGTCAGAGCTTACTACTTCCTGGACACTTTCTTGAATTTCAATATCATCCTCGTGTCCAGGGTATATTATAGTTATGCAATTGGTCGATTCGTCGTAAGTACCGTAGACTGTGTCCATGCCATTTAAATTTGGCTCATCTTTAACTTTAACTTTAACATCATTTTCACAAGATGCAGAAACAACTGTATCTGTATCATTAGTGCTAGTACAAATCTCAGCAGTCGTGATTTGGTCAGGATATTGTGCCGGTGCGGGACATGCGTCTATGCTTCGACGAGTTCTATCGGCTTCCACATTTTCTGATGCCTGCCCCACCATTCTTGCTGTATCGCTAGATTCTTGGCCGGCATCTTTTGCGTAGTCGACCTTCAAGTGAAATAAAGTTTAAATAATTAGCCGAGAAACCACTGAGGGTTCATACATACATACGTATTCAATATATATGCGTAGAAATTCACCCCAAGACTTGATATTCAAATTTTGTTGGTATATTAACTTCGAAATATTGCGCACACCATATTATTCGACCCGGTAAATTGACTTCTTATTTTTCAATAAGGTCATTGAATCAGTTATGTCGTACGGAAGAGTATACCCAGTTTTATATAATAATAACAACTGTTTCATCATCAAGTCTCATCTTTTACTGTGCTATATCTTTCAAGGTGCCAGAATGCTTATCTACAAAACCTTACATGATGATGTGAAGATTCTTACAAGATTATATATAAGATATAAAAGCAGAATAGCTTTAGAGTTTAGATAGATAAGGGTTCTTGTTTATTTGCCAATGTGTGCATGTGATACGTACTTCAACATTTATATTATTTCAATGATGAAATTTTATTACAGGATTTCATCAGGTTTCAGGAACTTTGGTAACAGTGAATTCACAGAATTCAGTTTCCTTTATGAATTTGGACACTTATGGAATTTCTTACAACATAATAGTAGTTTTTGCGAATTATCGTGTTATCATCATATCATGATATCAATGTATCAAAATTGTCAATTGTTATATTGGTTTCGGGCTTTCGTATTCGTTGAAATTGGGAAACAATTGCCAGCGCTGGACTATTGGCCACCTCAACACTACTCCGAATTTTCAGACGTTAGGAATTCACCCTGTATGTGATTCTGTTGGCATATATGCCCTTTTGCTCTTAGTCACGCGATATTCTGATTCACACAAGACTTCAAATGAAATTTGTTGCTATATAAAATTTCAGAAAATTGCGATATTTTCTTGGCTCTTATTTGTCTAGATGAATCATTAGCAAAGTTCTCGCAGCTTGGCGATTGTTACGATGTGATAATACCCAAGTTTCAAGATACACTTCCTGACTTTTCTAAATCCCTAACAATCCTGTGTAATAAAATGTCGGATATTGAATATGATTCAACGAGCCGGTGTACGCCACATATGACTGGTAAATAAGCCCGAGAATTTCTATGCATATAATTAAAAGGCAGTGATCAAGTCATTTAAACGCCTACTCACTTGTTCACTTGGTTGATGAGAGCTTGCTTGAACTTCAGCGGTAACCTCTCGCAGAAGGCTTTCGGCCAATTCTTCAAGTCTTTCGATGTAATCGTCGCCTTGGAGGTCTGCAAACAGTTCTTCGAGAGGAGGAAGAGGGTCAGAATCTTCCACAGTGTCGCGGTCGGTTGTGTCAGGGTCAGAACCGGTGCCGATTTCGTTGCCCCACCCTGCGGCAGAGGGTATTTAGAGGATACTGTAGATCCCTGGATGGGGGCAACGCAACCGACACGGTTCTGACACTCTCTGCAAACCGGTTCCTCGACTGTTTTAGACTCAAGATCTCTCCTCAACGAAGTATTCTGTATGGTAAGACCTTCGTTCTGAGACTTTAACATCGAACATTCTTGAGCAAGAACCTCATTTCTGTCCCTAAGCATTCGGACGGTGTCCTCAAGCTCGTCAAGCTTAGCTCGTTTACGATCGCGAGACGTTTGCGCGGCTACTCTGTTCTTCAATTTTCTGTAAACGAAAGATTCGATCGTAATTTATTGTTTTTCTTAAACGAACAGAAATTACATGTTTAGGATGATGAATGATAACAATCGATGCACTTACTTTCGTTGAATTTTTTCTTCCCAAGTGAGGTGATCTAGGCGTCGTTTTTTACCTCGAAAACATATGTCCTGTTCCATAAGGGACGAGGAGGAGTCCAGTGTTGCGTCGTCGTCCGTGGTTGACATTCTCCTGTTGTTTTTTCTTTGATTATCGGCAAGCAACGATGTCGTGAAGTTTAACTTATGAGTTGTGAAGCCTGGAGTCTTTGTCAGACTCTTAGGCACGGTTATAATGATACTTTTCAAGCCGCTCATATTCTGCCATTTGACAATATGTATTTGACAATATGTTTCGATAAACAAACTGTGATATTTTATCAGTACACGAAAATACACCTGTGCGTCAGATCCCTTGAAATGCTGGGCGTTAAATGTTCCTTAAACATCACAAGATCCTCTGAATACAACTTGCATGTAAGGCTGATGTAAAAAATTTTCCAACTTCAACAGATTGCGTGAGAAAACTGGACAGCACAATCAAGCAATACAGAGGTTCCTCATTTCCGATTGGATGAGCCGATTGGTAGTAATATGTGGCTGTTTCTGATTCGGCAAACGTTGCCGAGCAACGAATGACGTCAAACGAAAACAACGGGAAAGTAGTTCTCGATACTTTCGAGTGCTCCTCCTCATCTCCTCCTCCACTTCCTACGATGATAAATGATAATGCGCATACGTCATTTCTCCCACCATTTCATTTCGTATCTTATCGTATTCGTTCGAGCGATTACGCACATATACATCGAACCACTAGGTTTAAACATTTGTTTTCGTATGTATATTAACGGAGGCCAAGTTGTGTCTGTAAACAATACAGTATATCGTATTGATAAAGCTAAATGTAATATAATACATATGTATTTGAAGATAACGTAATGATGTAGAACGTAATATTTATTATTTTAACACACATGGATTGACAGGCTTCTAGCGTGTGTACAATAAAGGGTATACATATATATGTATAAATTGGAATAGAAGAGAAAAATATATTTTTCTTTCTATCTTTTTCCTTAAAGATAAAGCGAACGGAAGAAGCAGAAAATAAATAAATGTTTTCGTTTATATTATTGTTTAAACGTGTGTATACGGGGATAATAAAAAGCTGTCAGAATCGATGTGCAATTATACGTAATGCAGCAACTATCACCTCGATTGAGTCATGACTTTAATCTAACCTATAAAATACTTTGTACTGTTAAGTGTTAACATTTTTACTCCTCATTAGTTATTTTATAATCCATTATATTTATAAAAGAATATTTTACAAATATGGCTTGTGAAGGGTGCGCAATTAAGTTTACTTTATTCAAAAGAAAAGTAAGTACATATTATCACGTTGACATATTAATTTCATATTTATTTTCATATTAACACAACAACATAACCTTTTTAAATGAAATACATATCACGATATCGGAATCGTTAAACATACATTCTCGTATTTTCCCATGACGCAATATTCATGCATATATGTACATGATTCATACCAAATGGAATTAAAGAAACAATACGAGATTGGGCCACAGGTCAATGCATAAAATGTCGCCTATACTCCAATCTATCATAGATAACGATTCCGATTGCATAAGATTGCGAAAAATCTTTTAAACCATCAACCAAACAATCGACGTCTTTAAAACTCACGTATCTTTGTGCCAATTGTTATTACAGATAAACCAACGTAGTTATACTTTTGTTTTTAGATCTGATAGCTGAATGGCAAGACATTATGAATTATGATGAAAAAAAAAATAATTCAGAGACAATGTTTATCTTTAATTTAATGAATAAAAACAAATTTATTCTATTTACTTATTTATTCATTCATTATGATAATATAGTTGGTTAAACATCTTGACTAAGGATTCTATTCGTTTCTTATTATCTACCGATTAATGTCAATGAGTTGAAATTCGATTTTCAGAAACAATGTACAGACTGTTTACGCTATTACTGTACAAACTGTCTGACCCGATGTGCAGACAGGAGACTAAACTGTGATAAATGTAGCGTCTTATCTCGCAGGCCATTAATAAGAAGTAATTTGTTTGAACTACGTTCAAAAGATTTACAGCATTATTTAACAGCCAAAAAAATATCAACCAGAGGATGCGTAGGTGAGAATAGATCTCATTCGCTTGTTCTTTGGGCTTGATAAGTAAAATATTACCTTATTTGGGAAACTTTTTTGTACGTACAATTTCCAATTATCTATGCCTTTACTTTCTCCGTTATATAGAAAAAGAAGATTTAGTCAATCTAGTTATTCAACATGCTAATGCGACCGATAATAACTCGACCAATCACAGAACAGGATCTAATTTTGACGAAAGTCCGTTGATGAACGCTTTTCGTGGATTCACTTCTAATATATTCAACTCGTCAACTTCTGAAGTGCCAAATTCTAACAGACAGGAAAATGTCAGGCGCGAAGTACCCACTTATGCAAGGAACACAGACCCTAGGGAATATCCTAGACAGCCACAGAGGACTACTGAGCCTAATCTAACCAGGTGAAACAAAGAAGAGTTAAGAGCATGTTCAAAGAACTGGCGTGCCTTTCAAACTGCTCTTCAATCAACTTCTTTTATGGCAGAAGTTTGCCAATCTTTTGAATCACAATCAAATAAAAGTTAGATGTTGTGAACCCTGGGGTCTCAGATTTAGATGCAGTCAAAGTAAATGCAAGAATTTCAAACAATTTTAGATGTTTGGTATTTTTTTCGATAAATTGATACTCTAGTCAAATTTTTATAGCTTTGTTTTCTGAATAATTAGAGCTCCAAATATCCAAAATTGCAGCATCGTTTCATCCAAATACTTTGATCAAATGCTTTTACTTTGTCTGCATCTAACTCTGAAACCCAACAACTCGCAACTCCTAACTTTTACTTGATTATGCTTCAGAAGACTAATAACTCCATATAATAAAACTGGTTCTTTGAAAAGAAAGTTTGGAAAATTATTCATAATGATAAAGAAATTCAGATTTGCAGTGGCTTACTTCTCCTCTTTCTGTTATAACAAAATGCAGTCCTGCCGATCATTCCAATTCTGCACCAAATTCAAGATCTCGCAGTCCATCGAATAGCAACGATAGACAGGCTCGACAGAATCCACAAACATCGGACCAGGAGCCAACACCTATTATCAGTTCACCAGAGACAGAACATGCCTCGTCTTTCACCGTACCACCCGCTGTTGAAATAGAAGAGCTCTCTGACAGTGATTGCAGCCAAACCGCTGGGCCTGAACCCCTGGTTACCGAACAAGACGAAAATGGTGCTAGTAATCCCGAACACCGTTCTGAAATGGTTACGGAATTGCTCAGCGTAAGTCTGAGCTATGTTTTTGAATAGATCCGTAAGGGGTTATCTGCGATCAGAAATGCTAGAGAATGGTTATTTTTTAATTTATTTTTACAGCACACAGGTACCGTCAAGTTATCCGATATACCTGACGTCGCTGGCCTCGAAACTCTGAATGTAAAACAATTAAAAGACTTGCTTAGTATTAATCGAGTCAACTTTAAGGGCTGCGTTGAGCGTAGCGAACTGTTAGACAGAGCTTCTAGATTGTGGCAACAGAATGCAAAGTCCAGAGAAGGTGAAAAAGTCCTTAAATCAAATTTATACGATCATAGTCTATACATGCGTATAAGTATATTGGTAAAAATAATGGTAGAAAGAATGTTAATCGCCTTGAGTTTTTATAGATTTGGAAAAGTTGGGCCTTGAAGATCTCTGCAAAATTTGTATGGACGCCCCGGTCGAGTGTGTAATGTTGGAATGTGGACACATGGCGACATGCACCAACTGTGGTAAACAGTTATCAGAATGTCCGATATGCAGGCAGTACGTGGTCCGTGTTGTGCGAACGTTTAGAGCTTGACAGTGAAGTACTGGTAATATGAGGTGATATTTTAACAACAATTTGCATAGCAATTTAATGACAATTCCGAACCGTTACATTCTATCAATTATGTGAAAAATTCGCCAGAGTTTTACTAACTTGTTATTAATATAATCGTAATTGTTATTATCCTTAAATTGAATATGCCGCATTTATTGAAACGAAAAAACATTAGAACGAATAGGAATCACATCTCTGCTAATGAAAATCGTTTGAAACCGAAATCGTATTTTCTGTTTCGAAATATCAAATACAATACAATAAGACTATTCTCAAATGGTTTATTGTCGTATATTTCTTAACGCAATTGAATCGCATCGAACATCGAATCAAAACTGATTGAAAACACGAGGAAACTAATAAATGAACAGTCATTTTGGTATTGATCACGATTAAGATTAAGTTTTAGATAATGACAGTCAGAACTTGTTGGTGTCGGTTAAAAATTTTTTTATCCAAACAAATATTGACTACATCTGAACGTTGCATCTTAAAAGTTATTAGCATTGTATTCAGATTCTCCGATTCAGTCTTACTGACATTCATGGATAAATACGGCCGATTAGAACTTATTCAGGAATAACTGTACTTATTCAATTGAATCTTGTCTCTGGACGTCAGGTAATTGGTCAACATTAGAACTGATCGAATATCAATACGGAATTTACTGCTGAACATTAGTTTACGTTGAAACTTCTATGATCAGACCTTTCGACCGATTGACTCAATTCGAAATGATTAAATATCACTAGAACCTGATCGTTCTTAATTAGTTTCAATTGAATTTCTTCAGCGGGGATGTCATTTTTTCTTAATGGATTAGGTACACGTGTTCTGAAATTGCTTACAAAATATAGACTTTCGTTTTTGAACAAAACTAGTTTTACCAAATTCATTTTTGACTCGTGTACAGTTATATAATTTATACATATTCAAATATTCCATGTAATAACGTGAAATAAATAACCATCATACTATACACCAATTAATAATCATCACTTAGCACTTCTAGCTATATCTATTTCATCAATGATTTCTTGCTTCAGAAATAAGCTTCTCAGAATAGATATACCTATACTATAACTAATATTGTATATTGATATATATATATATATAAATATATATATACAGGGTGAGTTTTCTCCAGGGTCCGGAGAGGGTATGGCTTAGATCGGCTGAGACTCCGCCTTCTCCTATTCATACTTGTTATTATCAGGGGAATGATTGCCTTCAGATCATGAACAACCATTCAGAAATTAGGGTAAATCGTATAGTGACTCATTGTTTTAACGAGGCTACATGAATTTTCGTCTATTATGTAGATAACACGGCAAGAGCCAAACGAATAGTAGCTGACAATGAGTGAGAATTGTTATTCTGAAAATGACAAGTATGAATAGAAGGAGGCGGAGTCTTAGCCGATTTACGCCACGCTTTCCGGAGAAAGCTCACCCTGTATGTAGTATGAAGATTTCTCGGTAATAACTCTTGCGCGTCGTAATAATCAGGCGCTAATGTTTGATGTTATTGTGACTTAGATTTCGGAGAATTAAAAGATCAATATGGAATTATAAAATTAACATGAAATATTTCTCGTAGGATATAAATAAGTTACTCTATTAAAAAAACATTAGCTAGAACCTATATCATATGCTATCTATAATGATGAATATTCTCTAATATATTCAGTATATCTTGATCCAGGGTCTTCGTATACATTAACTAAGTTTAGTTATTCATGAAAATGAAGAAGGCTGCAGACTGGAAGTTCCTTTACGACCAAAATACGAGAATTAGTTAGTCGAACAAAACATATTTGTTGCTTTTCCATATCAGACTATGTAATATAATACGTATTCTGTAGCGGATGAAAAAACTAGTTGCCCTGCTTATGACTGCAGCAGTATTTCTAGATCAAGTAGGATATTTATTGATTGGGAAATCCGTTACATTTTTGGTTAACTATAATTTTAAGTATTGTACACATAGATTAAAAGACTAAATCAATATACGAGGAGATTTTAGTCTTATACAGAACGTCTGGTGATGCTGTGTTTCAGGAATACGTGCGATACGTAATAATTTGTTGTTTAAATTATTACGTTGAAACAATAACGGCTATACTGTTTATAAAATGATACAAGCAGAGAAGCCGACTAGATGTATACTAAATTCGATTATATTTGGTAAATATATTCTTATAAACACGCGCATATCATTCATTTCCATTCACAGAATGGCCACGGTCGGGGAGAACCTGGAAACCTGAAAACCTGGAAATGTGCCAGGGAACTAAATATTTGTCGGATAAATTCGTAAATTGAAACTTTAAAATTTGATCAAGTATTCTCGATTTTCTTGTGGTCGATGAATATGCTCTAATTCTCTGTACAGGTAAGATAACGGCGTGAATTATCGGTAAAATTTTTTTGGACAAAATTTTGTCTGAAGATTTTGTCAAGAAAATTTTCTCGCACATCATGGGTATATTTTTCTCTTCAGCCTTAGTGGCCATCCTTAATTAAACTATTCTATGCCTGATAATTTATTGTGTTTAGTATAAGTTAGTGGAAATATCGAATATGAAATACAACATTCGGATTGTCTGGCTTTTTCGGAATACATAGTACTTTTCGATATAAGAGCGCTAAAGCAGCAACGCGCGTACGAGTGTGAAGGCCCGAACGAGCCTGAAGGCGAGCCGAAGGTAGCGAGTAGGGCGCCTTCACACAAGTATAAGCGATTGCTGCCTTGGGCTCGTGTATCGAACACTATTTTTCTCGACACATGCAACGCAAGGTCCTCGTCTGTGTGCCGTCTGCGGGCATCCAAGCCGGCTTTGGCGTACCGGTGTGCAAAATTAGTTTATGTGTCATAGGCCGTAAAACCGCGATTTTAACCTCGCTTCGCTCGGTTTAAACGCGGTTTTCGGCCTGGACACATAAAATTCTGTATGCCATACGGCCGAAAAAGTATTTTCTGACGAATTTCATCATAATCCTCGCCTTCGGCTCGGATTATAAACTCAAATTCGTCAGAAAATACTTAATCGGCCTAGTGACATAATGTACTATTGCGCACCGCGTAGCGGTGTGAAATAGTACTTTTCGATATAAGAGCGCAAAAGCAGCAAAGCGCGTACGAGTGTGAAGGCCCGAACGAGCCCGAAGGCGAGCAGAAGGCGAGCCGAAGGTAGCGAGTGAGGCGCCTTCACACAAGTATAAGCGTTTGCTGCCTTGGGCTCGTGTATCGAACACTATTTTTCTCGACACATGCAACGCAAGGTCCTCGTCTGTGTGCCGTCTGCGGGCACCCAAGCGGGCTTTGGCGTACCGGTGCGCAAAAGTCTGCTTTGGGTGCGCGTAAACGGTGCGCAAAAGAGGACTTTGGGTGCATGTGTTAAGAAAAAGCCTTTCCTTACTCGTACTGAAATGTACTATTTCTCGACATATGCAACGGAAGGTCCTGTGTGCCGTCTGCAAGCACGCAAGTCGGTTTTAGCGCACCAGTGTGCAAAATCCCTTTTTGTAACACTGTATGGAAAGTTCTTACTTTGTGTATCGAAAATTCTACGGAAACTATCAGATTCCTGATGATCTTACAAAGTGTGCGGGAATGTTGATTCCCGCACATTCATCCATTCAAAGTGTGCGGGAATCAACATTCCCGCACGATTTACCCATGCGGGAATGTTGATTCCCGCACACTTCGTCGATTTATTCATGCGGAGTGTACACAAAGTGCGAACTTCCATTACAGTGCTCTCGCCATCAGCTCGTGCTGCAAACCTCACACTCATCGGGAATCACCAACTTTCCGCACTAGTATCATACAGTATAATATAGGGGAGACCGGGGACAAAAGTAACACGTGATGAAAGTAACAAGGCCTCTTACAACGCACACAATCAAATCTAGAAGTTGTGCTTTATATAATAGTATTAAGCTTGTCCGATACTGCTTCAGTTTGAGCTATCGATTTCGCCCGTGCTTGAAATTTACACGTTTTGGCGGAGATTTTGTGTTTTTCGCCAACTCAACTAATTTTTTCGATTTTTGGTATTCTTATGAAAACCTGTAGTAAATATGTAAATACTGCAATGAATTTTTGCCAGTTTATTCTTGAAAAGTCGCTTTATTAATGGCTGTGTAGAAGTACTACGTTTTTTTTTTTTTCAAGTTATAATTTTTTCATTCTGAAAAATGAGGTTGGGGACAAAAGTAACACAACGCTATTAGGTACCTATTGTAATTTTGTCATTCATTTTGAGAATCCCTCGAAACTGTTAACTATGATCAAAAGACTCTTGTGTTCTTGTTATTAATTTGTTATTTTAATAATAGTCAAGAAAATGAATATAATTCTTTCATAAATATCCAATAATTTGTTGATTTATTATAAATGAAGTTTATCTGAGGATATTATAATATTTTTTGCTTCGTTATAATCAATTGTGTGAAAGCCTGTAAAATTGAGTGAAGTTTCTGTACTGATTTATATCTGTTTTCTTAAAAAAAAATCCCGAAAGAAACAGATGTTACTTTCGTGCCCAAGGTATGGGACGAAAGTAACAGTCGCCGTGTTTGATTAAAGTGATCATAACTCTATAATAGACTGATACAAAAATTCTTCCATTCGGTTATTATTAGAGGAATGAATATATTATCTGAAAGTGCCATTAGATCTATTTCATCATGATTGTGGAATTGACAATTGAGCTCTAAGTGGGTGCTGGTCAAAATTTTGAACGACGAAAATAAAGAAGGGCTCATACTTGGAATTTCAGAATTGCGAATGCTAAAATATCGGAAGAGGAATTATTGGAAAAAAATTGATTGACAGATCGTAACGTCGAATAACTGTCTCAGCGAAAGTTGATTTATTGGAATGGTCATACAACGAAAATCTATTTTCGAAAGTCGATAATTCTGAAATTGAAAGTGCACGGAAAAAAATTAGAGCAGACAGTTTTGCCAACGGGTGGGTAGAATATCTTCCCTTGCGTTTGGGAAGTGTTACTTCCAACATTCCGTAATAATTCATTCTCTCGGTAGAGGCTCTCTCTCCAGAAATATGATTAGCGCCTCTACCGAGAGAATCAGCTATTACGGAAGCTGGAAGTAACACTTCCCGAACGCAAGGGAAGATATTCTACCCACCCGTTGGCAAAACTGTCTGCTTTAATTTTTTTCCGTGTGGAGGCTGGTCAATATTCTTAATAGCTGGTAAACCGAAACTCGAATTATGGAGAATCGTCATTTTCGTGAATTCCACATTTCGGCCACCGCAATTTTGCTAACTCTCATTCTTTGTGTTCAATATAAGTTCTTTCCACTTTTTCGTTTTACGAATTGTTTTGTGACTAATTCAAAGGGTTTCGTAATATTGGTCTTTCTTTATTTTGAACTTTCATCAATTTTCGCATTCAATCATTCAGCCCTTCTTTATTTCCGTCATTCCAAATTTGGACCAGCGTCCTTCTAAGTAAAAATTGTTACGTTTGTCCCCGGTCTCCCCTACTATTGCGCACGGCGTGGCGGTGTGCAAAAGTCTGCTTTGGTTGCCTGTAGACCATACCCCGGCACACTCATTAGTCGAAAGAGTCTAAGCTGTTAATCCACTTAACCCGTTCACCGGCAGTAATCCTTTTCACGCTATTTCTTGGATTTTGGTAGGTATGAGTGGGGATATGCAAGTATGAAAAGACCTGGACGGTCTTACGCAGTTGTTGCCGTCCCAAATAGACCGCACACCCCTTAGTTCCTTTTATTTCTCCTGAACGCTGCCCCTACCATCGCACTTCCAGGTAAGGACGAGTGACCGTTTTCAGGTAGACCGAGGGGATTTCGGGTCGCACTAATTGTCACTTAGAGCTGGGCCTGCTCCGAAGAGCACAGTAAGGCCGGGGTATGCTGTAGACGGTGCGCAAAGAAGGACTTTGGGTGCATGTGTTAAGAAATAGTATATTATGCTGCAAGGATCGAACGACATCTGTCCATGCTGCATACCATAGTTTTCATAACAAGCGCACGGAAAGTGGGGTTTGTCCTCATTCAGAAGCGGAAAATCAGTCTTTGAGTCAGGATTCAAGTAACCCACTAATATATATTCCAACTGGATAGCCGATCGACCAAAATCGACGTCGCACATTGGTTCGAAACTATTAAAAACGCGCGCATAATGTTCGAATGTTAATATCTCGGTGACTAGGGAAGCTACAAAAAATTCGAAAAAAGTGAATTGAAGCAGGAAGTCTGAACTTAAGTTTAGGATCTTCAGATAGTTGATGCAAAATTTATTTATGAAGTTATATTCATTCAAATACTTCATAAAGGTCAACGCATTATATTCAAGAAATTCTTTAAATTTCAGAATCCTATAATCACAGATTATCAACAGTATACATATCGCGTGTCTAATGGTATAAGGTCGTATCCGCCAAAAAGGCGATTTTGGTGGTAAAAGGTCGTATATTTTTTTTTTTTTTGCGGCGTTCACTGTCTAAGTACCCAAAACACATAGATTCATTGAAATTACCTGAAAAAATAAATAAAAGTAAAAGGTCGTATGTTTGGTGGATCCGCTCTTTTACCACCAACTTATTTTTTTTTTCATTACATTTAATAATGGTATAAGGTCGTATCCGCCATTTTTTTTTTTCTGCACATGCTCCAAAAACTTCTGAAACGCAAAAATACATCGATATTTCCAAAAAGTCCGAAATTTTTTTATTTTCCAAAAAAAACCTCGAAACTAATGGTATAAGGACGTATTCGCCATTTTTTTTTCGGAAGTGCTCCGAAAACTTCTGAAACGCAAAAATACATCGAAATTTTTTGATTTAAGAAAACAAAAAAAAGATATGCCCTTTTACTTTTACACGTGGTAAAAGGTCGTATATTGGCGCATACGTTCTTATACCATTAGACACGCGATATTATATGAATATTTATTGCATATTGAAGGACCTGATTACAGAATCTGATTCTTTGTTTCATGTATTTTTTTAAATCATAAAATAATGGGATTTGTATCGGCTTGTCTTTACTATTTGTCTTCCTCACTCACGTCTTCATCCCCGAATATTCGTGAATTATCGCTGGCACGGAGCTGTTACTACACTGATCGTTTTTTATTTAGAAAAGGACTATCGGTTGCTGGGCGACTTGCTTAGAAAAGATCTGCAAGAAGATCATTATCGCAGAACTTCGAAGAATCCCGCGGAACCGGGAGAAAACAAAAAAATTTCAGCTGCTAATCTTGCAAGTCTTAGCAAAAGTTTTTTTTCCCGTCATATTATAGAGAGATCGTACCTTAGTATCCATAAAGATTCAGAGTGAGAACGGGTGAGAATCAAAAGTTACGTACGATTTCAATTTCAGGTTCCAGTTTTCAATACAATAAAAACGCCTATATTGAACTGCTAATAACTTGACACAAGATTGACATATTCAAGTTTTTAAAAGATGAAAATGAGCGTTGAAATCTACAGAGAAAGGTAAAAAAAAAAGTAAGCTGACGTAAATGCAAAAAAAAGTTTTATGAATTGTTGAATGAATTAAGAATTGAGCGACTAGTCGTCGCAAAATTTTAGATTACGGAAAGCAAAAGTTGGGTTGTTGTAGCACGACCAAGAATTTTCTTTGTAATGTATTACCGCCCATATTATCTCGTGGGAGTATTTCTAATTCGCGGAGCAACACGAAAAAAAAATTTGCGAAAAATTTTTTTTCGCTATTTTGCGCGCCTTTCGGATAGTTTCGAACCAATGTGCGTCGCCGCATGGTGGCGACGTTCGGAACTGGAGGACAAATATTTTAATTTTTGACCAGCATTTTTGTCCCAGGACCTGAAAAACTAACGGATTGGATCCTGACTCAAAAAGCCTTATTTTCCGTTTTCAAATGAGGACAAAAAAACCCCACTTTCGGTGCGCGTGTTATGAAAAATAATTTAACTTTTTGATTTTACATTATAATAAAAAAAGGAAACAAATCATTGAAATTATTATTGAATAACTATTCATTTTATCGTCAGTATACATAGCGATAATTGGGCTTCTATGTATATGGGGCATTCCATGTCAAATCGCTAAGAAAAAATCCTAATGATTTTGGTTTCATTGGCGTTTTGTTATATTGTTCCATTGCCTCTAAAACGTTGCTTGGAATTCATTCAATTTTTTTTCTTTTTCAAAACTACTTTTGATTGATAAATTTTCAAAAGCTCAACATTTTTTCCATTTCTATTACCTCCTTTAAGGTGCCACAGTACTGGCATGTCCTATATATATTTTTTGACGTCAGAAGCGTCAAATACGAGGAATTTCGTCGACAAATTGAGCCTAAACGAGGAAACGAATTCCATGGATGTTATTTTTTTATTGAAGCTTAAATTAATCTGTACTGCGCTTGCTTAGTGATTTTCAGCGTAGATTACCCAGTGATGTGTATTGCGAATAAATAAAAGTGACAGGTCGTTTGACACATATCCAACATGGTGGCATCAGAATCCGGCCATTACCGACTTGTCGTATTTTCGCTGCATCCAGGAGATTAATACGTCTATCACTAAACACAGGGAGCAGGCGCAGGGTAGAAATACACAGTTGTTTCAGGAAAACTTATTTCACCCACCTGGGTCCCGTAAATAAGGCTCGATTTGTCGACGAAATTCCTCGTATTTGACGCTTCTGACGTCACAAAATATATATAGGACATGCCAGTACTGTGGCACCTTAAGTTGCAAAATATCCGAAAAAGTCACAAAAATTACGAAGAACATTATTCTTCCTATAAAAAAAACGTAATGTATTTTCTTCCAATTTTTGAGTGCGCATTGAGTTTCTTGTTCTCCTAAACAATTGAGTCTATTCTAAATTCAAGAAACCCTTACACTTTTCGTCTTTTTCAGTTTTCCTACAACAAGTTTCCTTCTACAGGAAAATCGACCTGCAACGTGTATTTTTTTTCAACCTTATTGATGGCGAAATTTTTTCCGAATAATTACAAAATAATGCAACACAACCCCTCTGCGCACTCTTTGAGGCCGCCGGTGTTGCCATCTCGCAGTCGAATTGCAGCGTATGTACGTCTTATTACATGCAACCCCAGTATAGTATAGTGATGGCGATATTTTCCAATTGTATCGATATTTCGTATCGATACGTATTGATGCTCAGTGCATCGATACACATAGAATATCGGCAGCGAAGTATCGATATCATCGGTATCGATACTTACAATGGAAATAAGAACAAACAATCAAAATGAATTCTTTATTCGGATGTGATTTTCCACAGAAGGTTATAAGGACATTGGTTATGCATAGTGAATTCTATAATATTATTATTTAGATATAATTTTTTTTTTCGCAATAAAAATTTATACTAATCGCATTAAACGCAACGAGTGACACAACGGTTGTATCGAACTTCGATATCTGTGGGTTGAGTATCGATACTTGCAAATATCGGCATATGAAATATCGATACAAAATATCGATATATCGATGGAAAAGTATCGATATTCAGAATATCGATACTGTATCGCCCATCACTAGTATAGTAATGATATGAATGAAATGCGGGTTATATGCAACAAGCGTATCCGATGTTTGTATCTGAAGTAGTTCGTTAATTCTACTACGAGCTGATGATACCATTTGCTACCCCATCGGCGCTTCTAGCCGGTCGAAGAAAAACACTGGCCTAGGCCAGGGGCATATGCATGGGGAATGCGTTAATGATATACGATCGTGAGTTGTGAAGGCATATCTCAATAAAAAATACTCCGAACGCAGACCAAACATTGTTGCAAAATGGATGATGTATAGTCATTGACGAACGAAGATTGTTCTTGTTCTGTTTTTTTTTTAATGGACTTACCGAATGATCCCAGATAACAATATGCGTGGCATATGCGACGCAATACGCACCCACGCGTGCGGGTCTATCCGCACGACGTGCGCGCAGATCACCACGCAACTGAGTCATCAATTGATGTACATATGCCTCGCACGACGTACCTGCCGCATCCGTGCGGGCATGATGGGGGCACGTAATGCGAGTGCATTGGGACTTGCAAATACGTTCATTGAAATTGTAAAATCAAAAATAAAATTAATTTCTCACAACATTTTTATTGAAAATAGTAATATCACATTTATATATAAATAGTAAGATAGTATATAGATTAGGGTGCTTTTTTTGAAACGACTATTTTTTTTTTGCAACTCCCCATTGAAAATCTTGTTGTAGACGTCGAAAAGGGAATCCTGTCCAATTTTTAGCTCTTCATTCCAATTCCAGCATTCGCGCTTTTCTTTTCAAGTTTTCCCATGCTAAAAGCATGTAAACATTACGACTTTTTCTTTCGTCCCGCAAAACTCAGCCGCATTTCAATGGATTGTTCTTATCCTAGACTCATTCGACAGAGAATTTAGTGTTCTTCAAAAATGCCCAAGATAGTTTGACTGACTTGAAAATATTGAACTTGACATTTTGTTGGAATTTTATATTTAAAAAAAATCAAAGTCCTTATATCTTTTGAAATACTGGTTTGACAGACTTTATGCATTGGACTTTTTTGTAGAGAAATAAATTTCCTACAAAATTGTTACGAAGCTTTTTTCTCCAAGTCCAACTGTTTATTCGCCCACAGCAAGAAAGAAGAATTATGCATAAAATCGACTTTGAAGGCTCACACAGGTTCAGCGGTTGGAACCACAGTCAAACTATACTGGGCACTTTTGAAGAACACTAAATTCTCTGTAAAATGAATCTTGGATGAGAACAATCCATTGAAATGCGGCTGAGTTTTGCGCGGCGAAAGAAAAAGTCGTAATGCTTACATGCTTTTAGCATGGGAAAACTTGAAAAGAAAAGCGCGAGTGCTGGAATTGGAATGAAGAGCTAAAAATTGGACAGGATTCCCTTTTCGACGTCTACAAGATTTTCAATGGGGAGTTGCAAAAAAAAAAAAAATAGTCGTTTCAAAAAAAGCACCCTAATATAGATATTATATATCTATAGGGGAGAGCGGGGCAAATAGGGCAGCGGGGCAAAGAGGGCACCTCGGCCAAAAAAAAAAAAAATATTCTTGGAAAATTTTCGACTTTTTTTTTTTCAAGAAAAATCGTTTCCCGAAGGAATTTAATTTTTTTGAAATTTAATTTTGAAAATTTGGCGGAGGTGCCCTCTTTGCCCCGCTCTCCCCTATATATATTATTCCACGTTATACATAAATATATAGGCGCATGTAACTTGAAAAAAAAAAAAAAAAAAATTTAAAATCACATTTTTGACTATCGCTTTGATATGTCGTTTGACGTAATATTTTTCTTCGATCCATAAAAATCCAATCAGTACTCGCAAATATATTTTTAATTTAACTCATGGTACGTTTATAGGTTATTTTCTGGATTATATAATATTATAGCTCATCAACATTTTAACCTCCAATTTGATTATGTAATGATTATTTCAACTCTATAATATTATATTATAATATTATATATAATATCATATTATATTTACTGATGGTGCAGTGCGACGCATTACGCTCGCACTGAGATGCGTCTCATGTCGTGCGACGCATTACGCTCGCACTGAGATGCGTCTCATGTCGTGCGACGCATTACGCTCGCACTGAGATGCGTCTCATGTCGTGCGATGCATTACGCTCGCACTGAGATGCGTCTCATGTCGTGCGACGCATTACGCTCGCACTGAGATGCGCTTCATGTCGTGCGTGCGAAAATGCTGCGTTTTCGCTCGCACAGCGTGCGTGGCACGGCGTGCGGGTAACGTGCGACGCACGATTGTTATCTGGGATCGTGGTATTCTAACACTTGTCTCTCTGTTACAATAAGTATAATAAACTTTCATAGGAGTTCAAGCATTTCCTACCTACGCCCAGCAAGGATGCTTTTCCAATTATTGCAATCGACGAGGGTTTATTGAACTGAGTCTTTGTACACGGAGAAAAAAAAACAGTAACCATTACTGTGCAGCGCACTAATCGAGTCTATTCAGTATTCGGAAACATGAATTTACTCTGAAAACAACAACAGTTATCGTCATCACAGCAATGAGTACTGTCAGAAACTATAATGACTGATGTTCTGTACATTTCGGGTAAAACAGCAATGGTTACTCTAAAAACATCAACCGTTCACGTTTGGAGTGTTACGAGTCGTATTCTGTGCAGTAACCAGTCGTGTCACAAACCAGAGTCGCAACCGTACTGCGCATGCTTCAACAAACAATAAACTCATATACCAAATGCCAGTTGATGGTTACGAGCGTTTAAACATGTTATTGCTAATAGATAAAATTATTACGACAGATCATAAAATTCTCAGTATTTATAAAAGCTAATGATAGTATGTATGAATTTTTTAAGTGAAATAAATTGGTACACAGTAAAAAAGATTTTGTAAAATTTAACACAACAGTTTGTGTTAAAATTTTTGTGTCAAATATTTAACACTCTCGTGTGTTGATTCAATAGTTACATTATGTCACCAGGCCGATGAAGTATTTTCCGACGAATTTGAGTTTATAATCCGAACCATAGGCGGGGATTATAATGAAATTCGTCAGAAAATACTTTATGGGCCGTATGGCATTTACAATTTTATGTGTCTAGGTCAGAAACCGCGTTTAACCCTGGCGAAAATGGAGTGTGCAAAGAGATGTTCAAGAGGTGTTCGCGAAGTGTCTGCACGCTTCGTGAAATGTTTGGTCACAGCTCGCGAACAGCTAGTGAACACTTTGAGCAATGACCACTCCCAAACACTTTGTGCACACGTCACGCACACTTTGATTCCTAGTTTGTGCACATCTGGTGCACATTTGTTATAAGCTTAGAGGATGAACATTTGCGCACATTCCCAATACATAAGGTGATACCTTTTCCACGCATTCTGTTCACATTACTATAACACTATAGTGCTTTCGAATGAGTCGCACAGTGCATGGTCACTTCATGCACGCTTTGATCTCCGATAACATGGGTATCAGATCGAACGATTTCCAGTAGGTGGCGACAGACGGAAAAATATTTCTCACTAGCAGTAAACTGGATCAACGTTTGTATATAAGGAAGATGCATTGACAATACCCTAACAGCACGGAACGTTGCAGCAATGTCTCAGCAACATTGCTAGATTTCATTTCTATTGCATTGCACTACAATGTTGCTGCAAGGTTCCTGCAATACAACTTTGTTATATTTATATGTTCACGCATGTGAAAACTTGAGAAGTCAATTTTCCATGTATTGATCAAACGGACAAAATAATTACGGACAAAAACGGACGCTCATAATTAACTGTAACTTGAATGCCATATGGTGACAGAATTTATCACTAGATTTCATCATTTATTTTTATTTCACTGAAAATTAACCCGCCACGGGTCAACAGTTACAATTATATACATATTGATGTCAATCTTCACGAATCAAAGTTTACCTATTGAGTCGAAAAGTGTTAAAGATTGTAACAGGCGACGTTAGATCCAGATCGAAACCGGACGTTGAGAAGAACAGGTACTTCGGGCCGTCTTTTCTTTTTATTTCATAAGTTTAAACTACCAACGTATGTGCCATGATAATATATAAACTCAGCGCATGCGTCTAGTTAATTAAGGCAACTGTTTTATACCCTTTTGTTTGAATGATGTGTTTGTTTGTTTTGATCACTCGTTAATAAATATTGGAACCAATCGGACGTGTTTTATTGGAGTTGTTAATTTCCGAATCGCTGCTTATAAATTAATTCCTCAACAACCCAAGATTCTCTCCGATTAATCAGCAGTGCACGTTTTTCCTACGAGTCGAATCGTGTACATCATTCCGTTTTGTTGTTTTCACCGGAGATATCGGAATACTTCAGAACATCTTCACAATCCTCTATCTCTCCAAGGGGCTTGGTTTCGCCTTCACCCTTGCGAAGATTCTCGGCAAAAGAAGAGTCGAAGTCGTTGGCAACAAATCAGAATTATTAAAAGGTCAAGTCAGCAAACTTCTAGAATTATACAACGAAGTCAGATTTCATTCTTCACATCTTATCCTTGATTCATTATTATCCATAAGATAGTCAATAAACATCTTATGAAGATTCTGATGACGAGGAGCGCATTTTTGTTTAATCCTACAATTTGACTAAACCGTCGTTTGACTGAAAAGATTGCAAGGAGCATTTCCTCCCGTCACAACGTCAGTTGATCAACGAAGTTAAGCACTATCATCTGCGACCAGAATTTGGATGGGTGACCCACATGAATAAATACAATTAGTCTGTGAATAGAAAATTTCGAACACCCCGAAATATTCACTGTGCTCGACCGCTCGAAAAAGAATCAGTTGTGGGTAAAAAAATCTCTATCCGGTTTTTTTTATGCATCCAAGGCAGGATGGTATAACAAAAAAATAATTATATTCCCATAGCGTGGTCTGGACATTTTGAACAGGTCAGTCAAATTAAATGTACACCTTATGCACAGTTGATGCACATTTGCCGCAGAACTCGAGTACACTTGGTGCACACTTCATGCACACTTCCATCTGCACATCTTGTCACACTTCGATGTTTCAATTTACATTTCCAGCACACCTCATTCAATGCTTCTTTCACACCTCGGTCCCATTACCCGAACTTCTTAATTCAACCTTCGTTCACATTTGGTTTCACACTCCATTTTCGCCAGGGAAACCGAGCGAAGTGAGGTTAGAATCGCCATATTTCGGGCCTAGGCACATGAAGAACGAAATAACACAAATTTTGTGTTAAAAAAGTAGTTAACACAAGCTGTTGTGTTAAATTTTACAAAATCTTTTTTACTGTGTATGGACTTTCTTAAAAGTAGGGTTAGGATATAGAATAAATACTATAGCGATTGAAAAACACTTACCTCTCAATATAGAAATTACTTTTATTTCATAACTGTAAAAAAACAACTGAATAATTTATTTGCTGCCTTAGATCATTTAATATTCAATTAAATTCTGTAGCGAAAACTTACTATTAGTTGAAACGCTCGTAACCATCAACTGGCATTTCGTATATGAGTTTATTGTTTGTTGAAGCATGGGCAGTACGGTTGTGACTCTGGTTTGTGACACGACTGGTTACTGCACAGAACACGACTCGTAACACTCCAAACGTGAACGGTTGATGTTTTTAGAGTAACCATTGCTGTTTTACCCGAAATGTACAGAACATCAGTCATTATAGTTTCTGACAGTACTCATTGCTGTGATGACGATAACTGTTGTTGTTTTCAGAGTAAATTCATGTTTCCGAATACTGAATAGACTCGATTAGTGCGCTGCACAGTAATGGTTACTGTTTTTTTTTCTCCGTGTAAAATGAACTATATTAGGTAATATAACATTACAATATGCTTGTGAGTGCGTATTTATTTTCAAAAATCAACTATAAATTGTAGTACATTATATATACCTTTGGCGATAAGTAATATCGTATCGATGCTGCAAAGTCGAGGACCAGTTTGAAATTCTTAGCCAGGGATGCCTTACAACTTCTTCTTCTTCTTCTTCTTCTTCTTCTTCTTCTTCTTCTTCTTCTTCTTTTAATGACTTAACGCTCGTTTGAGCATGTAGTCTATGCAGCGCCGGCCTTGAGGTATCTTCGTGGGTGTGCGGAGTACCCTCGGGCCGCCCCCCATATGGAGAAGCGTAACTAACGTACCCCTGAAAGCACACTGTAACATCTCAAAAAGATCTTGTTTCTTCAAAATACCCATGAGACTCCATCCAATAGCATTTACATTCATTTGAACGTAAATCCCCTAAAAATATATTTTTTGAGATGTTATAGTGTTGTTCTGGGCATACGATAAGTAGAATTAACCCGCTGGGCTACACCTGGGTCACCAGTGACCCGGCGGCACCCTAAAAGTTATGCTCCTGCGAACGGATCCTTTCTAGGGTCGTAGCTATTTTGCTGTAAATTAGGGGAAAAATAGTGCCTATCCGAGGGGTACAGCTTCATCATCAGTTTCTACTTTATCTTCGAGCGGTGAGCACAAAAGTGGATTTTCGGGTCTTCTGTGACCCAGGTGTAGTTCATCAGTTGAAAAGTCAACGAAAAATGTTGGTTCTCTTTTTTTTTTGGAAATAATATTCTGTGTTATTTTTAAGGTATTCCAGTGAAAAAAAAAATATTGATATAAAATTGAGGCAGAGAGACGTTTTGGAGCAGGAAAACTCTCATTTTCAGAGCACTTTCGGAAGTAAAGTATATATTATCGTGTAATCTATTACGATATACAGCTTTATATTCTTGTACTTCATATTTTGCACTTGTGATCGATGAAGTTATTTGTTACTTAATAAATGCGCATCAGATTTACAGAAAATGTATTTGTCACATTTGTTTACCCTTTTCGTTTATTTAAATAACTTCCCGATGACAATTCTTTTTTTAGCGTATTATCATTGCACAGCTGTCATCTTAAGCTTTTAAAAATTCCCATTTTATGTTGGAAAAGTACATTTCTGCATGAAATGGCAGCCGAAAACGTAACTTTTAGATTCACGCCAAAATCCATTTTCATTCTGTAAAATAAATAGACTTTTTGAAAGCAACCGAAAAACCGCCTTCATAGCTTTTTAGAGAGGAGTCTCGAGATTACAAAACACTTCGATTTTTTTCAATTCAATGAAGAACAGAGTAAATATCGTAAAAAATACGAAAAGAGCCACTTTTCGCTTGATTCCGCACCTTTTCGTCTTCTTTATCCAATAACTTTTTATAAAATCAAGATATCATATTCGTTCTTGCATGGTCTTACTCGAGACATTCTGACGATTCCATTTCACTATAAAACTTTTAAAAACAAACTTTCTGTATTGCTTTTATAAAGGGTAGAACTTTTGGGTCACTGGTGACCCGGGTGTACTTCAACGTGGCGACGGAAAATGGTGTAGCCCAGCGGGTTAACAATTAGGGCAAAGAATGTTCCAGTCCCTACTGTCGGTGTAAAAAGGTTTGGCCCCTCTGTTTGAGTGATTATAACTTCTGCAAAAAAATTGATAGAGCATCGAGTCAGGAAAAATTGTAACGCGCCAAGTTTTCTGCGGCGATGGTTAATCACAAATTTCTGTGTGAAAATCGTGAAAACCGTTATGATCTCCGAAAAGTTGAAAAACGTAGTTTCTGCGGAGTTCATTGCCGTACGTCAACTTCAACTCGTCACCGTTTGTCTAAGATAAGTGTCAAAAATCGGGATGAATTCATAAATATTCCCTGAACATTAACGAACATGATAGCGCTTGGTAATTTCGAAGATATTTAAAAACTTGGACGCCAGGTGCAAAAAGGTCCAACGGTGCGGTTTGGGAAACGGATTGGTACGGGCGAACTTGAAATAGCTCAAAATTTTCGTCAAATATAGGGGGAGGCGGGGCGAGTTGTGACAGGGGCATGTTGTGACAATGCTTCTAAAATACTTTTTATTACAACTAGCGCTCTTTTCAGTATTACATTTTATACTAACCTCTCAGCGCTAGTTGCTAACGAAGCAATGGCGAGACTGCGTTGAAATCGTTCAAATTAGAACATCAAAGGTGATTTTCAGATACAAAAGTTAGTTTTTCGGCCTCTATTCGAATGAGTCTTCTGCCCTATCAGTACGTGGTAAGTCATTTGTGGTATTATGGTCGACCTTTTGTAATCTTTGCCTGGATATTCCAACAGTTGTCCGAATAAATTCGACAATGTGTTCACTTTCATGGCTATTCTCATTCAAAATGGTCGTATGGGGCTAGTTGTGTCATCGAAGTGGGGGCGAGTTGTGACGGCACAACTAGCCCCATACGCCACTCAATCGCGTGACGATCTATCATTTTCAATAAAATGAACTTGGCGGATATTAAATTACTATATTACGCATTATATATATGAGGTATTCCACGCCGTTTCGAACGGTCAAAAAAATCACCGCTTCCGAAAAAATCGTAATTTGGTCCTCGACCACAACCATATCGAAAGAATTTTTGTGAATTTTTTCAGAATTTTTGGATTGCATTTGTGGATTTTTTCCAAATTCCAGCTTTTTCTACAAACTCCCGCATCTCAAAAGTATAAGATCCTACAAGAAAATTTATGAGACATAAAAGTTGTAGTTTCGAATTAACTTTCTCAACAAATTTTTTTGGGAATTTCCCGAATCTCAAAAATACCAATTTTTATCAAAAATACACAAAAACTGGTTTTTCAATCAATACGTCACTTTTGATTTGCCTCAATAATTTACAGAAAATACTCTCAACCCGTGTAGAAATTTATATCGGGATCTGGTCAGGTCCCGACCAGTCAGCCCCGTTTCAAGTCGGGCGCTGGTCAGGATAACTGGCCAGAATCCAGCCAGTAGTGTCACGCTAAAACATTAGGTTCCTGGCCAGTAACACTACCGCGATTTTTATTTTATTTTCTTTCATTTTTTTATTTTATTTTTTATTTTACTGTCAGTGTCCCGGTTATGGAACCTGTACGGATTTTGGAACACTTTGGTTTATTTATCGAGAAATACGATTCTAAACGTATTGGTATAATAAAGAATTTAGCTAGGATGGTAGTCTGCTGTCTTCTGTATCCCCAGGGTTAGGTTTGGTCGGGGTGAGTGAGTGAGAACCTTTTAAAAAAAAATCGTTGAAAGGGGCGGGTGAGCCATTGCTGTTGCATGGCTGTCATCAATCATTAGGTTAAGTCGTACAGTCAGTCGTTACCTATGATTGAAGGAACTATTTTCACAAAATGTGAGTATCTGATGCGTCAAAAAGTGTTTGTGGCTATACTTAATTGATCAAGGTTCCTGATTCAATCGCAAAAAATCATAATTACAATCAATTTCGTTTAAAAAATAGCGGTTCCATTACTGGATCACCTCAACATCGCCTTGTACCAGTTAGCGAACCCCCATCCGTCAATAAACTTACCTCTCACATAAACAACACCAAAAAAGCGAAAGATAGAAAAGTAATTAATTGTATAATAACAATTGTGAGGTTCCTGATTCAATCGTAAAAAATCTTAATTACAATCAATTTCGTTTAAAAAATAGCGGTTCCATTACTGGAACACCTCAACATCGCCTTGTACCAGTTAGCGAACCCCCATCTGTCAATAAACTTGCCTCTCGCATAATCAACATCAAAAAAGCGAAAGATAGAAGATGGATTCCACGCGGAGCGGACCACAAAAAGACCTCAATGTCCCATTCCAAAACAAACGTGATTCGATAGGAAATTTTCCGAGCTTTTCGAAAAAAAATACGAGAAAGATCTTAAAAATGACATAAGTGGATAAAAATAGAGTTTTGTGTTGGAAAACGTTTTTTCGACATTTCGAAAAATCAACACAGCATCAATGCAGCCGTGTCCCATTCCGAAACAAACGTGATTCGATGGGAAATTTTCCGAGCTTTTCGAAAAAAAATACGAGAAAAATCCTAAAAATGACATAAGTGGATAAAAATGGAGTTTTGGATTGGAAAATGATTTTTCGACATGTTTTCCGATAGTCACGGGCAAGATCATGGGCTGAGGTGAAAAAGAGTGAAGAATACTACAAATCAGCACCCTATTACTTTTTTCATATGACATACCGTTTCTAAGATATTTGCCTCCAAAGACATCAAGAGCGTAAGAAATGAAAAACTGAAACAGCTTGTACACCATAGGTAACAAAAGCTATATATATCGTACATACATAAAAAATGCTAATTCTGAGGGTACTAAAGGTCATCCAAAAATGAGAAAAATCCGTGACATCTAGGTCTTTTTTGGTCCGCTCCGCGTGGAATTCATCAGAAGAGTAATTAATTTGATGAATTATTTCAGAGTATCGTGGTTGTTAAAAACAGATTATATAATTTAAATAAAGTATTAGTTCATGATTATATCAATTTCTAAGCTCGGGGTGATCAGTAACCTGAATTCAATCCCTTCGTTCCAAAACTAGTACATTTGGGGGTTCCAAAAAGGGGACAAATGGACTTTTGGGGTTCCATAACTGGGCCATTAGACAGGTGTTTCATTTAATTCGATATTAATTAATTTCTTGATTCCGTGAGAGTAGAAACGCGTACAAATCAAAGGCAAGATATAGCTTCAGGCATTAGAAAAATTAAATTTCATAAATTATCAAAAGAAACCTGTTGAAACGCATTCTGGAGGGATTTTAATCGTAAGGAGTTCCATAACTGGTACACTGACGGTATATTTCTATTTTTTTTTTTTTATTTTTTTTATTTTTTTTTATTTTCTACTGGTTCTGCCGGGGAGTCGAGAGTGTCGGGTGGGTACGGCATGTAGCCGGAAAAAATTGAGAAGCAGCTTATTTGGAGAAATATAAGTGCCTCTTTATTGGGTAAATCTAATAGGTATAACTCTGGGTTAACCGATATACGTCAGATCGTGTGCGTTGAGGATCGTGTCTAGAGGTGGTCGAATGCCGGCTTATCTATTCACCGCTCGACGTGTTATTGTCGCGAGAACCGAATTCGCTATGCGCCGCCTAGTGGCGCCGCATGGAAGTACCGCCGGCAGCCTACCTCGGAGCGCGGGTCGCTTGTGCGTAGAGGCGGTAGGCGCCCTGAGGATTTATTTGCAAAGTTATGCGTGCAACACAAGTATCGGGCCGGTACGAAGATTTTGTTCCAAAAATTCTCTGGGATTGATAAAAGGGTTTATAGGTGTAAGCTGTTTACTTCTCCACAGGTAATTCAAGTGAGATAAATATAAATCAAGAACTGAAAAGAGAAAGAAAAAGACATAAAACAGTTTGTTTGGTACATCGGCGCGGCCGACGTGTCTCAAGTAAAAAAAAAAAAAATAAAAAAAGCTGTTTACTACGATTTGGAATTATTTTTATTATACGTACATTTATTATTATTTATTTGTTATTTTATTTGTTATTTTTTTATTTTATTTTTATTTTTTTATTTTATTTTATTTTTTTATTCTTTTATTTTTCATATTTTTGAATTTTTAAATTGTAACATTATTTGATTTATTCATTTATTATTGGTTTTCAACGCATTCCAAGGAACTCAGTTTGGATTCGAATAATTATCAACTTCCCGTTTCTCTGTTTTCAGAGAAGAAAGGAAGTTCTACTTGAAAAAATAATTATGATGCACTTCCGTTTTTTTCGGTCTATCTGAAGACTGCACGCTCATATAGAGGTGAGCTTCAGTTAGAAGACTTAAAAATTTGGTTCGACTGGTCCGATAAATTCACATATGGTATGAATTAATAGGCTTCGAACGATAGAGTCACTACTCAATGAAATAAACACAGACCTGGGACTAAGAAGGTCAATGACAATAACATGAAATTCAAGTAAAGATTCCTCCAGTCCTTCAGTGGTCTAATTGGACAAGGCGTCGCAGTACAAATGCGGAGGTCCCGGTTCAAACCCGGGCTGAAGGAATTTTTACTTGAAAAAATAATTATGATGCACTTCCGTTTTTTTCGGTCTATCTGAAGACTGCACGCTCATATAGAGGTGAGCTTCAGTTAGAAGACTTAAAAATTTGGTTCGACTGGTCCGATAAATTCACATATGGTATGAATTAATAGGCTTCGAACGATAGAGTCACTACTCAATGAAATAAACACAGACCTGGGACTAAGAAGGTCAATGACAATAACATGAAATTCAAGTAAAGATTCCTCCAGTCCTTCAGTGGTCTAATTGGACAAGGCGTCGCAGTACAAATGCGGAGGTCCCGGTTCAAACCCGGGCTGAAGGAATTTTTACTTGAAAAAATAATTATGATGCACTTCCGTTTTTTTCGGTCTATCTGAAGACTGCACGCTCATATAGAGGTGAGCTTCAGTTAGAAGACTTAAAAATTTGGTTCGACTGGTCCGATAAATTCACATATGGTATGAATTAATAGGCTTCGAACGATAGAGTCACTACTCAATGAAATAAACACAGACCTGGGACTAAGAAGGTCAATGACAATAACATGAAATTCAAGTAAAGATTCCTCCAGTCCTTCAGTGGTCTAATTGGACAAGGCGTCGCAGTACAAATGCGGAGGTCCCGGTTCAAACCCGGGCTGAAGGAATTTTTACTTGAAAAAATAATTATGATGCACTTCCGTTTTTTTCGGTCTATCTGAAGACTGCACGCTCATATAGAGGTGAGCTTCAGTTAGAAGACTTAAAAATTTGGTTCGACTGGTCCGATAAATTCACATATGGTATGAATTAATAGGCTTCGAACGATAGAGTCACTACTCAATGAAATAAACACAGACCTGGGACTAAGAAGGTCAATGACAATAACATGAAATTCAAGTAAAGATTCCTCCAGTCCTTCAGTGGTCTAATTGGACAAGGCGTCGCAGTACAAATGCGGAGGTCCCGGTTCAAACCCGGGCTGAAGGAATTTTTACTTGAAAAAATAATTATGATGCACTTCCGTTTTTTTCGGTCTATCTGAAGACTGCACGCTCATATAGAGGTGAGCTTCAGTTAGAAGACTTAAAAATTTGGTTCGACTGGTCCGATAAATTCACATATGGTAAGAAAGGAAGTTATTGTAATCACCCCGAAAATGAAAAGTTGAGTTTTCACTGGATCTCCACGTTTTGAGGTCCGGAGAATCACGTCCGACTATTTCGAGATTGACGTTTGGGTGTGTGTGTGTGTGTGTGTGTGTGTGTGTGTGTGTGTGTGTGTGTGTGTGTGTGTGTGTGTGTGTGTGCGTGTGTGTGTGTGTTGTGTGTGTGTGTGTGCGTGTGTGACCACATTTTTGTCTCCACGATATCTCGGGAACGAGTGAGCGGGTTTTAATCGAACTAGGCTCAATCGACGCGGCTTTTCTCGACTTAGAACTGATTAGATTTTGGCTTTGATCGCTTCAGTACTTTTCGAATTGTTTGAATAACAAAATTCTGGAAAAAAAAAAATAAAAAAAAATTATAATACCTTGAGAATGGATGAACGGATTCCAATGAAAATTGGTGCAATGAGGTTTTTTGGATCACTGCTCACGAATTTGACATTGTGCTTCAAAAATTCGAATACGATAATGACATTATCATTATTATTATTAATTCATTTCGAAATGAGTTTGAAAATGGGAAGTTGAAAGGCTGGCCACGTCAGCCCCAAACCGCTTGTTATTATTACGAAACTGGTCACGAAAACGTGCATACCCTTAAAAATGCATGTGCGGGCAGCGCCGCCACAAGGTAAGTCGGCGCCCGGGGCAGCTTAAAAACTTGCGCCCCCCCCCCCCCCCCCCCTCCCCCCAGCCCACAGTACTGAATCATTAATTTTGTCTGAAATGGGTGAATTACAAGAAAAAACAATATAGTCGTAGTTTAGTATACTCGCACAAGTGGCGTTGAGTAAGCTTCCCTACAATGTTGTATGATAATACATTACAATTATACCCTGACGTAGTAATGGGATGAGCATCAGGTGTATGAAGCACGACGTGAGGGGTTCGTCGCAGCCGAATGAAAAAAAAAAAAATTATTGTCATTCATTTGGAAAAAAAAAGTATTAGTGAAATTTTGTCTGACTAGTACCCACCAAGGTGATTGAAAAAAATACCCCAATCAACCCCCGCTTAATACCCAGTGAGGTTTTTTCAGTAAATCAAAACTATCCCGACCAGTACCCGATCAGTACCCGATCAGGAATCTTGATAGAAAATAGCCCGACCAGCACATGACTAGCGCCCCACTTCTGATCGGGCTAAGTGGGGCTATTTCTACACGGGTTCCGTTTGATTAAAATAACAATTATGGTTTTGTTGATTAGGAGGGATATCGAACTTCAAAATAATGAGTCATATTTGTGTCATTTTGTAATAAGTACTTATTTATTATCAAAAATTGAAAACTCCTCAAAAACCCGCTTTGCCCTGATAGGGGGCCTAAAGGTTGAGTGTCCATCTCGCGTCTAAAGCGATTGGAGCCGCGCAATTGCGGCCGCGCTACTAGTAGTAGCGCGACGATCGCTGGCTGTAGCCGCGCGTATGATTGTCAATCATGCGGCTGAAGGAATGAATCATTCATCTGGGATTTTGAAAATATCGGACCACCAAGATAAATTCGGAAATTTCTACTCAAAACCGCGGCGGCCAGCGATTTGACTGCTCTCGGAGCAGTCGAGCCGCGCGATTCAGAGTCGCGTCGCTGAGATCGCTACAGCCGGACGACCGGAATCGCGTGATTGGCAATAGGCTCATTAGTTTGAATGTATAGCAGTAGAGAAGGCGACGTGGCTGAAGTCGCACGTCTACAGCCGCGCAGCTCCAATCGCTTTAGCCGCGTGATGGACACTCGACCTTAAAGCGGGTAAGCCGCTCGGGCAAAGCGGGTAAGCGCTATAAGCTTGACAAATCTTATCAGATATTGATTTGTCTGAATATTAATGATGAGACTTCGATTATAATTGAATAATAATGAATAATAAATAATTTTATAACAAATAATAATCATTAATTTTATAATAAATGATAATTAATTTTTTTTTTTTTTTACTATCGTAAAAAAATTACTCTTTAAATATTTATTTCAGTCTTAAGTAATTAAATAATCGATTGACAAATTTCAAGTAGGTACTTTTGTTAGTAAAATAAAAAATAATAAATAGTTAAATCATTAGACATTAGTTAAATCTCTATCATAGAAAACAATTAAATGAAAAAAAAAAATATATAAAAAATTAAAAACAAATTAGAAAGTGAAAAAAAAAAAAGATTAAAATTTGAAAAAAAAAAAAATAAATAAAAAAAATGAAAAAATTATTAAAAAATAGAGAAAAAAAGAAAAAAAAAGAAAAAAATTAAAAAATTTTACGGCTGGGTATCACCACCCATACGTTCGCCCCCACTTACCTCTGTCCTCTAACTCTTCGCACGCTCCCCCCTTTTTCCCTCTGCATCTCTACTCCTCTACATCTCTACGCCTCTACTCTTCTTATCTACTTGCTATCTGATCTGCGCGACTTCCTTTCCTACCTCTAGCAAACGTTCATTGCACACGGCTTTGCCAAATGCAACGAGTCAGCAAAACCTTTATCTTATTATCTTAACAACTACTCGACTTTACCTCTTCCACTTCACTTCTCAACTATACTTGTTACGGTATACACCTAACATAACCGAGCCTCCTAAAATATAACCTATTACCAGAGGACGAAACATACATACCATATGAGCGGATCCACGTCACTTCACTCAAAAAAAAAAACCGTCAAGTCACGGATCTTTGCGCCATTCGACATATCTTTAGTACTAAGGGGAAAAAAAATACGACTTCAGGGATTTTGAAAAATTTTCAAAAATGGCGGAGTTAGAGCTATTTGAATGTTGGTAAGTCGCTGTTGCACCGCTACACTGAGAGAAATCTGAATAGTAAACACAACTAAAAGACCTCAACGATATGAAATGTAGTTCGCGCAACTATTTTTTTAGTTCCGTTTACTATTTGCTTGGTACCGATAACCATAAATTGGTTGACCTAACTGAAAAAAAATAGTTGCCCACACCATATTTGCTATTGTTGAGGACTTATAGTTACTGTAACTAAATATTTCTCTGAGTGTATGTTTGAAAATTCATATCTCCGAAAGTATTTACCGGAGCGGACTGATCCTGGAATCATTTTGTTCGTAAAAGAATGCGCTTTCATAGAAAAAATTTTGTTTTCAAAAAAAAAAAATTCTTTCTATTTTTTTTCGTCGTTTTTATTTTTAATTTCGCTGCCATTTCCGCGGGACCTACATGCCCGTGTGGAAATTCGATAGGGGGTCCCCGATTACCGGCTAGCTGCTAGACGGGCGATCCCGTCTTTAGCGAAACTGTACAGCCCCCGGACGGGGTAACCCGTCTTTAGCGCAACTGTGCAGCTCCCACACGGGAAATGTGCAGTTGAACTGTAGTTATGATTCGCACCTTTTAACTACCCAGGACCTCTTCAGAAACACTAAATCACACCCATTTAGCTATTTTTTTATTAATAATAATATAAATTACTGTGAATCGAATTCAGTGTATTTAGAAATGCACATTTTTATTCGAGTGCATATATGAATGATTATTCCTTGTTTTCGTACATACATACATACATATACGTACATTATTCGATTATAAATTTTCACAATCAAAATTAAAATAGCAACTTACAGGAGCATCCTCAATTTGAATTATTGAAATCAGAATGGCGAGATTAAAGAGAGTTATTTAATTGTCAATCGGTTATCGGTCAAAACTAGAATCACGAAGTCGAAAATCAATAATTGTCATTCAAATGAAATAAAAATTGGATGTCAAAAAGATACAATCACCTTTTTCATAACCGATAAATGTTCGTCGTATTTTGTAGAGTGAATAAAAGAATCGATCGGAAACGGAAACAGAAAACCGGCTCAATAAATTTTTTTTTTCAATCAAAGCAGTGTGTTAGATTTAGAATCATCATAATTGTATGAAATCGCTAATCAAATCGAATCGCTGGTTTTTGATTCGTTGAGTTCACATGGAATTCTTCATATAAAGTTGTGATATACATTAGACTGGCCGTTAAAAAGAAAGTTTGCGCTTCCCAGGTAGAAATCGTGTCTTGGCAGAAGCTAGCTGCTAGCTAGTTGTACTAGTTATTTATCTTGGCGCAAGATAACTGAATCATGTTGGTGCAAGCTCGGTATGTAACGCTCATTCGAGCTAGCAGCAAGCTTAATGACTTATCTTGGGCCAACCTTCACAACGTAGCTAATGCCAATATAACCGAATCAGTTTGGCGCTCGCTTAGGGGTTTCGTCTGAATATACGTGAAATAAAAATCAATATATGATTAATCATTATTGGTACACTGCAGAAAAACAAAACAAACGTGAAAAAAAAAAAAAAAAAAAAAAAAAACCAATGAACTTACGTACGCGTGATTATTCGATATCCGATTTGTTCGACCTAACCGGGATTTGAACCCAATTCCGCTCGCATCGCTAAATTACTAATCGCACGCTCTACCTACTACGCCAAACTATCCTATTACTACTGCATCTCACATTTTCCTATTTGATGGAACTTATGATCACGGTGTTGAATTAAGGACTAATAGACATTTCAATCTCACCGATCAGTATCATGGTTGATCAGTGTCAAACCGAGATCACGCCTGGAAATTGTTGAAAAAAATATGAGCGTAACGCGTACAGAATTATGTGATATCGCAAATTAGGTTATTTTATATGGAACATGCAATAATAATAAAATTTCGTGACATAAATTTTATTCATATCATGTGCTTTATAAGTATAACAGAACAAAGTTATCTTATAGTTTTTGCTCATAATTAATTTCAAAAATACAACTAACACATTAGCAGCGCGGGCCTAACCTCACTTTCTGCACAACAACGTGTCTCACGCATAGAGAGGCTGCGACTAGTACAACAGTTACAAGAGTTACAAGTAACCTCAAAAATCACAGTGTAGAGTATAACGAATCTTGAGAATACGTATGAAGTTTAGCTAGCAGCAGTCTATGCTGAACCTCAGAGCAGCGACTCTCGTACGTGGATCGGTCGCGGCTAGATAAGATACAAAGAGAGTAGCGAATCTCGAAAATACCTATCAAGTTTAGCTAGCAGCAGTACATGCTGAACTCAGAGCAGCGACTCTCGCACGTGGATGGGTCGCGGCTAGATACAATACAAAGAGAGTAACGAATCTCGACAATGCATTTCAAGTATAGCTAACTGCGATCTAATTTTATTTAGCCATAATATATCTTATAGCTCGAAACTACGAATATAGCTAGCGCCAGTCTATAGCCAATATCGCGGTAACGTGTCTCGCAAGCCAACATAAAATGTAGCTAGCGGCTAGGCTGAAACTTTCTTAGCCAAGATAATTTTCTACCTGGGATCCAGTCCCCAGCCAGCAATTTCGGAAGTTATGTAACGAGGATGTAACGGCCATATAGAAATGTCCGCCATATTCGGAGATCAGGTACATATCTGGTACTTTGATGTCTCAGTGACGTACCTGCGATGTCAAAGTACCAGATATGTAGCTGATCTTCGAATATGGCGGACATTTCTATATGGCCGTTACATCCTCGTTACATAACTTCCGAAATTGCTGGCTGGGTCAGATCTAAAACGATCTAAGAAGATATCACTACACAGTAAAAAAGAATAACTTGGGCCAAGCATTTTTTTTTAACAACCGATGAACAACCGACAATCTTTCGAGCGAAGTAAAATTCTCTGGAACCAAGAAAATTTTCATGATTCAAGAAAGATTTGACTTGGTCTCAGAGAATTTCACGAGAGATTCCGAGAGATTATCGGTTGTTCAAAAAAAAGTGCTTGGCCCAAGAAAAAATGCTTGGCCCAAGTTATTCTTTTTTACTGTGTATGTCTGCTTAGATCTACTTAGTTCTAATGTTATATCTAATTAGATCGCCTAAGATCATTTTAGATCTCATAAGATCACAACATTAAATCTGCCTATTTCTTGCGTTGGATCTAGTTAGATCTAACGAGATCAAAATAAATCTGACTAGATCTCATTACATCTCATCAGGTGTGGTTAGATCCAGCCAGATCTAATTAAAATTAGGTATTGGGATTAAACATGTTGCCATAGTATTGAAATCAAGCATTAATTCAATCCCGAGTCGAAATTTAACGCCTCATTAGAACCTCAAAATTTTACCGTTGGGAGGTTTTTGAGGGTCTAGAGAGGTTTATTTTGTATGGGAATTGAAACCCTCTTTAGCGCCTAAAACTCGTAGTTACCAGACAAATGCAGTATTTTAGGGTCAAATGAGGATCTCACGAGAACCTCGCAAAACCCTCACTGCGCCCTGCCGCGTAGCGGTGCACGGCTGCATGGTGATCGGACTTTATGAGTATCAAAATAGGCGCTAAATTATTATCACGGATTGAAAAGAGGTTCATTTGTGCGCTATGAGTACTCAAGCGGGCGCTGAATTTCGACTACAGAGTTGTAGGTTGATAATAGGAGTTTGAGGTCTAAACAGGATCTGTAGAGACGTTATGAGTTGGATGCTATGAGTATCAAAGCAGGCGCTGAATTTCGACTATGGAGGACTTGTACACGGAGAGAAAAATCTAGGGTTTAATGCAAGAGAATTCATGGGATTCACACGCGGAGTATTTGTTATGCGAACACCGCAAGCGTCTCTTGCTCAATTTGCTAGAGGACCTCATGGGTTTAATGCGCGACATACCCTTTTGCCCTGAATGCACCAGCGCCCATGCGAAGATGCCAAGAATCAGTTGGATTCATAGTAATGCTGCCTTGCGCTAATACCGTGAAGTTGTCCGAGGGATATTTCCAAGAGAGCTCACGGACTTTTTCCGTGAAGCTCCTTGCGATTTCCAAGAGAAATGCTTGCTATTGAAGCGTGGCCAATGTTCACGCGTTAATCGCCAGTTTTTTCTCTCCGTGTAGGTTCAAAATAGGAGTTTGAGGTCTAAATAGGATCTAGAGAGGTTGAGTTGGATGCTATGAGTATTAAAGTAGGCGCTAAATTTCGACTCGGGATCCAACGGCAGATTGGACATAACATCCAATTAGATCGTGTTTTGAGAAAATTTTATACGCTCAGATATTGTAGATTTTTGTATTACATAATATCGAGAAATAATATAAGTGAGATTTGCATGCTCCTTAGATCTATGAAAGTGCAACATGATAATTTAGAGAATACAGGGTGATTCAGTTTGACCGGGCCATTTTGACAGGGTGGATTCTTCAGTGAATTCTAAGACCAAAAGTCTTTCACCAAAAATCCGTTGGACCCCTAATTTCCGTCGTCCAGGTCGTTAGCTTCGTAGTTTTCGTCGTCCAGGTTGTTAGCTTCGCAACTTTCGTAAAAAAAAAAGAAAAAAAACTACGAAGTCAACGACCTGGACGACGAAAACTGGAGGTCCAACGGATTTTTGGTCAAGGATCTTTGGTCTTAGAATTCATTGGGGGATCCATCTTGTCAAAGTAGCCCGGTCAAACTGAATCACTCTGTATATTTTTATAATTTCGATGTATTTATTCAATAATTACTTCAGACCTCTGTAGATCCTATAACATCTCCATAGATCTAAATAGATCAAGTTGGATCTAAATAGATCTATAGTTGGACCTAAATAGATCTAGTTGAATCTAAATAGATCTAGTTGAATCTAAATGGATCTAGTTGGATCTATCCCAAAATTTTGATCTACGTTGATCTCATGCTTTAGATCTGCTTGGATCTAAAATATTTTTTCTCGGGTACAGATCGATTTCGGAGCGGCTCGCGAGATACTGCGTTATTCGACTGAGCCATTGATTTTTAATTTGTAATTAGAAAAAAATTCGATATTAAATACAGTTGTAATTTTTATTTAGAATAAAATCCAATACTAAATACAATTGTAATTTGTATTTAGATGAAATTCCGATACTAAATACAGTTGTAATTTGTATTTAGAAGATAACACGATACCAAATACAATGGTAATTTGTATTTAGATAAAATTCCGATACTAAATACAGTTGTGATTTGTATTTAAAAGATAACACGATACTAAATACAATTGTAATTTGTAATTAGAAGAAAATCCGATACTAAATACAATTGTAATTTGTAATTTTACGGTAATTAATTACACAATATAATTGATACTGCCCAACCCTGCAGTCCTATGCTGCATGTACAAAAAGTATCATTTTTAATGGCAAATATCTTAGGTTCGTTGGGGTCAATCGTCTCCAAATTTTAATATTACATGTATCATGCATTCAATTATGTACTTGTAGTCAAAATTTTAATCACTTCTCAAAATTTTGCAATCGCGAGGCTATAACCTTAATAGCTTTTTCGTCATAGTAGGCGTAAAGTACGCACTTTACGCCCTGTTTTGCGAGCGTAAAGTTCGACTTTACGCCCGGTCTATGTGAACAAAAACTATTTTCACGCGCGACGCCCAATGGGCGTAGAGTCGAACTTGACGCTTGCAAAACAGACCTAAAAATGCGTTATACTTTACGCCACTATGACGAAAAATATTGTTCGCAACTCGGGCGTAATTAAACTTGACACCCTCGTGTGATCGCGCGGTCCTCGGGCCGGCTTCGCATAAAGTTTAACTTAACGCCCTAGATACGAAATAGTATATTGTGTACCAAGGGCGTAAAGTGGGCTTTTTTAGACCGAGTGTGGAGTTTGCAGTACGAGTCGGAGGTGAGCTAGCACGAGTCGAAGACGAGTGCATCTGCGAGCCGAAGACGAGTACTGCAACCACACAAGGTCAAAAAGCCCACTTAGCCCTTGGTGCACACCATATTTTTTGTAATTGTTTTTCTTCTCTTTTTCTTTTCTCAGTGGAATTTCACTGATTGCCCAGTGAAATCTCACTGATTCAACCAGTGAATTCCACTGATTGAACCAGTGAAAAACTTGGAAGTGGGGATAATTCCACTGGTTGAACCAGTTAAAAACTTGAAAGTTCACTGATTTACCAGTAAACTTTCTACTCACTGGTTGAATCAGTGAAATTCCACTGATTCATTTTAAGAGAGTTCATTGTTGATCATTTTCTTGAAAATGTGGATAAATATTTTTCACCACACCTGCACGGAAAGTACGACTTTCGCTCCCTTGCGTGAGCGGGAAGTCGTTCTTTCCGATGCAGGGGGTGGTGAAAAATAGTATACCTCACACGGGAGTGAAAAAGGCCATCCCAAACTGCGTTTTTGTCACCCTCGCCTTCGGCTCGGGTGTCAATCTCACACACAGTTTGGGTTAGCCTACTTTCCCTCCCTAGGTGAGTAATATACTATTAGCGGGCATTTTCAGTTTATTATTGCCCGCTCGTCTGAAAACTGCCACTTTACGGCCGCTTAATGGGTAAAAAAAACGCTAAAATCGTGCATGTGTTACAAAATAGTATATTGTGTAGCAAGGGAGTAAAGTGGGCTTTTTTAGACCGAGTGTGGAGTTTGCAGTACTAGTCGGAGGCGAGGGAGCACGAGTCGAAGACGAGTGCATCCGCGAGCCGAAGACGAGTACTGCAACCACACGAGGTAAAGAGGGAAGCAGAGCCGAGGAGAGCCGAAGAGAACCGAAGAGAGCCGAGGATAGCCGAAGATAGCCAAGGATAGCCGAGGATAGCCGAGGATGGCCGAGGATAGCCGAAGATAGCCGAAGATAGCCGAGGATAGCCGAGGAGAGCCAAGGGGAGCCGAACCCGGTCCTCCCCTCGGTCCAAGGGCCCAGGAACGGCAAAGGGGGAAGCAGAGCCGAGAGAGCCGAGGAGAGCCGAAGATAGCCGAAGATAGCCGAGGAGAGCCAAGGGGAGCCGAACCCGGTCCTCCCCTCGGTCCAAGGGCCCAGGAAAGGGAAAGGGGGAAGCAGAGCCGAGGCAGCCGAGGAGAGCCGAAGAGAACCGGAGAGAGCCAAGGATAGCGGAAGATAGCTGAGGATAGCCGAAGATAGCCGGGGATAGCCGAGGATGGCCGAGGATAGCCGAAGATAGCCGAGGATAGCCGAGGAGAGCCCAAAATGTCTGACACGGCGGCGGCGGCGGCGGCGATATATCTTAATAATCTCTACACACGACTTCAAGAGATACGAAGCCGAGGACCTGGACTACGAGAAATATTCAGTAAACGACCTGGACAACGAGAACTGCGAAGCCGAAGACCTGGACACTGGAAATACTTAGCGAACGACCTGGTCAACGAGGAATACGAAGCGAAGGACCTGGGCAACGAGAACTACGAAGCCGAGGACCTGGACTACGAGAAATACTCAGCGAGTGACCTGGACTAATAGAACTACGAAGCCGAGGACCTGGACTACTAGAAATACTTAGCGAGTGACCTGGACTAAGAGGACTATGAAGCCCAGGACCCGGACTACGAGAACTACGAAGCCGAGGACCTGGACTACTAGAAATACTTGGCGAACGACCTGAAGTACGAGACCTGGACTACGAGAAATGCTTAGCGAGTGACCTGGACTAAGAGAACTACGAAGCCCAGGACCCGGACTACGAGAACTACGAAGCCGAGGACCTGGACTACTAGAAATACTTGGCGAACGACCTGGACAACGAGGAATATGAAGAACATAAAATCCACGGATTATTTGAGTTTTAGAAACAACTGATACAAATTAGAATATGGAGGGTTGGCGCGCGTAGCGCGCAGGGGGGGGGGGAGCCCCCCTAGAATATATATATATTAGGGTGTCCGTTATTTCCCGAATTGACTTTTTCTACTTGGGTATGGGTCAAATCATTAGTTTAGAGCCTAAAAAGAATTATGCTGTTTTTTTTTTTTTTGTTTTTTTTTCAAAGTGCCATTAACCCCTGCCTGTAGGACCCCACACGGCACGAAATATTTCAGAAATATTTAGAAATGTTACAACATTTCAGATTCATAACATAACTTCAGAAATATGCCTGAAGCGTTTCAGCAACATTCCAAATGACATATATCATTTTCGACATTTCTGAAACGTTTCAGAAATACATCGATTGCAGTATAACATTTCAATATTCCCGTAATATTTCCGAAATACGTCGATTGCAATATATCATTTTCGTTGCAGTGGGCGTAAAATCCGATTTTACAACTTGTTCTGCTCAGATAAAATCGAATTTTACGCCAACTGCATCGAAAAATATCGTTCGCAACACGGGCGTAATACTTTATACCCTCGTGTGATGCCGTAATCACTCGGGCCGGCTTCGCCGACCCTCGTGCACGGCAATCACACGCGGGTAAAAAATTTTACGCCCTTGATACGAAATATACTATTTCGATATTTCTGAAACGTTTCCGAAATGTGTCAATTGCAATATAAAACTTTCGATATTTTCGAAATATTTCTGGAATATGTCAATTGCAATACAACATGTTCAATATTTCCGAAATATGTCAATTGCAATACAACATTTCCAGAATTCTCGAAATGTTTCAGCAACATTCCAAATGACGTATCGCGTTTTCAATATTTCAGGAACGGTACTGAAATATGTCAATTGCAACATATCATTTCCAGAATTTTCGATATTTCTGGAACGTTTCCGAAATGTGTCAATTGCAACACAACATTTCCAGATTTTTTTATATGTCACAGCAACATTTCAGTTCATCCATCCATCATTTTCTCAAGACAATGTTAATGTCTAACTTTCTGCAGAACTTTGTGAAAAATATATGATACTTCAACTCAATTTCTTCATTGTTCTGGAAGAAATAATATATAGGAAAAATTTGCAATACATGCTAAGTGGCGGTCTAGCGTAGTGGTTAAGGCGTGAGATTCATAATGCGAACACCGGTGAGAGTCCCGGTTCAAACCCCGGTCAGGATTTAGAAATTGGAGCACCGTCGAAATGCGTTTTTCTTCATATAGGTGATTTAATATAGGTACAATTATCCTATAACAGTGATATCTGACAGCGGAGATATGGAAAATCGTATTTTTTTTTTTTCAATTTTCATTTCTCATTTCTAGTGTTCATCCACGCGATATCCACATATTACTGAAAGATTTCTGGTATATTACTGGAAGATTTCTGGAATATATTTCTGAAATATTACCACATATTACTGGAAGATTTCTGGTATATTACTGGAAGATTTCTGGTATATTACTGGAAGATTTCTGGTATACATTTCTGAAATATTACTAAAATATTTCTGATATGTAACCGACATATTTCTGAAATATTTCTGATACATGTCAGCTATATAACGTTAGTTATATATGCGGACATGGACATGTTTCTGACATATTTCTGAAATGTCACAATGAAATATGTCATGTACCGAATGAAACATTTATGAAACATTTCTGAAATATTTCGTGCCGTGTGGGACGATACTTGTCCCATTTGATTAACATGGGATTTTTGCCCTTCTTAGACTTTAATTTTTTTTTCGCCAACTACTCTCATTACCTCACCAAATATTGTTGATTCTACTACTGTTCTGACCTCTTTGGATGGACATATTTTTATATTGGTGAAAAAAAAAAGTTTTCACAAGTTTTGATGTTTTTTTCAAAATTTATTTTTACTGTATTTTTCAGTAAATTTCGAATATTTTCGAATACTTTTGAATTCATTGACTTTTCAATGCTTTTTGTTTGAATTGAAAAATATTCGAAAGATATTAGACAATATGGTAAAAAAAAAATTTTACCGCTTCAAAACTCAAAATTTTTTTTTCCATCAATATAAAAATATGTCCATCCAAAGAGGTCACCACAGTAGTAGAATCAACAATATTTGATGGGGTAATGACAGTAGTCGGCGAAAAAAAAATTAAAGTCTAATGCCCGGTTGCATAAAGGTGGGTTACCCAAAAATTTCAATAACCTCCGCAGATACTACTCGTTCAACCTACGACTGTCAGAAGTTAACCAGCGATTCATGACAGCTGTCAGATGAAAAAACGGTTGAACGGGTAGTATTTGCGGGGTTACCTACGGGGTATTTGAAGGTTCGGGTAACCCACGTTTATGCAACCGGCCATAAAAAGGGCAAAAATCCCATGTTAATCAAATGGGACAAGTATCGTCCTACAGGCAGGGGTGAATGGCACTTTAAAAAAAAAAAAAAAAATAGCATAATTCTTTTTAGGCTCTAAACTAATGATTTGACCCATACCCAAGTAGAAAAAGTCAATTCGGGAATTAACGGACACCCTAATATATTGAAGCGTTACTTCACCTTCTATAAAGAAGAGACATGATAAATAATATGATGATTAATAATATGTTAATTTAGATTAAGAATAATATGATTGTTGTAAAATTATTTGAAAATAAAAGAGTTCGTAGGAGTTAACATCAAACAGACCTACTCGTCGTAGAACATTTTAGAACAGACTGAGGAAGCCTCTCAAGTATTTACAAATTCCGGGAAATTGAGAATTAGAGTGGGAATTTGGACTATATAAGACGGGTGCTCGAGCAGAGCTATTCATTCATAGAATCACAAATACAAATCACATCTACTAGATAGAGAAATAAAACTAAAAGAAAATGAAAACTGCAAAATTCAAATATAAAAGTAAAATAGAATAGACAACTAGAAATAGTAAGACGAGCGTTGACGAACATATATTAACCAATATAATTGTACCTGACGTGAGTTATTACCCTACATTGATTGATTAACGCTAACGGGTTAAAACTCCACAGCCGCAATTAATAATTATCCCTTGTACAATTTTATGATTAACGCTAACGGGTGAAATCTCCGCAGCCACAATTGTTGATTATCCTATACATGATTAACGCTAACGGGTGAAGACTCTGCAGCCGCGGTTGATGATAATTCCTTTCCACACATAGTAAGATATGATCAACGCTAACGGGTTAAAACTCCGCAGCCACGATTAGCTGCTATTTCTCCTTATAAGAAGACGCCTAACGCTAACGGGTTAAAACTCCACAGCCGCAGGCCTTAGATAGTATAAACCCCTAAGGTTATCATCACTTTAAATTAGAAAAAGAACAATAGAGTCAATTCAAGATAAAATGCCGTTGCTTAAGTAGCCCAGAGATTTATTAAGATTCAAAAATAAAGGAAACTCTTATACGAGAAGTAAGTAACGTTTCATTTAGCGTTATATATATATTAGGGTGGCGCAAAAAAACAGACTATTTTTTTTTTTTAGTCTCGAGTGAAAAAATGTTAGTTTTTGATGTTTTAAGAGCCCTCTCCAAAGGACAGCTCAAAAAAAAAAAATTTAAGAGGTCGCTCCAAATTTTTTTAAATTTCAAAAATCGTCAAAAATCGAATTTTTTTTTTTCTAATTTTTTTTCTCGTTACGGTATAATTTTACAGACCAAAAAAAAAATAAGTTTCTGAAAGTTTCAGTTAAAAATTTAAATTTTGAAAGGTCGCTCATAATTTTTTTTAATTTATCAGTGCATTACTTTGGATTTTTTAATTATTTAATTATTAAAAAATTATGAGCGACCTTTCAAAATTCAAATTTTGAACTGAAACTTTCAGAAACTTATTTTTTTTTGGACTGTAAAATTATACCGTAACGAGAAAAAAAATTAAAAAAAAAAAAATTCGATTTTTGACGATTTTTGAAATTTAAAAAAATTTGGAGCGACCTCTTAAAATTTTTTTTTGGAGAGGGCTCTTAAAACATCAAGAACTAACATTTTTTCACCCGAGACTCAAAAAAAAAAAAAAAGTCGGTTTTTTTGCGCCACCCTAATATATATATATATATTAGGGTGTCCGTTATTTCCCGAATTGACTTTTTCTACTTGGGTATGGGCCAAATCATTAGTTTAGAGCCTAAAAAGAATTATGCTATTTTTTTTTTATTTTTTCAATTGCCACTAACCCCTGCCTGTAGGACGATACTTGTCCCATTTGATTAACATGGGATTTTTGCCCTTTTTAGACTTTAATTTTTTTTTCGCTTACTACTTTCATTACCTCATCAAATATTGTTGATTCTACTACTGTGGTGACCTCTTTGGATAGACATATTTTTATATTGATGGAAAAAAAATTTCTGAGTTTTGAAGCGGTAAAATTTTTTTTTACCATATTGTCTAATATCTTTTAAATATTTTTCAATTTAAACAAAAAGCATTGAAAAGTCAATAAATTCAAAAACATTCGAAAATATTCGAAAATTACTGAAAAATACAATAAAAATAAATTTTGAAAAAAACATCAAAACTTATGAAAACTTTTTTTTTTCACCAATATAAAAATATGTCCATCCAAAGAGGTCAGAACAGTAGTAGAATCAGCAATATTTGGTGAGGTAATGAAAGTAGTAAGCGAAAAAAAAATTAAAGTCTAAAAAGGGCAAAAATCCCATGTTAATCAAATGGGACAAGTATCGTCCTACAGCATACCCCGGCACACTCATTAGTCGAAAGAGCTAAGCTGTTAATCCTATTAACCCATTCACCGGCACTAATCCTTTTAACGCCATTTCTTGGATTTTGGTAGGTATGAGTGGGGATATGCAGGTAACGCAGTTGTTGCCGTCCCAAATAGACCGCACACCCCTTAGTTCCTTTTATTTCTCCTGAACGCTGCCCCTACCATCGCACTTCCAGGTAAGGACGGGTGACCGTTTTCAGGTAGACCGAGGGGATTTCGGGTCGCACTAATTGTCACTTAGAGCTGGGCCTGCTCCGAAGAGCACAGTAAGGCCGGGGTATGTCCTACAGGCAGGGGTTAGTGGCAATTGAAAAAATAAAAAAAAATAGCATAATTCTTTTTAGGCTCTAAACTAATGATTTGGCCCATACCCAAGTAGAAAAAGTCAATTCGGGAAATAACGGACACCCTAATATATATACAGGGTGATCCAGAACACGATACTTTCCTTATACCAGTGGATTCCTCGTAAGAATCTAAGACATAACTTATCAATGCTTAAATGTCGAGGGTGTAGCCGTGCTTTTATAGGAGCCGTTTCAAACTTAGCCAATACGAGAGCAGGTACTAGAGAAATGCCTTAGCGGTTCTCGCGACGCCCTACCGGCCACCGTGTTCTCGCCAACTGAACAAAACAACGAGCCGACGTCTACTACTGTCTACTACTCTATATAGAGGTCAGCTTCAGTTAGAAGACTTAAAAATTTGGTTCGACTGGTCCGATAAATTCACATATGGTATGAATTAATAGGCTTCGAACGATAGAGTCACTACTCAATGAAATAAACACAGACCTGGGACTAAGAAGGTCAATGACAATAACATGAATTTCAAGTAAAGATTCCTCCAGTCCTTCAGTGGTCTAATTGGACAAGGCGTCGCAGTACAAATGCGGAGGTCCCGGTTCAAACCCGGGCTGAAGGAATTTTTACTTGAAAAAATAATTATGATGCACTTCCGTTTTTTTCGGTCTATCTGAAGATTGCACGCTCTATATAGAGGTCAGCTTCAGTTAGAAGACTTAAAAATTTGGTTCGACTGGTCCGATAAATTCACATATGGTATGAATTAATAGGCTTCGAACGATAGAGTCACTACTCAATGAAAAAAAAGAAAATGTTGAAGTTGAAAAATATTAGGATTTAGGATAGCATGATTTGATACAAGGAACGGCAAGGAGCCAAACCAAGAAATCCAAGTTCAAGTGTTGGATTGCAACGAGTTCTACTTCAAGCTCTATGTTAGGCTTATCTCTCAAGGCGCGTCTGCTCAGACCCAAATTGTGAGTTAACGTTATGCGTTAGATTCCGACGAGTTCTATAATCTATCTCAGTATCATCTAGTCAAAACGAGAGTGTAAGTCGACGTTGTGTGTTGGACTCCGATAGGCTTCATTTTACATTCCACGTCAACGTAGTGCTTTGACCTTCGGTGGAGATAATTTCTTAATCCACGTTTTACAAACAGCTCAGATTCTCCGCTTAAAACGATCCCAATCAAATTCAGATTAGTGCTATCACGACAAATGGTTAGAATGGAAATACTTATTCACTACTGAAGAAATGATCGATCGACTCCTTCTTTCTCAGATGATAGAAATTCTTATTTATACTTATTTATTCATTGTGGACTCAGCATATTTTCATTTATGAATTTAATAATTGGAGAAAAACCTCTTTTATAGATTTGGATTGTTCAATTTCGTAGTGGATCGCCGTATGAGAAGAGAGGATGATGAGGGAAACCGCTGAAGTTGCAAAATATCAGGATAGTGTGATTTAATACAAGAAACGAGAAGAGTCAGACGAATAGAGCAGGATGCAAGTGTTCGACTTCAAAAACTTCCAGTTTATGCTTTACGCTAGTCTTGCATCAATAGGCTTAATCCTTTCGATACCTTCTGTTCGGACCCGAATTTGAAGTTGACGTTATGAGTACGGGACGCATACATGTTCTTTTTGCAGAGGACCTAGCTGCATGAAAAAACAATCTACCTGAGAATTGCAATACAGATATCTAATATTTAAATATATTTAATCATGAGCAGCAACTATAACCCTGCGTGCAAGTAACTCCGCCATTGCCGTCCCAAGCTCAAATGAGACCGCGGAAGGGCATAGGCGCAGAAGGTTTAGACGTTGCAGGCATATAGAATTTTACCGGATTCTAATGAAACCATTTGTAGAACTTAATAAAAGAGCACATGTTACGTCTGTCCACAGAAATTTAAGGCTCACAGAAAAGTATGAGCATACGTGTATATTATAACTTTATTTTCATTCACTTGAAATTATACTACTACATTTAACATTGCTGCTTTTTGAGGGATTCGGATGATACAAAATGCATCCGAACATGTATTGAGATGTTCATAGAAACAATTGGCAGAATGCTGACAACTGAGCGAGCTTTGCGAGCGAGGATATAGAAAAACCCAATCGAGCGAGCGTAGCGAGCGAGCACAATTATTAGGTAGTCAAGCAAAATTTTACAAAATAGTATATTATGCTGCAAGGACCGAACGACAGTGATTTTTGACCAGGGTGAAGTTGGCTGAACGAGACGAAGGCGAGGGCGAAGCCCGAGCCACAGTCGAGTGCAGCCAACTTCGCCCGCGTCAAAAATTACTGTCAATCTGTCCATGCTGCATACCATACTTTTCATAACAAGCGCACAGAAAGTGGGGTTTGTCCTCATTTAGAGCGGAAAATCAGTCTTTGAGTCAGGATTCAGGTAACCCACTAATATATATTCTAACTGGATAGCCGATCGACCAAAATCGACGTCACCGCATGGTGGCAACGTTCGGAACTGGAGGACAAATATTTTCATTTTTGACCAGCATTTTTGTCCTAGGACCTGAAAAACTAACGAATTGGATCCTGACTCAAAAAGACTTATTTTCCGCTCTCAAATGAGGACAAAAAAACCCCACTTTCGGTGCGCGTGTTATGAAAAGTAATGAAATCAACCCCAAAAAGCACCTCTGGTGCAAAAACCTTTCGCCAAGTACATTAATGTGATATATATCCCACAAAAGGCACCTCCAACGTCAAAAAAAAAAAAAAAAAAAATCCAAAATTAGTTGCTACCGCCAAGTACCTACATCATGTTGTAATTTGTTTATTTAACTCCCGTTACACAAGGAATGGGGAATTAAAAGGGTTGTTCCCAGAGGTGATCTTTGACAATCACTCTAAGTGCTTGATAGTGACAAAGTAGTTTTATTCAATATTTATTAAAGTACAAAAGAGATGCGTTTGGGACACTTGTCCCGGTTCGAGTCTGAGTATTCGGAGATAGCCTCCGCTTGTTCAATGTCAGCTCAAGACTGAAGCGCGGCTCCGTCTTTAGCCTAATTTATAACTTACATAATGCTTACTCGATTATTGGCGTAACCTGCAATGCGATGCGCTTTGTCGCATTCCAGGTCATGCCTTGCTTAATTATTTAGGATAGCCTAATTACGAAATGTAATGGAATGTTGAGTAACAATTCTCAACATCCCTCCCCCCTTAGGAGAATAGGCCTCCGGACTATTTTGTTCTAATTAACAAATTTCCTTAGTCTTAACCTTATTTGCTAATCTTACTTTAACCCAAACCCGGCTTTATTATTTTGATATTAGATACAATAATTTATTTGTGGTTACTTTTATATCATACATATTACATATACTCTTATCCCAATTCATTACATGTTTCTTACTAGTAAAAACCCATTCATAACTTAATGCTGATTACGTCGTACCCGTGATAGACGAGTTACGTTTAAAATTGATAACAGTTTCCCTGGCCATCGGAACCCGTTTCCGCGGTTGCGGAGGCTCCGGTGCCACTGTTTGTCGTGACGTTTCTTTACATCTAAATTTACCTGTAGATACACATTTATAGATTATGTAACCTATCATGCCTATTAATATTAATCCACTTATGGGATACAAAGGTGCCACATACGGCAGGTGCCGCCTGTGACTATTGTTCTTATCGTCTAATTCCTTGTGTAGGTTCTCAAGGCTAGTTCCCAATGAGTTTAGCTCGTTTGCGTCTCGCAGGACGCTCTTGAGTACGACACTGACACCTTTATCGTTAGACTTCGGGATTGCTTCCCAGTCTGTTTCGTGGAGACTCAGATTGTACGGCGGCAAATAACTGAATTCCTGGTTACTCTGATATTGCCGTAATGTCTCCATACGAAAATCCTTTGCAGTAACAGCGCATTTCCCGTTGAGAGTTAACTTGCCAGAGCCTACTAATGTTTCGCGCGCCGAAGGCAACCCTTCGCAAGCTATTGTGATTGCCTCGGCCTCTGGCGCTACGTATACCCAGGTTCCTGGCCTCTGCAAGACTAAAATTACTGCCTTATTTACCCTAACTATTCTTTTAGGACATTGTGAAAGTTCAACGTCCAGCTTCGAGAGGATTGCAATTTCGCAGGGTGAACCCATTCCTATCGAATTTGTGGGGCGCCTTGGGTCACACAAATAATGCTCGCCTAATCGCTTACAAGTTCCTAAATCTGCCTCTCTCATTTGCAGATAATTTCTATACTCGTGGTCCACCACTGCTAATTCCTCCGTAGTTTCCAGATAGCAATACGTATTGTTTTGTGCCCTGACAGGCAGAGGATATACCTTATTGATGCTGTACTCCTCGCTACCTATCAGAGGTATTTCTATTACTGTAACTACTGTGTCCTCTCTTCCATAAGATTTAATATCTGCGACTGTCATCAGCAATGACACTCCTGGTCGCGTCAACGGTATGGGAAAGCTATGCCCTGCCGGCAGGTGCGGTAGTGCCGACGAAAGGTACTCTAGTATTTTAGCTGGTGTAAGCACCGTAGGGTTGATAATACCCCTTTTAATTTCCGTTAAGAATTGTACTAGGTCCTTCACATCGCTCAGCAGCGCATCTACTATTAGGCCTAATGCCTCTATGTGCTCGTCAAGGTTTTGTCTCGCTGCTGTTCGTTCTATACCGTTCGAGAGACTGATGTTGAGTTGTTTGGTTATCTCGAGTAAGGTTTTCTCATTCTCCTCCACTACCCTCATGGTGTTGTTAAACACTCCTAGCGTCGAGGATACGATTTGGATTTGCTTGCTCATTGTCTTTTTTAAGTTGGCTTGATCTTCCCGAAGATCATCGATCTCTTGATCTATTCTAGCCGCGTCTGCTGCATCCATAGTCCCGAACAAGGATTTTGCTATCGAGCCTAGACCGTCTATTAAACCTCGGCGCCTTCGTGCCGGCCCGACGCATGTGACGTCGCGAACTAGTTGCAAGCCCCTATCAACTTTACCTAATAAGTTTTCTACCGATTCGCTCAAAGTCTCACATAAAAGCGAGCCCGCGTTATCTGGACCCTCGCATGTTCTGCGTATGTTGTTTAGATGTGCCTTCACGTTTTCTTCTCTTTCAAACACCGTGCGGAGGTCCATGTCTATCACTAAGCTCCACCTATCTTTGTACACTTGCAGTGTCCCTATTCTCTCGAAGAATACGCCTGGATTATCCCTGAATCTCTCGATCTTGTAAGATGAACTGATTTCTCCTTTTGCCAGCGCCATCGCCAGCAATGATCTGCAAGTTAATTTGGACATTAATACTAAAGTATCCCCTCCCTTTGTTATATCGTAAAATTTGTAAGGAATAATGTGAGGGGTAGGATAGGGGTCGAGTATATGCTTTGCTCCTTCTAGTCAATGTTCTACGAACAACTTCAATCTGTTGGCGTGAACCTTGGTCTCCTTCCGACCCTTTCGGATGGTGTAGTTGACATCCGAATCCTTTTTCGTGATCTCGTATGGACCTACATACTTCGGCGTTAATTTCGCCGATCTTCCTCGCCGAACCGTCTCATCAAGCAGAAGAACCTTATCTCCCGGCTGAAATTTGGTCTCCACCGTTTTCTTGTCGTAGTATGATTTCGCTTTTCCCTTGGCCGCTTCCAAATTTCCTTTTGCTTGGAGATGAGCTGCCCTAAGCCTTTCGCGTAGTTCCTGGACGTAGTCGTCATACGCGTAGGTAAGTCTCGGCGCTTGCTTTACCGATGATGGTATTTCCGCTGGATGCCCGAAAACAAGTTCGTGCGGCGTGAACCCTGTCGCAGTGTGGGGGGTTGTGTTGTACGTGAACATAGCGTACGGCAACCACTCATCCCAGTTGCTTTGGTCCTCTTCGATATAATTCTTTAGATATTCTGCTAGTGTTCTGTGTGATCGTTCCAGCGCTCCGTTAGATTCTGGATGATACGCTGTTGTCTGAATTTTCTCGATTTTCAAGAGTTTACACATATTCTTAAATACATTGCTCAAAAAATTAGTTCCCTGATCAGTAAGGATTACTTTGGGAGTTCCATATTCGCATATAATATTTTTTACGAATTCTCTAGCCACTGTGGAAGCTTCTTGGTCAGCCACTGGCATAGCTTTGCTAAATTTGGTTAAAGCATCTTGGAACGTGAGTACATACTTATTACCTGAATTAGTTTCAGTCAATGGTCCCACGATGTCCAGTGCACATTTTTCGAAGGCTTTCGAGGGAGTGTCGGTGATTATCATGGGTGCTTTCGGCTTTCTCTGTGTTTTATTTTTCTGACATTTTTCGCATCTGCCTATGTAGTCTTCTATTTCCTTGCGCATTTTCGGCCACCTGTGTTCCATCTTTATTCGTTCCAGTGTACGCGATACGCCTTGGTGCCCCCCCATGGGTGCGTCGTGATATTCGTACAAGATCTTTTTCCTCTTTTCTTCCGTGTATTCCGGTTCCGATTCATCCTCTTCTTCTTCTTCTTCTTCTTCTTTCTTTTCCTCTTCTTCTTCTTCTTCTTCTTTCTTTTCCTCTTCTTCTTCTTCTTCTTCTTCTTCTTCTACTTCTTCTTCTTCTACTTTTGACATTACGGGAATCTTTGTACCTTCTAAAGGTTTATCCTCTTCGAATTCCTGGCTATTGCTGTAAATCTTATATATTCTGCTGAGTGCGGCTGCGTTCGTATTCAGTTTTCCAGGTTTGTAGACTACATCATACTCGTGTTCGGCAAGTTTTAATCTCATTCTCAGTAACCTTGATCCAGGATCCTCGATTTTGAAAATCCATTTAAGAGGGAGGTGATCCGTGATCACAGTGAAATGCGTCCCATATACGTATGGTCTGAACTGTCTAGTCCCGAAGACGATTGCTAACATTTCCCTCTCGGTTGTCGAGTAATTTCTTTCAGCTTTGTTAAGCGTTCGGCTTGCGTATGCTATAGGTAAATCTTGCCCTATTGGTCCCTGAGAGAGTATTGCTCCAATTGCCTTGTCGGATGCATCTGTTGTTATCAAGAAAGGTTTTGTGAAATCCGGATATTTTAGGATGGGTGCCGTAATTAGCTTTGATTTTAGTGTTTCAAATGCGCTCTCTTCTACCGTTGTCCACTCGAACTTGCGTCCCTTCTGTGTTAGTTGCGTTAACGGTCGTGCTATGCTTGAAAATCCCTCTATGAATCTTCTGTAATAACCTGCTAGCCCTAAAAATGACTGTACTTGCTTAACGTTTGTCGGACTCTTAAATTTTTTGACGTCCGCAATTTTCGAGGGGTCTGGTAGGATTCCCTCCGAGGTTATCACATGCCCTAAATAGCTAGTCTCTTTCCGAAGAAACTGACATTTGTCCGGCTGAAGGATGAGATTGCTCTCCTGCAGTCGCTTTAGTACCTCGATGAGCCTATCGTTGTGCTCTTTGAGTGTTGCTCCATGAATTACAATGTCGTCTAAATAAACGTAGCATTTAGATGCTTGTAAACCTGCTAAAACGGTATTCATCAAACGTTGGAATGTCGCTGGCGCATTCTTCATTCCGAATGGCATTGAATTATACTCATAATGCCCATGTGCTGTTGAGAAAGCAGTTTTTTCCTTGTCTTCTTCGGCCATCGGAATTTGATGAAATCCCGAGGCGAGGTCTAATGTAGTAAAGTACTTCGCTTTTCCTAACTGATCCAATATTTCTGTAATATTTGGCAAGGGATACGAATCTCCTACCGTTATCTCGTTTAATTTTCTATAGTCGACGACTACTCTAAATTTCTGTTTCCCTGATGCGTCAGGTTTTTTCGGTACTACCAGGAGCGGTGCGTTCCATTGGCTGCGACTCGGTCGTATTATGTTACTCTCTAACATGGCTTCTATTTGCTTGTTTATCTCTTGTTTCTGCGATTCAGGTAGACGGTATGGACGAACATTAATCGGTTTTCCCCCATCCGTTAGTGTTATTGTATGACTGGTCGCATTGGTAACGCCTAGCTTATCCCCCGGTAAATAGAAAATTTCGCTATACTTTTCGCATATCTCAAGTAGAGTATTTCTCTCCTCCTCGTTGAGATGATCTGTGCGAATAGTATCTTGTACTAGCTTGATTCGTTGTCTGCCCGTCTTACCAGTAAGTAGTCTTATGCAGGCCGTCTCTTCTTCCTTCGTTTCGTTATTTTCTTCGCATAACTCCTCCAATTCCACGGTCGGCGTCTCCAATATCACCTCGTGATTGTTTAGGTTTAAAATGTCTACTATGCATTCTTGGTTCGCCGGTTTAGTTAAGCAATTTCCTAGGTATACTCCGTCGGCGAGTTCCTTTTTCTCTACAATGCCGATGAACTTGCTGTTTGTCTTAACACTGACCTTCCTTATTGTTCGCGGCGCTAACCTAATTTTCTCCGTTTTCAACGGTCGTAAGAGTTCGAAACGCTGCCCGTGTATGAAGAATGCATGAGCGCTTTTACCTATCGCGGCTTCATGATCCTCTATGAAATCTATTCCAATGATGCCGTCAGCATCTAGACTGAAATCGTCTCTTACCACAAAAAAGGGATGTTCAATGGTTCTATCTTTCAATGGGATTGTTAATATGACTTTACAAAGTGCTTCAACAACGCCTTGTCCTACACGGAAAAAAATCGTAAGAACCTACCAACCATACGATTATGGTTGAGAATTTATTGGCAATGCGACCAGATTTTAAGCATGCAATAACATGGTCGTTGGTTGTGGTGAAAATAGGGTATGTCGACCGTGACTATACAAATATTGTTAATCCAACATCGTTACTTCAATTATACAATGCGTAGTGCGAACAAATTCGTATGGCTAGTCCAAGTAACTACGATTAACTCGACCCATATTGCTTAGGCTTATTAAAGCTATAGCTGTTGAAACTATACGGTTATGGCCAATCTACCCATACGCTTGTTTGGTGTAGCGCGCGCGTATACTCCTCGAGAAATATGATGAAATATCGTGTTGTAAGGCATATGGAGCCGAGTAGGCTCCGATAGCCAAAAAAGAAGAAAAGGAGAAGAAGAAGAAAAGCGGCAATCGCTACTGTAACTTTCACGTGACAACGGCAAGAGGGTGAGTATACATTTTCTTATTTCTTCAAGATAAATAAGGCCAGATCTGTATGTCCTGCTGCTTGGATAGAATATCACGTCTTAGAATGATACTCGAGGCCACACCGTGCATGCCAAAATAACCTTATTCGTTTCACGTGTGACTCGGGTGAAAATTCATCTTCACAAATTTGCCGCTCAAAACTCTATGATGGGACATAGTATGTGTGCTAATCACTGAACATTTTTTTTATTGGTGGGAAAAGTGTAGGGTCGTATGCTGTGACTTAATTGAGAGGATTATACCTACAATGGCAAACAACGAATTTGTGCGAGGTATTCTCGAAAAGTGGAACCTCGGACAACTGATTCCCATTTTTGAGGGTATACCATCCACATAAATTTTAATAGTTTTCTGTAGAGTTAGAATTCAAGTGAAACATTAGGAATTTATGCAAGAATTTAGGAATTTGACTGTCTAAGATTAGCTATAGAAATCCGATACACAATTTTCATTTTGCGTTTGGCTGTCGACTAAAAAATAAAATGATCAATTCGGTTATCATTTCTCCAGCAGTTTGGTATCTAGATTCTTTTTAAGAATAATAATTAAACTTTAAATAGTCGGACCTCTCCTTAATTATACATGAGGTGGTTATTATGTGTCTTGCAATTGTCGTCCTTCACTTTCAGAGAACGAAATTGACGAAGAGGCCTTTAGGGCATTGAACAGGGATATAATAATAGCATTATTACCAAAGATAGGGCCACGAGTCAAATTTTTGCAAAATTGGTCCAAAATATTTGAAAAACCATCGGCTGACGAATCGGTAGATAGGCCCCCTGAAGTCGCAAATAAGGTAATTTTTCACTGCTTCTCAATACTAACATGTATAACTTTTACTACAGTTCTCAGTAAAATTTGATTTTGAGATCTTATAGATCTAAAGTGTTTTTCAAATATTCGTCAATAGGTCATAATTTTGGATGAGCTATTCACGCCGAATGATAACATTAGGATAGAAGAAGGAGCGACTGTGATTGCAGAGGTGCTAGCAGATGTGCCAACACCGGTGGCAAACTCAGGTTCTGCAACTATATGATAACATTTGTACCATATTGTTATGAGTATTGCACATTTAGTTTGTGATAAATTTTTTTTTCATATCGTCAAAAGTCTTTACTTGATATTGGGAACCTTAGAACCTCGATACGCCAACTAGTGGCAGAAAATAGAACTACTCAAAGAAGGCTACAGTAACCAATGAGAGGGCTTAGAACCTCGATACGCCAACTAGTGACGAAAATAGAACTACTCAAAGAAGGCTAAAATTTCAAAGCCACGCCCATTCCAAGGATCCCAATAGACTCATGAAAACTATTCATGTCTAATTAAATCATAACAGGTTGCATATTTTTGATATTCAAATACATTATACAGATTCCACAGACTCGATACCTGTCCACCCCTCCACGTCCACAATATCAAGGGGCTCGAATCAAACCTGTAATAACCGCGTATACACATGTGAGGATTTAAATTCATTATTAAAATCATCAGTAGAAGGCCTGGTTGTTTTCAACACATACACGCACAATCAAGAATTCGGGAATCGGATCAGATTGTACCTAGCACACGCAATAATCTCACATGAAATATCCAAAAGTGAGGATTTCAAGTGAGTGAGAATTCTATATTAATTAAAAAATTTCGTTTACTCCGAATTTTTGGTGATACTCCCAAATATGCAACAATTATTAGGGTATTGCGTTATCACATTCCTCTTCAATTTGACTTTCATTTATAGAATTTCATCGGGAAGATTGTTAGAGTTAGCTCAGCTTATAGAAAAAACTTTCCCACCGGAAAAGGCTGATACATATTACGTACCATTTGCGACCAACTCTGTCACCAATAAACGGCACTTAGCGAAGGGAAAACTTTATGACAAGTATTGTGCTAGCCGAGCATTTCTGCTCCAAAGTGGGGCTCTCACTTTTAAAAGAAGGCAGTCACGCAAAAAGCATCCCTTCATTTTAGGATATCGAGAAAACTTGCGATCAATTGGTTCGTTACATGTTTTAAATGACCGCTATACTCTTTAGTAAGCAACAGGTATAATTAGTATACATGGATTTATAGAGGACAGTGAAGGTTGCGATGAAAAGATAGAATGGTTAAAAAATTGCCTAGAGCCATGGACTACGGTGGAGTTGTACTGGCAGAAGTCATCCAAGGCTAGACTTGAGTTCCTATTAACTTCTACTTCGGTTACGTCAATCGACTATACTAAAACTTATAAGGTTTTGCGACAGCCACGTGGATATAATTTGGTATGAACTTCATGCATACTATTGAATTTGAATTTAAGTATAAAGGTCCTGATACTCCAAATTGACCTATTAACATTCCCAGCTACACATAGATTTTTCGGTTATGTACCCGGAAAAATCTATCATACTTTATGCGGAATGGTCCAAATTTGAGAAGAACATTATACAATTTGCTAAGCACACTAAAGCAAAGGATTCAGCTGTGAAAGCATTGTTATCTTTAATTGGCTCCGACTCCCCAGCAGAAGGTGAAGTCATTTCTGTCATGAGTTAGAACTCATTAATCCAATAGCTTTTATTAAGTGCACATGCAGAAAAAATTCGACAGAAGTAATGCATTTGTAATTGTGTTTTTATTCAGCTCGTGCCGCAGTCATATTAAGGATTCTGCCGTTATTACTACCCTGCCCACAAATAAAAAATACAAATAAATCACTCTGGAGAGTGTCGAAAGCTGAGATACAGAACTCCTTTTGCTTACATATTACGGTAATAAAAATTGTCAGAATAATTTTGTTCGCAATGTCAAAGTTAGTTTCAGTATTATAACAAAATATTTTTACAGAATATCACGGAGTTGGACTCCGAGCTAGCAGCGCGCAGGAGAAAATTATCTTTGTATGGTCTTCCAGAGCAACCGCTTCCAGTTGTTGTTGCCTCGTCGTTGAACCATATAGAAGCGTGTTACGTCTGCATTAACGACATCAAATATCGTTTGAATAGTCCACTGGCAGCACTTGACACAACATTCAAAAGCTTCTATGCCCTACAATTACAATACCCCCGAGAAGCTGAAGTACCATGGCTTGTGATTCAAAAGTCCTTGTATAAAATCAGCGGGGAAGAAGATAGAGTCTTACCATCAGTGGTAACTTTGATTGCGGACCTCGAACGATATACGTCAAAAGATTAAAAAAAACTATACCTATATCCTATATATATATCCGGAGTTTATATATATATTTATATATATAATTATATATATATCCTGAGTTGATATATATATATATATATATAATTATATATATATATATATATCCTGAGTTTATATATATATATATATATATATAAACTCTCTGATATCCGGGTACCTCTTTCACTTTCTGAGGCAGCAGAAATTACTTTGATTACAGTCATGATATGAACTAGTCTTACCGCATAACGTATCCATAATATCCATAATATCCATAATATCCGATGAATATAGTTTAGTATGTGAGTGATGCTTTTTATTAGTCAAGTACCATAAAATTAGCTAATAATGCCTATCTGTTTTAAATGTCATAAACATTTTCCCCTTCTGCGAGACATATGGAAACACTTTAAATTTGTGCACAACCTGTGTGCGTACAGTCTGTTTCATTGCTGTGAAAATGACTGTAGTCGTTCGTTTAATAATATCAAAGCATATCGTAGACATTGGCTGCTAAGCCACAGCAATAATGATGGTTCACAATCGAAAGCGTGTTCGAGTATATGTGAAGACGGAATTCCATTATCGTCATCCATGCACACTTCAGCTGTGACTGTGGAAAGTCAGAGCAGTACTTTGGATGAAAGAGTACCTCTAATAGAGCAGAGATCAATACCATGCTTGAATAGCAGCACCTTGGGCACACTTATGAAAGATGATGCGGTTCAAATGATTGCAAATTTACATAGTATGCCATCTTTGCCGAGGAGTAATGTGCAGACTATCGTAGAGTTATTTCAAACATTCATGAAAGACAATATGAACCGTTTGCATGCTGCAATGAAAGAGCAGCTCCAAAATCTCGGGATGCCCGTGGATGTGATATCAAAGACACTCGAAGGTATTCAGTTGTTCGAAAATGTCTTCGATGGCACAAACACGGAGTATAAACGATTTCAAATGTTGAAGGCAAAGGGGTGGCTCCATCCTCCAATCCCTTATACGGTTGGAACACGTTTCAGTCGAGACCAAACAAATAATGAAGGGCATGTTCAAATGAGTCCTATTGAAATCCAAGCACAGTTTTTCCCTCTGCGTAATATGTTAAAAATGATCTTTGAGATACCTGATGTCTATAACAGCGTTATTGCATACAAACATAAATTACAAAACGAAAAAAATATTCTTTCAAACTTCGTGCAAGGCAGCTTTTGGCAAAGCAAAATTGAAAATATGACACTCAAAGAAGTTCTTCCGCTGTTTATTTTTTTTGACGACTATGAAACTGGAAATCCTTTAGGCAGCCACTCTGGTATTAACAAACTAGGGGGTGTTTATATAAGTATCCCCTGCTTTCCACCTGAATATCAATCGTCACTAAATTCTATATATCATGCCCTACTTTTTTTCTCAAAAGATCGTCAGGAATTTGGAAATGCTGCGATTTTTGGAATTTTGATCGACGAATTGCGTCTCCTTGAGGATAAAGGAATCGAACTCGAACTACCTGAAGGAAAAACTGTGGTGTATTTCAAATTAGGATTACTGGTAGGAGATAATCTTGGGCTGCACTCAATGCTTGGTTTGGTTGAAAATTTTAACGCTAATTATTCCTGTCGATTCTGCAAGATGACCAAAGCAGACAGATCTGAAAGTTGTGTTGAGATTGATGTACTTCTGAGAAATACTAACTCTTATGATAATGACTTAGTCTTGAACGACGTTTCTCTTACTGGGATTAAGGAAAAATGTGTTTTCCTTGCTCTTGATGACTTCCATCCATATAACAATCCGTCAGTAGATATTATGCATGACATGCTAGAAGGTGCATGTGACTTTGCTATGGTCGAAATCACAAAATATCTCACCGAAGACGCATGTTTTTTCACGTTAGCAGATCTAAATTCCCGTCTTATGTGCTATGATTACGGTCCCATAGAAAAAAGAAATTTGCCCCCGAAATTGTCAATAAAACATCTTCAATCAGGTGCTATTCGGATGTCAGCTGCCGAAATGTGGACGTTTGTACGTCATTTTGGTTTATTGTGTGGAGATTTCGTACCCCAAGACGATCCAGTGTGGAATTTCTTTTTGTTACTTCGCCAAATTCTTTCTCTTCTCACATCGACTTCAATTCAACGGGGATGTATTGTATTACTTGAGACATTGATTCAGGAACATCACAGCTCATACATCAAGTTATTTAAAAAAAAACTCAAACCCAAACATCACCATATGATACATTATCCAAGAATATTAGAGGCATGTGGTCCATTAGTACATTTGTGGTGCATGAGATTCGAAGCTAATCATAAACCATCTAAATCATACGCTACTGTATCAAGTTCAAAAAGAAATATAGCTGCCACTGTTGCTATAAAACAACAATTGAAATTAGCAAATGCAGTCGCATCTAATACAATCTTTTCTGAAACTCTGCAGCAGGAAATAGGTCCGGGGAATTACTCTTCTTTTGCCGAACTCAATCTTGCATTCGAGAGCGAGGTAGAGTTGAATATAAACCATTTTTTCGTTAAATGGGTAAAGAAATGTGGAACACTGTACAAATCAAATATGGTAGTGTGTGTCGGTGACGATGATGGAATTCCCCAATTTGCTATCATACGTTATATTATGATACAAGAAATAGATATTGTTTTTGTATGTCAAGAGATTGAAACTATGTTCATTCGCCATACCTGTGCATATGAAGTATATTCTAAAGATTGTTATTATAAATTAGTTAATATTAAGGATTTGCTACATCATATGCCAAGTCATATCACAAAAATGAATGGCAGTGAATTCATTATCGTACGAAGTATGTTGTAATCGTTGCAATTCAAATAGTGCGGACACTATATTCAAATTGCATTTTTTTGTACAAAAATAAAATATTTGTACCTATCCATATTTGGCCTGAATTTATTTACCATATATCCTTCTACCCTGAATATTATATACTTATATGAGGTATTCGGATTTACTGAGTGGGCCAGGAATATCACCAACGTAGCTATATTGAGTAAGGGCCTATGCAAAACCGTCTGACTACGTAAGCGATACTGATGTTTGATGATGTGATACGCTCTATGGTATGCTCAATCTGTCTGCATTGCTGAATATCTAAGATCGTTCGATTACGGTGACATTACACTGTATGGCTGTATCAACTATACCGTAATATTCTAGTATACAGACGGTTCAGTTTGAATTTGGTATATTGCACCAACCGTATTTGTATAGTTACAGTAGCAATACGGTATGCTAGTTGCTATTTCAAGCATATAATATGGCTGGATCTAGCAGAATAATGCCTAATATCCATAAAGTTTTCTTTCCGTGTATTCCTGATAGACTTGTCGTTTCTTCTAAGACTGGCAAATCATCTTTCAACATTCCTATTTTAATAATGCTGGCGTCAGCACCAGAGTCTACTAAAAGAGTCATATTTTCTTTAGTGGTTCCGTTCGCCTTTAACTCTATTCTGTTCCGACTTGCTCTATTTGCGTTGGCGACGTTCATTGATTTGTATGATCCTGCATTCCTCGTTGATTGTTGTGATCCTTCGTGTCCTGCGTTTCTACTATAAGAATTTTGGGAGTAGCCCGTACTAGTTTTCTGGTTTTCGCCTGATCCGCTACCGTTATTTCCTGATCGTCGTTCATCGCGACGTATTCTATCCCTACAGTCTTTGTATAGATGCCCTCTGCGTTTGCAAAAATTGCATACCAGTTCTACCCGATGCACCGATCTACTCTGTCCTGCTGTAGGTAACGATTGCTTGTATTTTGTCTGGGTACAGTCCCGTGCAAAATGTCCCATCTGATTACACTTCAGACACTTTACTGTTGACGTATTCCTATCGCTCGGCTGGTTAGTCCGTCGATTTATAGAGTTTACGCCGTTTTGCGATTTTTCTTCCTCTTCCGCGCCCTTTATCGAAGCCGAAAGTTCCGTGAAATGGTATGATTTTACGATCGTTCTCAAATTATAATTTAGCCCGTTCTCAAAAATGGCTAGTGTTTGGTATCTGAGTAGGTCTTCTATTCCTTTTTTTTCCGCTGCTACTTCTGTCCTAGCTCCGCATGCTCTAATAAGATCCATCATAAGACGCGTAACCCTTTTTCCGTAATCATGCGTATTTTCACTTGCTTTTTGTCTACTTGAAAATAATTCTACCAACAGTGCTGGCGTAGAGCTTTTAACTCCGTACAATGCCAAAAGCTCGGCTTTTAGCTTTTTGAAAGAATCTATATCTTTATATCTAAGTTCCATGGCTGCTTCGCCCTGTATCTTTGTTTTTAGGACCAGTTCTAACACGTCTGGTTTCTGATTTGGATTTACTTTATCCTTCGCATACTCGATCGTTTGCAATAAATCGTCCACTTTACGTGGTTCGCTTCCATCGAAAACGTTGACCATCTGTCGTACTTCCTTCAATGTCAAGTAGTCCGTCATCTTGGTTGCTGTCTGTTGCTTTGATTCTTTCTCGTCAGGAACCGATCCCGGAATGGTTATTGTCTCCTGGGATGCTGTTTGGGCTTGGTCAGGAAAAAAGGAAGTGCCTGGTTTAGGCTTTGGGGAAGGAGTTGGCTGTCCTTTTCTATTGCTTTTAATAAACGCTCGTAAAGTTGCCCTAATCTCCTCTACCGTGTTTGAGTCATCGACTGCTAGCCCGTATCTTTCGCAAACTTGTAGGAGGACCTCTTTCCGAATCTCCTGTATCCACCCGGTTTGACCTTGCGCGACAAGTTCCTCAATTTTATTCCATGTAGCAGACATCTACTCTAATCAAAAATTCTAATTCAAGCCCGATGAGCCTGAACTGATTCGTTACTTTGACGGAAAAATATCTAAAATTCCTTGCACTCTCTAAACACGATAATTTTCTAATGCTCGCACGCTTCTAACTGGCAGTTAGCTCTCAATAACAATGTTTGCGGCTTATATACTAAAACTGCGAAAGATTTCAAATTGACTTACACAAAAATGAATATCTTCATCTTGCTTCTTCCGCTTCCGCTGGGCTGTTGCTGACCCTCTGATTCCTTTGGTGCTGCTGAATCACTGTGTGCTGCTGCTGCTGTAGGTACCCCGTGCTGGTTCCTTTGCCTTGACCACGAATGCTGCGTGCTGTAGCTCTTTCTTTGCGATGTATCTTTCACTAGGTTACAACGACTGCGTGTTGCACCTTTAACTTTCTTCTTTTTTACTTATTTATTTTTATTTCACTTTTCTACTTTTCTTTTAGCGTCAACTATCTTGCAAGCTCTGGTTTATCCGCTAGACCGCTGCCACCAATGTTGTAATTTGTTTATTTAACTCCCGTTACACAAGGAATGGGGAATTAAAAGGGTTGTTCCCAGAGGTGATCTTTGACAATCACTCTAAGTGCTTGATAGTGACAAAGTAGTTTTATTCAATATTTATTAAAGTACAAAAGAGATGCGTTTGGGACACTTGTCCCGGTTCGAGTCTGAGTATTCGGAGATAGCCTCCGCTTGTTCAATGTCAGCTCAAGACTGAAGCGCGGCTCCGTCTTTAGCCTAATTTATAACTTACATAATGCTTACTCGATTATTGGCGTAACCTGCAATGCGATGCGCTTTGTCGCATTCCAGGTCATGCCTTGCTTAATTATTTAGGATAGCCTAATTACGAAATGTAATGGAATGTTGAGTAACAATTCTCAACAATCACATCACATCACCTTTTTCTCAAATTCATAATTCGGCCTACCAATACATGGTTTCCATAGCCAATCTTATCTTTCTACGCAGAACCATAGATATAGCAATAGGCAATTATTACTTCTATTGGTGTAAACAGAAAACATAGAGAAATGAAAATGAAGAGATAAAAAAAAAAAAATTTGGAGGTAGTGGTACTTGGCGGGCCTTTTGTAGAAAAGTACGAGGTAACAGCATAAAATAGTGGCCCGCCAAGTACCACGTACTCCAAATTTTTTTTTTTTATCTCTTCATTTTCATTTCTCTATGTTTTCTGTTTACACCAATAGAAGTAATAATTGCCTATTGCTATATCTATGGTTCTGCGTAGAAAGATAAGATTGGCTATGGAAACCATGTATTGGTAGGCCGAATTATGAATTTGAGAAAAAGGTGATGTGATGTGATGTAGGTACTTGGCGGTAGCAACTAATTTTGGATTTTTTTTTTTTTTTTTTTTGACGTGGGAGGTGCCTTTTGTGGGATATATATCACATTAATGTACTTGGCGAAAGGTTTTTGCACCAGAGGTGCTTTTTGGGTTGTAACTTACTGCACCGATATCTCAGCTGATGGCTGGAGATATGGTGCTAGTCCGCGTGAGTGTCTTTGTCACGGGAGTGATTTGGAGCTCCTCTCGTGGAAAAAGTGAAAAACCACAAAATACCCTATTACAGACTCAAATCAGATATCGACCGATTTGAGCTATTTATCTACTGAGCGAGGATCTGCTTCGCTAACCGAGCTCGTGCGACAGACGCGGGTTGTGTTAGCTGTGTGTGAGAATCACAGACATGGGTATTCCCCAGTGTTGTAACCCAGCAAAAACTCAACCGTAGCTGCCTTAGCACAGAGCTGGGTGTCGCTAGGCGTACCAAGCTGTACAACTAGACTCGGGATTGGGTTTTACACCCGCACCGTAGCTGTCGTTTGCAAATTGAAAATAAAGAAAGAAACCGGAAATATTTAGAGATTATTAATTTAAAGGAATTAGGAAATTGAAAGAAATAGATGTAGTTTTAACAATAGATAGTGTTTAATGAAATCAAATCGTTAATAGGTCAGTCGTAGAAAACGATACAAAAGAATAAACATGAAATAATATATCGTGCGTAGAATTAGAATATTAATAAAGCATAAAGAATAAACAAGAATAGAATAGAATATAAAATATTATATTAAAGAAATAATTCAGTAGGATAAGAGTAGATTTATTTAGAGTTCATAAGTGTCTTTAATCAATGTTTCCATTTAGTGGATTTAGAGTTTTGTTTAAACCGGTATCCCGTAGTATTTGTTACTCTAGGATTTCCAATCCTAGAACGGTGTTAATTTGCGCCGTTAAACCCCGTATTAAGGCGACTTCTAAATTCTGTGTCTAATTTATTATATTATAAAATTAGCAAAACATATTGAGCAAGGAATGTGAATTTAATTTATTTTCATGTTATAAATCGTGATTCTAAAATACTTCAATTTTAGCAAGTATTGAATTCGAATTTATAAGCAAGTAAAGACCACGCACTATTTTGGCTACGTGCCTAATGAATTTTAATAGATGTGACTCGACGGGCGCTTTGCCACACAATCGGTACCTGAGGCCTCCACGTACCCCCTTTTATACCGATATTCCGCGGTGCCCGCGGAATCGTGGGATGCACGGAAACGCCGGTTTGCACGGAATCGCGGGTTGCGCGGAATCGCGGGTGGTGCGGAATCGCAAGTTGCGCGAAATTGTGCAATACACGGAACTCTGCGGTGCGCGTCGCAAGATGCGCGGTGGACACTTGTCCGGCTGCTCCGGCAGTAGCCAGAACAGCCGGAACGTTACAATATATTATTGAAGAAGCGGGCAATAATGCATCCATTATTGCCCGCTTTTTTTAAGCGGTCAATAAGCGGCTACTTTTGGCCCTATTTTTAGGTAAAAAAAAACGCAGAAATCATGCATGTGTTACAAAAAATAGTATATGGCATTAGGCCGGTTGCGTTGGTTTGCAAGTCGTGTGAAGTTTGCAGTACTCGCAAACCTCCGCTTACCGGCCTTATGACATAATATACTAGTTTGAACCAAAATCCAACTCACGGCTACAACCTTATCTTTGATAAGGATCCCACAACCTTAAAGTGTCAACGATTCTACGTACTTTATGACCACCCTCTAGATACCTATATCTATCACAGTTGTGGTTTCTTGAACCGAAAACGTTAATTAACAAGAATCAACTTAAAATTAGTGCAATTTTCACCCTGGCCAATTGTTACAGACAAAGAAGTAAGCGCTTGGGATTGGTATACACATAACGAACGATCGAATTTAGCAGACCACAGCAACGCAGATGTGGCTTGCAACTCTTACCCCCACGAAAAAAATATATATGCTAGGATATATGCATGGAATATATCCTAGCATATATGAAATTATATATGCTAGGATATACTCAGATTTGCCCAAATATATATCCTAGCATATATGTCAAGATCATATATCCTGGGATATATGCTAGCATATATTCCGGCATATATTCCGGTATATATTTTAGCATATATTCTGGTATATATTCTAGCATATATTCTGGTATATATTCTGGCATATATTCTGGTATATATTCTGGCATATATTCTAGCATATATTCTGGCATATATTCTACCATACATTCTAGTATATATATTGCTGTAGGATAAAAAAAGCCAAAAATTCTTGATATGATTACGTGAAAAAATTAGCGGCAATTTTCCTTTTAAAATATTTATTTTATATATAAGACATGACGATACACATTTTTCAAGTAAAAAATATCTATATTAAATATCTGACTTTTCCGGTTTGTTTGAAACCTCCTAACATTTTGAGGTTTTCCGGTAATGTAGCCAACATGTTATAACGTGCGTTGGCAATAATATTAGCGTCATTTACACTCAATTTAATTTTTTCAATTTCTTGATCGTCAGTATTATTAACAGCCGATGATGAAGGCCCGGAGACATAATTCTTTCAGGTGCCTCAATTTTCCTCTCCAACATTTTAATTGAACCTAAAACAATCATGTATAATTAACTACCGAATTCATTATGTAAAAATGTATAATTTGAATGAATTGATAATTTTAATAATACAATAGGCTCTCACCGGATATTTTAATCATCATTGCGTGGAAACATTTCCAGCCACCAAGTGCCATTTTCTTCGTATCATGTCATTCAACCATACGTATACATTTTTTTCGGATCATGATCTTCGCTCAAAAATTCTTCGAAATCAAAATCCTTAATGTCTTGAATATCGATCCCTGGCGTCGTCTTCTTGTCATCTATCTTCCACCTACCCATACTAATACCCACATTTTTTTAATGACCAAATAATTAATCGATTGATTATTTATTAAACACGTTCACCTCCGCCAGCCCTATATGTTTTGACAATCAACAAATGAAGACGAGCAAATCCTGACTCTGCGACAACGCTAAATTGAGAAATAAAAAACCCTCGTCGGTATTAGCGTTATCACAGAGTCAGGATTTGCTCGTCTTCATTTGTTGATTGTCAAAACATATAGGGCTGGCGGAGGTGAACGTGTTTAATAAATAATCAATCGATTAATTATTTGGTCATTAAAAAAATGTGGGTATTAGTATGGGTAGGTGGAAGATAGATGACAAGAAGACGACGCCAGGGATCGATATTCAAGACATTAAGGATTTTGATTTCGAAGAATTTTTGAGCGAAGATCATGATCCGAAAAAAATGTATACGTATGGTTGAATGACACGATACGAAGAAAATGGCACTTGGTGGCTGGAAATGTTTCCACGCAATGATGATTAAAATATCCGGTGAGAGCCTATTGTATTATTAAAATTATCAATTCATTCAAATTATACATTTTTACATAATGAATTCGGTAGTTAATTATACATGATTGTTTTAGGTTCAATTAAAATGTTGGAGAGGAAAATTGAGGCACCTGAAAGAATTATGTCTCCGGGCCTTCATCATCGGCTGTTAATAATACTGACGATCAAGAAATTGAAAAAATTAAATTGAGTGTAAATGACGCTAATATTATTGCCAACGCACGTTATAACATGTTGGCTACATTACCGGAAAACCTCAAAATGTTAGGAGGTTTCAAACAAACCGGAAAAGTCAGATATTTAATATAGATATTTTTTACTTGAAAAATGTGTATCGTCATGTCTTATATATAAAATAAATATTTTAAAAGGAAAATTGCCGCTAATTTTTTCACGTAATCATATCAAGAATTTTTGGCTTTTTTTATCCTACAGCAATATATACAGGGTGTTCCAGACCTCGCGACGAATATTTCACAGGGTAAATCTTGATCAAAAATGGGATCGAAATTTCCTCAGCCGATTTTTTCGGAGATGCATGGATTTTCCGTTATAATTATTTTAATTTCAGCTAATGACATGCGACTTATAAACGGCCGTTTGTCGGTGTAATCACCGCTCGGTTGTGTGCGCCGTCTCTCGCCCTATTGTCGCCACGAAAAAAGTGCACACAACCGAGCGGTAAACACACCGACGCGCGGCCGTTCGTAAGCCGCGCGTCATTGACTGAAATTGAATTAATTATAACGGAAAATCCATGCATCTCCGAAAAAATCGGCTGAGGAAATTTCGATCCCATTTTTGATCAAGATTTACCCTGTGAAATATTCGTCGCGAGGTCTGGAACACCCTATATACTAGAATGTATGGTAGAATATATGCCAGAATATATGCTAGAATATATGCCAGAATATATACCAGAATATATGCCAGAATATATACCAGAATATATACTAGAATATATACCAGAATATATGCTAAAATATATACCAGAATATATGCCGGAATATATACCAGAATATATGCCGGAATATATGCTAGCATATATCCCAGGATATATGATCTTGACATATATGCTAGGATATATATTTGGGCAAATCTGAGTATATCCTAGCATATATAATTTCATATATGCTAGGATATATTCCATGCATATATCCTAGCATATATATTTTTTTCGTGGGGGTACTACAAATACAAAGAGGATGTCCAATTGTTGAAAGACATTGGAGTAAGTTGACAATCGATAGATACAAACCATTGACGGAACCGGTTCATGGTTCTTTAATAGCCGTCCTTTTTTTAGTTAAATTACTATAGATTTTCAATCAGCTGGCCACGAGTCTTGCCGACTGGATTTGCGAATAAGATAAGCAAAGATGGTATACAATATTACAAAAATTTGACCAACGAATTGCTCGCCAACGGTATTGAGCCCGTTGTAACCTTGTACCATTTTGACCACCCGCAAATGCTAGAAGACATGGGTGGATGGACCAACGAGTTAATGGTAAACTGGTTTGTAGATTACGCCAGAATTATTTTCAAGGAATTGGGGCCAAAAGTGAAAATTTTTTCTACTATTAACGAACCGCAGCTGCTTTGCAAGGGTTACCATGGCCAAAAAAGGATGAGTCCTGGTTTGTCACAATTTGTTACATTTATAAAAATGCCGACCTTCCAGTCTGCAATGTTAAGGCCCATCCCTAGTCGCCCACCTCCTTTTGATCGAATAAAGGAGGGAACGGTGACATATTTCGATTATTATCCGAGCCCAGGCGTCGCAAACGTAGAAAAAAAAAATGCACAGCGCCAATTCAAATTCAGTTCCGAACACATACGTCCAAAAACATGTTCGTTTCGTGCGAAAATAGTCTACGGATTGTTTTTACGTAGTTCGAATGTCAATTTTTTTCGGCGGCCATGATTATGAGAGTCGTCCGCCGAGTTCAGCCGGCCTGGGAGGTAAAACAGGCTGCACCGGCGCTTGGCAGGCCACCACGTTACATGATGCGTGATCTGTCTGACACACCGATCGAAATAGTCAACTGTCAGTGACCACCATGGAGTAGAAGGAGGCCGAGGGGGTAACCACTTTAAACTTGTGTGTCCCAACTATTTCACATTTCAAAATCATTTCATATGATTTCACAGGCATTTCACACTACTTTTCGATCATTTCACAAGCATTTCATACAATATCATACCATTTCATACCATTTCATACCATTTCACACTACTTCTCGATAATTTTTACAAGCATTTCATAGAATTTCATACCATTTCACACTACTTCTCGATCATTTCGCAAGCATTTCATACAATTTCATATCATTTCATACAATTTCATATCATTTCATACCATTTCACAAGCATTTCACACTACTTCTCGATCATTTCACAAGCATTTCATACAATTTCATACCATTTCATACCATTTCACAATCATTCCAAACCATTTCAAATAATTTCAGACCATTTCACAATATTTTCAAGATAATTTCATACCATTTCATAGCTAATTATCCCAACTATTTCGTGAGTAGTTACCCCCTTGAAGGAGGCATATCTTCAATCTAAAATGTGGTCTACGCTATAGATGGCGCTATTCTTATTAAGCGCAGGCCTACTTCCGCCTGCGTCTGCGTATAACATGTTCTGATTACGTCACAGTACCGTTATGCACTCGTGATTTATCATGGCGTTGTCAAAATTCAGATTTTTCCATGTTTAAAACTTCCCGCTCACAGGAAGTCCGTGTGCGCTTACTGGTAACGCGCCATCTATTACAGGAAAAATTCGTCCCACTTTTTCAATACAGCGTGTATAGGGAGATATGCCTCCTTCTACTCCATGGTGACCACGCATCGTGTAACGTGGTGGCCTGCCAAGCGCCCATTTGGCCTGTTTTACCTCCCGGGCCGGTTGAACTCGGCGGACGACTCTCATAATCATGGCCGCCGAGGAAATTGACATTCGAATTACGTAAAAACAATCTGTAGACTCTATTTTCGCATGAAACGAACATGTTTTTGGACGTATGTGTTCGGAATTGAATTTGAATTGGCGCTGTGCATTTTGTTTCTGCGTTTTCGACGCCTGGGCTCGGATAATAATCGAAATGTGTCACCATCCCATACTTTTTCGACCAAAAGAAGGTGGGCGATTAGGGATGGGCCTTAAGCATAATGACCATAAAAATGTCTATCGTATCATCGCCTTTTTCTAGGTAAAGACCTACTCGATGTTGGGGTGTACCTGTGTCAGCACAACATTTTGAAAGCTCACGCGAAGACCTATCATATGTATGATAAGGAATTCCGAGCATCTCAACATGGTCAAATTGGCTTAACGGCTGTCTGTAACGGATTTGTTCTGGATGATTCAGGTGATACTAGTGCCGCTGACACCGCTTTTCAATTCGACTGTGGCATTTTAGTACATCCTATCTACATCGGCGACTATCCGCCAATAGTAAAAACGCGAATAGCCATGATCAGTAAGATGCAAGGTTATTCGAAATCACGTCTTCCCGAATTCTCTCCAGAATGGATATCGTACATCAAGTATGTATCCTCTAATACATGGAATTCAATGTCAGCAGTTTAAACTTGACAATATCAAAAACCTCATTTTCTGCTGACACACAGAGGAACAGCGGATTACTTTGGCCTCAATCACTATACCTCCCGGATCTTTATACATGATCCAGATGAAGCATTTGGGAAATGGAACGCTGATTCGGGGATAAAATCTCTCACCGATAACACATGGGCTACTGGATCGGCCTTCTGGTTGAAAGTAAACATAAAACTACCCGAGTCAGAATTTAGCGCCTATCTTGATACTCGTAGCAACCAACCCAACCGCCTTTGACCCTACTTTAACCTCAAGCTCCTCTTTTGAACCTCTAGGTCCTCAAAAGTTGAAATTTAGCGCCTACTTTAATACTCATAGCTTCCAGATGAACCTCTCCAAACCCTGTTCGTCCTCAAGGTACTACTTTGAACCTGCAAGTCCTCTCCCGAATCGAAATTTCGCGGATATTTTAATACTCATAGCTTCCAGATGAACCTCTCTAAACTCCGTTTGTCCTCAAGCTCCTCTTTTGAACCTCCAGGTCCTCAAAAGTTGAGATTGAGCGCCTATTTTCCCGAGTCGAAATTTAGCGCCTACTTTCAACCTACGTAGGAGCTCCTACGTAGGGGTTAAAGATAGTAAAGTAGGTTCTATTTCAATGCAATAGTAGACCCTACTTTGACGTTAAAAGTGTCCGAAATTTCCCGATTTACCAAGTTTAGGCTCAAAGTAGGGTCTGCTTAAAACCTCCTTTAACTTCCCTCAGTAGAAATATTTCAACCAGGCGCTTCGAGCGCCAGGTTAGCTAAACTCATAATCGAGCCGCCCTCACATCGGAGTCCCTGATTCATTTCCATGAAATTAAAAGGTAATAATAGTAAAAGAAAAAAACAATACCAAATGTGACATATTTTTTCGTCGGTTGATCCAGCCTACGCGTCCTATCGATGAAATTTCATTATACACCTACTGAAAAAACCGCCGCATTTTTCGTCCCCGCCGGGACTTGAACCCACGTCCGCTCGGTTACTAGTCGCACGCCCTAACCACTACGCTAAGCTACCTTATAACATATGACCCAACTAGTGGTGGGCGATACAGTATCGATATTCTCGATATCGATACTTTTAGACTCAAATATCGATACTTTGTATCGATACTTTAGGTAACGATGTATCAGGATATCGATACACGGAGGCGAATATTGGTTCGATACAGGCCACGTTCTATAAACTATACGAAGTATATAAATATAAAAAATATTGTACCCTAATTATGGAAAAAAAAATAAACACAAAGTGTATAAATGAAATGACAGAATATTGTAACCTACTCATTGAAAAAAATACAACGCGTACCTATAAATAATTTGAAAAATAGTGGATCCTAAATATTCGAAAAAAATGCAAAGTGCATTAACTTAATAATATTTGCATGCATGCAGCACAATTCGGAAAAATTGATATGACACATCGATATTGGTGGTATCGATACAATTATAGCGAAATATTGGATGTATCGATACTATAGACTCCGATATGTATCGATACGCTGTATCGATACTTTAGAGCTGTATCGCCCACCACTAGACCCAACACTCTGCTACTTGTTCAGGGCCTATCGAAGTGTCAAGTTATTACTTGAACTATTTCAATATCATCAAAATTTTGCATTTGCTGGACTAGATTGAAGTCCTTGCATATATTATTACGATTAATTACTAAATATTATATCATGCATTTTTCGTTTAAGCTGTCATATGTTTATCCGAATGAAATATGATATTTTGTTAGAAAAAAAATGTTCCAAGAGGTCTACTAAAAGTTTCATGTTTATTTCGACACTTTTTTCAGATATTAGAACATAAATTTACTCAAAGTGGCGAATTCTTCTATAGTATGAACTAAGAACAGTGTTGAAATGACCGTGAAAATTTTAGTGGATCCCATGGAACATTTTTTTTCCCTAACAGTGTATACCTATATATTTCACAAATCCGGTAAACCGATTAAGATATTGAGATCTATTATTGTGGAATCCACAACTGGTCCTGATATGGGCCTTTGTGTTGTCAAGGCCTTACCGAACAAATTTCTACACGGGTTTCCTCATCGCATTTCGAATAGCTCGAGATTTTTTCATTCGCAACCGCCCAAATTCGGTCTTCGCTTACTTACGCCGACAATCCATGTCACTTTTGAAAACATACGCGTGCCAGACAATCCGAATTTGATCAACAGGTCTGAAAATTCACGTTTCCGTTGAAAATAGTTAGTGCAGTTATAAATTCATAGGTTAGGAATCGTACGATTTATTGTGAACACTTGAATGGCGCCGTAATAATATCTATGGGAGAGGAGTTATACATAGGTTGTATAGCGTGAAAATAAGTTCAATCTAAATTTGTAGGTGTTGGAGGTTCAATGTAGGGTTGAAATTAACATTTGTAGGAGTTCGAGGTTCAATGTAGGATTTTTAGGAGTTCGAGGGTCAATGTAGGATCTCTAGGTTCAGTTTCCTCCAAAGTAGGTTTAAATAAACCTTGGTAGGGTCAGATGTACCCGAGTCGAAATTTTTCCCCTATTTACATGCTCTAAGCACTCAAATCAACCTATTTTGATACTGCCCAACCTATAGCGCCTATTTTGACCCGCGGAGTTCTACTTACAGTAGAAATTGTACTCCTATTTTGATTCTCTAAAGCCTACTCAACCTCATTTAGTACTGCTCAACCTGGAACCCCTACTTTGAACCGCTACGTTCTAATCAGGGTTGGGAGTCAATAATTACTTTTTCAATTAAATTACCCATTTAATAACACATTATTTAAATAATGTGCGATTGAACTATTTTCAATCATCTATTACATTGACGATGTATAATTTAAAAAAGTTTAATTAAAATGTAATATGTAATTGAAAAGACTTTGAATTTTGATATTTACCCCATAAATCCGCGTGATCACGAATTTCTAGGGTCTGGAGGGTTCAACGAGGTTCTCGGGAACTCCTATTTTGAGCCTAAAAGTGGCAAATTGTCCGATATCTGACTGTTTTAGGCGCAAAGTAGGAGTTCATTCTACATTGAAAGTGAACCTCCAGTGACCCTGTACAACCTACTAAACGGTAGGAGTTACAGGTCGAAAGGAGGAGAAAAATTTCGACTCGGGTAGGCGCTAAATTTCGACTCGGGTTAATACTCGTAGCAACCAACCCAACCGCCTTTGACCCTACTTAACCTCAAGCTCCTCTTTTGAACCTCCAGGTCCTCAAAAGTTAAAATTTAGCGCCTACTTGAATACTCATAGCTTCCAGATTAACCTCTCCAGACCCTGTTCGTCCTCAAACTCCTCTTTTGAACCTCCATGTCCCCCAAAGTTGAGATTTAGCGTGCTACTTTAATATTCATAGCTTCTAGATGAACCTTTCCGAACCCTGTTCGCCCTAGAGCTTCTACTTTGAATCTGAAAGTCTTCTGGATTCACAATTCAGCTCCTGCTTCAATACTCGTAGCGTCCAGACCAGGTGTTGTAAAGGGTATACTTTGTATTCGGTACCTACAGGTACAGGTAAGGTACTGAGATATTTACCCAGGTACCAATACGCACTTTACAATACTAGTCCAGACGAACTTCTCAACAGACTGTTCAATCTCGAGCTCCTATATTTCTCACCCATGCGTCCTCCAGAATGATAATGGGGCCATTCAACAAATACGTTCGCTTTTAGGGGGGGGAGGGGGTCGAGGTTGATGTGACGTTACAACTCACGGGGGGGGGGGGGGGGGGGGGGCAAAATGTGACGTTCGGTTTTTATGTATAGAATTCGTGTTTTGGCACGAGAATTTTGTTAAAGTGAAGTGAGAAATAAAGGACTGCTTTTAAATATCTCTTTTATCTCTATTTAATGCCAAGTGACATCGAAAGGCAAATCTTAGAAATAGATCGAATTATGGATCGATAGACCAAAAAAGGCAATAAAGGCCGGGGGGGGGGGGGGGGGGGGGGGGTCGAGATTTGTGACGTATTATTTTAGGGGGGTCTAGTCAAACGAACCATTGTTACATAGGGGGGGGGGGGGTCTCAAATCGTCCAAAAAAGCGAACGTATTTGTTGAATGGCCCCTAATTGAGCGCTTACTTTAATCCTCATTTACATACACATGAAAAATTTTGTATTCCAGAAAATCCACCTCAATTTTTGGGTTGCCTTTGTGTTCATTTAACATTTCTATCATTCAACACAAAATGAAAACTCGTTGTTACAACTGAAAGAAATGTTGAAATTAACACAAAATTAACACACAATTCAAGTAGATTTTCTAGAACCCAAATTTTTCAATGTGTATCATACCTCTTTCGAACAACAAGCCCTATATATAGGGGAGAGTGGCCTAAAGCGGGTAGGGGGCCTAAAGCGGGTAGGTGTTCGTACGCTGCCGCGTGCAGCGCGAGTGTCAATGACAATGTGTACGTATGCCGTGGTTACCCAAACACTCCCGAGTTTCAAGCAGTACCACTCGAGTATCGGAGGTATACCTATAGGTATAACTAAGTGCAATATAAAAAAATCGATGAATTTGTTAAAAAAACTGAAGGTACACTGTTGGAAAAAATATGTTAATTTTAACTCATTTCGTATGTCCCATTAGGTCCACTAACTTTTTTTAGTTAATTTTACAGAAACATGATATGTAAACAGTTGACATAGGATATAAGTTGAAACTTCAACATATTTGTAGTTCCATTCGACTCAAATCATCTGTCAATAATACATAATCTATCTGTTAAATTGAAAACAATTAAATGTTCATAATGAATGACAGCTGAGTCAAATAAACAGAAAATACAGTTGAAATTGACATTTTACGTATGTTACTCCAACATGCAAATTCACACGAATTTACTAATTTTAAATGTTGGAATAATCAAATTTCATGTCAATTTTGACATATTTTTAATGTTAATCCTAACTGTACAGAAATGTTAATTTCACTTCTTCTTTATGTTATCTTATTATTATTCCAGAGGGGTGCGAAGTACAGCACGGAGCAATTGAAGAAGCACTGCAAAAGTATGATCTAGTTGAAAAAATAATAATTATTTTTCACAGTCATACAATACTTGACAATTTATTGTATAACTATGGAAAATGAAATCATTTTCCCAACTAGAAAATAACTTTCAATGACTCTTACAATTGCCTTGTGTTACTTTCGATTTCACACCCTCCAAGTTTTAATTATTCACAGTGAAAGGGTGGATGAATTTGTCTAAAAAAAAAACTCCAAATTTTGTTATTCTAGTATTGTTCATTATTATCATTTTTTTTTCAAGTGAACAATTTCTTACAATTATATAATACATTTGCATTTCTTAAGGGTACAAAAAGTATTTGGTTATGATACATTGGTGATCATAGGCATCGTTCATCTCTAGCGGCTTACAATGAGGACTTGATACGGCGTTCGTACATGTTACGCGCTTGCGTCCGACACTACGACCCTAGAATAGAAACCTATAGAAACGTATCTACCGTGCTTTGAGCTGTGACTGCAGTCAGCGCCATTGACCATGCGGTGGTTGTTTGCAGTACTAAATAGAGGAATGGGGAAACGATAGCGGGAGATTTGAACTTAAATTGGCAATACTAGTTCACTTATTCCTCAAATAATGGGTGATAGGATAAATGAATTATTCAATTTAGTTTGAGATGATGTTTATTCACATTAGTTTGAGGTTATTTCAATATTTTATAATAATAAATACATTATAAAACATAAATAATTGTTTGTGCATTTTTAATAATATGGATATACCTGAAGTATATTTGAATCAACGAAATCACTATAACCAGCCTGGATTATTTATCAATTTTGGCTTACCACATATATTTTACACTTGATTAAGAAAAAAATTATTTGTACAATTCAACAATGCTCTATGTACAATTTGTATAAATTAATTGATGGCTATTTTAAAAATTCTTCTGTTTCAATTGCAAAAAGTGCTTTTTCGGTATTTGCACCACTCAAAGTCTGTATGTTTATGATGACCTATTTCGTTTTGCGATAGGATATCTTGGATACATTTGTCGTTGGCAGATGATATTCTCTGTTTCTTCGAAACCTTTTCGTCAGTTGATTCTAGGTCATCGGATTTTCTTTTAACTGGAATTACAGTACAAAATTAGGTGACTGAAAAATTTTTGTCCTAAAATGTAAATGTTTTTTGCTATTGAATTACCTGGCTTTTCATTGATTTTGTCCCCCATTATGACTCCGTGCTGATTGTCATGTTGTCTGTTTATCTCTGCGTCTTCAGAGGATACATTTTCTATCATTGGTACTGTTTCATCAAGACCTGCGATGAGAATTATTTTTTACCCTTATGTTTTATTTGCAAGCCATCGTACAGTTGTTGCATGTTCATATAAACTAAACCTTGTATATTTGATTTGCTTGCGAATAATATTCTGCTAATATGCAATTGCAGACAGTGTTCACAAATATTTGATATTAGTGGTAAAAATCACATATTACTTGCCTGGTATATTAATTGTTGGTAACACCCGTTTTTTCAATTTTTTACTGTGCGGAATTTGATCTTCAGGTTTAAAATGAGCCCCGCACATCGTATATACTTTGTAAATGTGTTCGTTGCTAATGTTAATAAACCTCGGATGTTGAGCTCGTTGCTTCCATATTTCGAACACGTCTTTTTCAGTTTTTGGAAATCTGTGCCGAACAGATGTTTTATCACGGCAATCCAAGACACAACACTTCGGGACTCTGGACATTTTTTCAAATTTATAATTATAAAGACGAATTTAAACAGCAACAGGTCACTTGCGGATGGATGAGGCTTCAATGCAAACTGGAAAATGGCGGCGTCTGTGTAAGTGTGACTGGTTGCGGCTGCAGCGCCAAAAAGCGTTGCGTGGTTGTTTGCAGTACTAAACACGGTATCAGTCAGCCTATATTAGATTCCAGGCCCTGACTACGACTGAGGTCTTCTCGACCCCCACACGCTACTACCAGCTCTCGAAGTCAATCGAACAAACACGAGTTTGTCCGAAGTATCGACTTTACTTCAAAAATATGTCATTTTAACACTTTCCTTGGGTGATGAACCGAATTTTCACATTATATTTGTGTTAATTCAACTGGCCTGATAATGTAATAAAAGATATTAACAGATCTTCTTTGTCAAAATAATATATAAGAAGAGTTGAATTGACTTATACTTTGGATCAAATCTTGCCGTGAATTTACAATTGAATGACATAAATTTTTAGTTCTTGTATACATAAACCACATGTTATTTCAAAGATTTAACATAAACATGAAGTTATTTCTTCGTTATTCTGAAGTTGACATAATAGATGTGTCAAGTTTTGTGCGAATATGTTAATAATAATTTTCAACATAAAATACCAGCTTAACTCAAATCGAAATTGTTAAATTAACATTCGAATATGTATAGAATTTGACATAATATTTTTAACTGCGAATTTTTTTAACAGCAATACACAATTTTTCCAACAGTGTATGTAACTTGTGACCAGTCGAGAACTAGTACATTTATTTTATTGTTCATGATATTATATTATTCTGATACTATTGACCTTCAAAACACAATAGACAGCTTAGCTTTGTTTTGTTTGTTTTTGAGGTTATATTTCCTCAAGTGAAAAATGTGCTTTCGGGAAAGCGGGTATCTACCCGTTTTGCCCTGATACAATTTCATAATATTTTTTTTTTTTTATTCATTTTTTTTTTTTTTTTTCCATTTTTTAATAATTTTGTAATGTCTTAAATTGGGGTCTTGCCCTGTTTTATATACAAACGTATAACTGAGGGATGTAGATGCCCTAGTAACCAAATATTGTAAGAAATTTCGACAATCCTCGTTCGCAAGCATCTTTCGGCAGATTTGCCGTAGACTTGTGAATGAATATTGTAAGAAACTTAGACAATCTTCTTTCGCATGCATCTTTCGGCAGATTTGCAGCAGACTTGTGGATGAATATTGCAAGAAACTCGGACATATCCTCTTTCGCAAGCATCTTTCGGCAGATTTGCAGCAGACTTTTGTATGATCATTTCAAAAGACTTGAAATCATCAACATCTTGCGCAAGATCATAGCATGCATGCGGAAACAGACTACTAGTGGTTCATATGTAAGCATCTTGCAAGAGATGGTTACTAGGGTGATTGGTAATTGAACAATTATATCAGTTAAGGTGGTTCTTTACCTCAGTAACGAATTTCTTTGGTTCTACAAAAGGGCCCTCGCGAATATCATAATTAGATGTATGAATTTTACAATATTCAATCAAATAGTCGATCTGAATTAGTATTGTATAAATTTACACTGCATTAAGTGTGTTTTTTTAATTATTCTGGTCAATTTGTCATTTGCGCACCTAATGACGGTACTGGAAAGTATAGCAACCGAGCAACGTCGCGTCTTCTTCCCTCTCCGTCTACACATCGGATCTCTGTTCATTGTTTACTATATTGGTTGTTTGTTTTCTGTCATCTGCTCACAGTGATTTAAATCTGTTTCTTTTACATTTTAAATAGTTTTAAATGAAATGAAATTAAAATGAAATGAAATTTTCTAAATCTCGTGCTGCAGTTTGTAAAATATAAGTGATTTTACAGTACTTTATTGGATCTCAAATACAGCGCGACAACCTGTCACTAATTGCGACGCTGCCGCTGTCGGCGCGGCCTTATAAGTATGCACCATATACCCACATTCTATCTACGTTTTCGTAAATTTAACACTAAATATCTCATTGGAAATCCCGATGACCCCTATTGAATTTATGATGCACAGAATCGTAATTAAATAAGCAAGAGGCAGTTGATTTTTGGTGTAAACGGTAATTCGTCAAAGGGATTAATTATATCATTGAAACATACGAACACGCGCATGGCGATAACCTCACGTATTAAAAAGTTCATTTTATCCGATTTTGAAAATCGTTTAATTTGCTTATTTTGTCGATGACCCATGGAAAAGTTGTGTGCTAATTGACTATTTGCACTTTGTCTTTATGAAAACCTTGCAATGGGACTTCCCTTAAATAGGTCGATTTGGTAAAGAACCACCTTAAGTAGTTGTTTTATTTAAATCCTATAGTATTAGGTATATATGAGCGGATCCACGTCACTTCACTCAAAAAAAAAACCGTCAAGTCACGGATCTTTGCGCCATTCGACATATCTTTAGTACTAAGGGAAAAAAAATACGACTTCAGGGATTTTGAAAAATTTTCAAAAATGGCGGAGTTAGAGCTATTTGAATGTTGGTAAGTCGCTGTTGCACCGCTATGTTTGAAAATTCATATCTCCGAAAGTATTTACCGGAGCGGACTGATCCTGGAATCATTTTGTTCGTAAAAGAATGCGCTTTCATAGAAAAAGATTTGTTTTCAAAAAAAAAAATTCTTTCTATTTTTTTTCGTCCTTTTTATTTTTAATTTCGCTGCCATTTCCGCGGGACCTACAGGAATCCATGGAATGAGGCTGAATCTAGCGGCCGCTCGGGGCGCGCAAAGTTATTGCAAGCGAATATCGAGTTTAAATTTCGTATACATACTCACGACTGACATGCGAACTGAGAAAAAAATTAAAATCCCGGGAGACGATCTTTGGAAAAGTATTAAATATTGATAATCGCTCACTAACGGGCTGGCGGCTGCTAGCTCTGGCCGCTAGATTCAACCTCATATCCATGGAGATAATTTTTTTCGGATAGTCGAATCTTTCCCCTTCAACCCTAGAAAAAAAAATTTATGGAGAACCTACCTGGGCCGGAGAAAGAAAATAAAACGTCTTGTCGCGCGTCGCCGCGGGCGTCAATCCACGTCCGCGCGGCGAGCTCCTTGTGTTGCGTAGTGGAGTTAAATTACATTTGATGCTTCTCTACTTACCCGGGCTATTCATTCTCCGAAAATAGTTGTTTAACCACCTTAATCTTCGCTTATCCGTCTACTGGTCATGTTTTCTCGGAGTTACATATACCTATACCTGTTCTGGAAATTCGAAGTCACCAACTGCACAAACTCTGATCGTTTTGTGTTAAATATCTAAAAGTAACTAATCCCTTTACTTGTATCGGAATATAATCCCTCAATCTACGGGGTTGTTTTGAAAAGGGGAATCATTGAAGCATCAATGTCTGTGACAGGAAACACTATAGGTTTCGAAGAATCCATTGTTTCGTATGGCCCAAGCGTACCGGAACAGTCGAGCGCGGTCATATTGGTCCTTTATGGTTGACCCACGTGTAAGGATCAACTTAATCCCTTCTTGCCGCATTTACCAAGTGCAACAATTGCACCAAGTTGCCTGCACCTGGTGTAAGGCATCTTTTGAACTGACCTGAAATAAAAGGCTCAGCAATTTTGTGGATAGCTTCTGTGATCAATTGTCAAAATTGGTTGCACATGATTTCATTGCGAAGCAGCAAAGTAGTTATTCGCAGAAGATGAAAGAGAGCTTGAAAGTTGGCGAATTTTTAGTGGTATGCGATTTCGCTGAGAATTATGCATTTGTTGTACAAGATTCCACGCAAGGGTTTCACTGGAGCAATAATCAGGCGACTATTCATCTAATCGTGGTTTACTATAAAAGTTACGGTGACGACCAGTTGAGACATTTTAGTTTTGTGATAATTTCAGAGCATCTGAAACATAATACAGTTGCGGTTCATTTATTTCAAAAAAAATTAGTTAACTTTATGAAAGAGAAGTTCCAAGATTCAATTCCCATAGACAAAATAATTTATTTCTCTGATGGAACAGCTTCCCAATATAAGAACAAAGAGAATTTTATAAATTTAACACATCACTTTGAAGACTTTCAATGCCACGCTGAATGGCATTTCTTTGCTACATCACATGGAAAAGGGCCGTGTGATGGGGTAGGTGGAACTGTTAAGAGATTAGCTTCACGTGCGAGTTTACAACTAATTGGCAATTCTGATCCTATTCAAACACCGCTGGATCTATATAATTGGGCATGTTCTTATTTTCGAAGCATATCTTTTGCGTACTGTACGGCTGCAGAACATCAACCGGAAGAATCTATTCTACAAAATCGATTTGATAAAGCCTTGACAATTCGTGGCACTCTGAAATTACATGCGGTCATTCCAATATCTCATAAGCTCGTAAAAACAAAATTATTTTCCGCATCAGAAAATTCTGAGTCCATGAAAATTATGAATTAATTTCAAACAGAGGTGTCCTACACTAAGTGCCATCGAGCAAATCATCGCTAGAAACATCGGCCCTTTTCAGAGCCACCAAAATATTGCAAAAGATCGGCGCGGGGCGACGCGCGACAAGACGTTTTATTTTTTTTCTCCGGCCCAGGTAGGTTCTCCATAAATTTTTTTTTTAGGGTTGAAGGGGAAGGATTCGGCTATCCGAAAAAAATTATCTCCATGAATTCCTGCCCCGTGTGGAAATTACAAACGGGAACTGGCCAATAGTTGTCCAGTTCGCCCGTTTTCAATGCGGGCGCTAGACAGTCGAGCTAGACAGCTACTGTCCGGAAATGTAACGCTGCACTAGACAGTTTCACTAGGCCAGTTTAACTATCCGGGTTCTGTTCAGTCTGCCCGACTTACATTGTATTTCCCGAACTTTGTTTCTATATTATTTTAACGATAAAACGTGATAAAAAAAGTTATTGACAAATGTTGGATAGTCGAATTTGATAATTGACCGCATGTAAATTAAAACGCATTTTCGTTGAAAAAACCACCGTTATATTTCTCCTAACCGGGATTTGAACCCACGTCCGCTCGCTCGTAACTATTACTAGTCGCACGCCCTATCCACTACACCAAGCTACCGATTGGTATAATTTCAATGTTTTCCTATATGTATATTAGACTGGCCGCTAACAAAAAAGTTTGCGCTCCAACTTGGAAAATATTAAGTTCACGTTGAAAGGAGAAGATCCTCAAAGTTCCTCTATCTCATTATTAAAGGGTGCCGGCAATTTTTCGTTTTATTTTAATTTTTTTTCTCAATTTTTTTTCAACCATTCAAAAATTTTTATTTCTTTTTCTCTACACTGTTGGAAAAATTGTGTATTGCTGTTAAAAAAATTCGCAGTTAAAAATATTATGTCAAATTCTATACATATTCGAATGTTAATTTAACAATTTCGATTTGAGTTAAGCTGGTATTTTATGTTGAAAATTATTATTAACATATTCGCACAAAACTTGACACATCTATTATGTCAACTTCAGAATAACGAAGAAATAACTTCATGTTTATGTTAAATCTTTGAAATAACATGTGGTTTATGTATACAAGAACTAAAAATTTATGTCATTCAATTGTAAATTCACGGCAAGATTTGATCCAAAGTATAAGTCAATTCAACTCTTCTTATATATTATTTTGACAAAGAAGATCTGTTAATATCTTTTATTACATTATCAGGCCAGTTGAATTAACACAAATATAATGTGAAAATTCGGTTCATCACCCAAGGAAAGTGTTAAAATGACATATTTTTGAAGTAAAGTCGATACTTCGGACAAACTCGTGTTTGTTCGATTGACTTCGAGAGCTGGTAGTAGCGTGTGGGGGTCGAGAAGACCTCAGTCGTAGTGTCGGACGCAAGCGCGTAACATGTACGAACGCCGTATCAAGTCCTCATTGTAAGCCGCTAGAGATGAACGATGCCTATGATCACCAATGTATCATAACCAAATACTTTTTGTACCCTTAAGAAATGCAAATGTATTATATAATTGTAAGAAATTGTTCACTTGAAAAAAATGATAATAATGAACAATACTAGAATAACAAAATTTGGAGTTTTTTTTTTTTTAGACAAATTCATCCACCCTTTCACTGTGAATAATTAAAACTTGGAGGGTGTGAAATCGAAAGTAACACAAGGCAATTGTAAGAGTCATTGAAAGTTATTTTCTAGTTGGGAAAATGATTTCATTTTCCATAGTTATACAATAAATTGTCAAGTATTGTATGACTGTGAAAAATAATTATTATTTTTTCAACTAGATCATACTTTTGCAGTGCTTCTTCAATTGCTCCGTGCTGTACTTCGCACCCCTCTGGAATAATAATAAGATAACATAAAGAAGAAGTGAAATTAACATTTCTGTACAGTTAGGATTAACATTAAAAATATGTCAAAATTGACATGAAATTTGATTATTCCAACATTTAAAATTAGTAAATTCGTGTGAATTTGCATGTTGGAGTACATTCGTAAAATGTCAATTTCAACTGTATTTTCTGTTTATTTGACTCAGCTGTCATTCATTATGAACATTTAATTGTTTTCAATTTAACAGATAGATTATGTATTATTGACAGATGATTTGAGTCGAATGGAACTACAAATATGTTGAAGTTTCAACTTATATCCTATGTCAACTGTTTACATATCATGTTTCTGTAAAATTAACTAAAAAAAGTTAGTGGACCTAATGGGACATACGAAATGAGTTAAAATTAACATATTTTTTCCAACAGTGTAATATAAGATTTTATTTGTTTTCAGACCTTGATCTTTTTGAATTTTATACGGATTCGAAAAAATCAAACGGTAGACAAATAAATCTGGGAATGAAAATACTTTTTACTCAAATATTTTCAATTTATTTTCTTATTTTTTTAATTTTTAATTGATTTATTTTTTCATTCTTGATTTATCTTTTGTTATTAATTTGATTTGTTAATTTTTTATTCCACGCTTCCATGAAATTTTTTTAGACCAATTCCTGGGCTATATTTTTCTTGGACGTCATGTTGACTATTCCATCATGAAAAATTGAAAATGTTTGAGTAAAAAGTATTTTCAATTCGAAATTTATCTGTGTACCGTTTGATTTTTTTGAATCGTTATAAAATTCAGAAAGATCAAGGTCCGAGAACAATCAAAATCTTATTCGTGGGGGAAAAAAAAACAACTTAATTTTTAAAAAAATTAATAAAAAATTAAAATTAAAGTTAAAATTGAAACTAAAATGAAACAAAAAATTGCCGGCACCCCTTAATAATGAGATAGAGCATTGAAGCTTTGAGGATCTCCTTTTTTCAAGGTGTAATATTTTTCAGGTTGAACCCAGGTAGAAAATTATCTTGGCTAAGAAAGTTTCAGCCTAGCCGCTAGCTACATTTTATGTTGGCTTGCGAGACACGTTACCGCGATATTGGCTATAGACTGGCGCTAGCTATATTCGTAGTTTCGAGCTATAAGATATATTATGGCTAAATAAAATTAGATCGCAGTTAGCTATACTTGAAATGCATTGTCGAGATTCGTTACTCTCTTTGTATTGTATCTAGCCGCGACCCATCCACGTGCGAGAGTCGCTGCTCTGAGTTCAGCATGTACTGCTGCTAGCTAAACTTGATAGGTATTTTCGAGATTCGCTACTCTCTTTGTATCTTATCTAGCCGCGACCGATCCACGTACGAGAGTCGCTGCTCTGAGGTTCAGCATAGACTGCTGCTAGCTAAACTTCATACGTATTCTCAAGATTCGTTATACTCTACACTGTGATTTTTGAGGTTACTTGTAACTCTTGTAACTGTTGTACTAGTCGCAGCCTCTCTATGCGTGAGACACGTTGTTGTGCAGAAAGTGAGGTTAGGCCCGCGCTGCTAATGTGTTAGTTGTATTTTTGAAATTAATTATGAGCAAAAACTATAAGATAACTTTGTTCTGTTATACTTATAAAGCACATGATATGAATAAAATTTATGTCACGAAATTTTATTATTATTGCATGTTCCATATAAAATAACCTAATTTGCGATATCACATAATTCTGTACGCGTTACGCTCATATTTTTTTCAACAATTTCCAGGCGTGATCTCGGTTTGACACTGATCAACCATGATACTGATCGGTGAGATTGAAATGTCTATTAGTCCTTAATTCAACACCGTGATCATAAGTTCCATCAAATAGGAAAATGTGAGATGCAGTAGTAATAGGATAGTTTGGCGTAGTAGGTAGAGCGTGCGATTAGTAATTTAGCGATGCGAGCGGAATTGGGTTCAAATCCCGGTTAGGTCGAACAAATCGGATATCGAATAATCACGCGTACGTAAGTTCATTGGTTTTTTTTTTTTTTTTTTTTTTTTTTCACGTTTGTTTTGTTTTTCTGCAGTGTACCAATAATGATTAATCATATATTGATTTTTATTTCACGTATATTCAGACGAAACCCCTAAGCGAGCGCCAAACTGATTCGGTTATATTGGCATTAGCTACGTTGTGAAGGTTGGCCCAAGATAAGTCATTAAGCTTGCTGCTAGCTCGAATGAGCGTTACATACCGAGCTTGCACCAACATGATTCAGTTATCTTGCGCCAAGATAAATAACTAGTACAACTAGCTAGCAGCTAGCTTCTGCCAAGACACGATTTCTACCTGGGATTCACTCAGATCTAATATGCACAGACGTGTGAAAAGAATGTTAGATCTAATCAGGTCTACGGAGATCTAGGCAGATCTAATTTTTCCCAAAATTTAGATCTAAGTGGATCAAATTAGATCAAATTAGATATAATTTGATCCAGTTAGACCTAAAATATTTTTTCTCGGGTAGTACAGACTTATTATAATCCAGGCGCGCTAGACGATTTAAGGGGGTATCCCCACCTTTAAATGGGTTGACATTCTGAGAAAGAGATCAATCTCAATTTCTTTCTCAGAATTTTAACCCATTTAAAGGTGGGGATACCCCCTTAACGTTGAAATTTCGGAATACGCGGATCCTGCATGGAATTTGATGAAACTTTGGCAATCCCTTCGAAATCGAATTAGAGTCAAAGTTTACCACCTGAGAACACTTGCTTTTTTTCTATTAATTTCACGCAGAAAAATGTACATATTTTAGAATCTAAAAATCTGAAATAATTCACAGCTGTAGAATAGATCAAAACTGATGAAAAACTCTCATAACTTTTGATCCTGTCACGAACCCTTCGCGAGATAAATGCCGATTTACAAAATACGAATAAAATAATGAAATAATTTTTGTGGAATCTTAAAATCTGAAATAATTCAGTGCTGTAGAGTAACTTAAGACCAATGAAAAACTGTGATAACTTTTCTCTCCGCCACGTTCCTTTGGAGAGATAAGCGCCGATACACAGAACACGTTATATTGGCTAGCGCGCCTGGATACTTATTATATCTCTCGAAGGAAACACAGCGGAAAGAAAAGTTATCATAGTTTTTAATTCGCCTTAATTTACTGTACAGCCCTGAACCATTGCCGATTTTTAGATTTAAATGATTTTCCCTCACCATTTTCGATTTGCTTCACGATTTTTTATACGATTTTACGATCTCAAAACAGCACTGCTGAATTTTTCTCAGATTTTTCCCTCCAACCGTTAATTTTCAATGATTATTTAAACCCATCTCAAAATTGTCATTTTTTTTGAATCTCGAAAAATTCTCTTAAATCTCATTTTTCATTCCGATCATTTTGACACCCCTTCCATGATGGGATGATTTTTTCTTCTTTTTTTTTCAGCAGTTTTAACATTTTGAACAAACAAAACACCATATCTCATAACATTCCGAAAATTCTCAAAAAATTAACGAAAATTCGGTCTTCAATTCTGAATCTTGTCACAAACACCTAAACGAGGGTACAAAAGCCTAGGACATACCCCGGCCTCACTGTGCTCTTCGGAGCAGGCCCAGCTCTAAGTGACAATTAGTGCGACCCGAAATCCCCTCGGTCTACCTGAAAACGGTCACCCGTCCTTACCTGGAAGTGCGATGGTAGGGGCAGCGTTCAGGAGAAATAAAAGGAACTAAGGGGTGTGCGGTCTATTTGGGACGGCAACAACAGACAACTGCGTAAGACCGTCCAGGTCTTTTCATACTTGCATATCCCCACTCATACCTACCAAAATCCAAGAAATGGCGTTAAAAGGATTACTGCCGGTGAAAGGGTTAAGTGGATTTACAGCTTAGACTCTTGCGACTAATGAGTCTGCCGGGGTATAGATAGTTTATAGATAGTTTATTTTTATCATCCATTACAATGTTGGACGAAGCCTACCTTGCATTTACAATTAGTATGCAAGGTAGGCGGAGGAGAATCTTAACCTAACTTAAACTAGGTAAAGAGAGAGAGAGTAGGTACATGGCTGTACGGAGCAAGCAGATAGGTTGTATATATAGGTATATAAATATACCTACATATATAGAAACACCCGCATTTGCACGAGGGACAAGGGAAACCGCCGGAAAAACCCTGTCCAGGTGTAGCCGGATCCAAGCTCAAACCACCGTGAGTCAAGTTTGCGCCTGAACGGCGTGACCCGTCTTACATTTTTTGCAGGCTGCCGCTCAGGCCTTCCTTGACTCGCTTGGGGATTTGAACTCAGGTCCTCCCGCTCCATAGTCTCGAGTGCTAGCACTGCGCTACTACTGTCGGGGTATGGCCTAGGGGGTGGTCGTACGACATCGTGGGTCTTATGTCAAAAGATCTAGAATCGAACACAGAATTTTTGGTAATTTTTTGAGAATTTTCGGAATGTTAAAACTTGGTGTTTTTATTGTTCAAAATTGTGAAACTGCTGAAAAAAAAGTAGAAAAAATCATCCCATCATGGGAGGGGTGTCAAAATGATCGGAATGAAATATAGTAGAACCTCGATTATCCGAACCAATCGGGACCGAGACGAGACTAGTTCGGATAATCAAAAGTTCGGATAATCGAAACTTGGGTTTTTTGGGACGAGATCATAAACAACACCTTTTTAAATAAAAACAGTACATATGTACATATATATTAAAATTTGACACCTAAAAAAAGTTGAATGCTTTTTTTTTTAATATTTTTTTTATAAAATCGTCCATTTTTAATTGACGCACGGCTGCATGCCCGCGATTCTCGCAAAGATACATTGTTGCTTACGGCGGTGGCAGCGAGCAACAATGTATCTTTCGCACCAACGTTCGGATAATTGAGCGTTCGGATAAACTGAGTCATCGTTCGGATAATTGAGGGTTCGGATGATCGAGGTTCGGATAATCGAGGTTCTACTGTATAAGATTTTTTTTTCGGCATAGGCATTGAAAAGTCACTTTTTGACGCCTGTTTTCGATCCACAAAGTGTCACTTTATACGGTTGATTTCAGAACTGCCCTATAAAGTCTTTATACGGCAGTCTGGATGCGCAGTTCGAAGTGCGCATTCCAAAGCTGCCGTATAAAGTCTTTATACGGCAGTTTCGATGCGCGGTTCGAAGTGCGCGACAGATCGCACCGTAACCTCACTCTTCGTCTAGTGAATCTCAACAGGCGTCAAAGTGACTTTCCATGCCTATTTCGAAAAAATACAGTATGGGGCGCACCCGTAAACCGTTTTTGACTCGAATAATGATTTCAGAACTCGCTTACGGCTCGCCTTCGGCTCGCCTTTAGCTCGTCCTGAAATCATTATTCTGGCCGAAAAACACTTGGTTTACGGGCATGCCACATAATATACTATTTTTTACACATGAACGGAAAGGCCGATTTTGCTCCCTATTTTCGGGGAGCAAATAGCGGTTTTCTCCCTGAAAGTCTTTCCTCCCAGTCTTTGCTTCCCGATATGAAGTTGCACTAGATTCATCTATCCTCTTTTTTCCTTCATGAAAAAAACAGAAGACGGTGGGATCAACTTCATACCTATAGTACTGTTTTGTCTAAAGCAGCAACCAAATAAATAAATCATAACTTCAATTGATTTATCAAAAATCAACCGGTAAAACCGCTTTTTCCTCAAACAGGTAGCAGAATCGGCCTCCGTTCAGGTGTAAAAAAAATATCGTGTGAACCACGGGAGCAACGTTTTCGCTTCCTCGGTGTAGTTGGCCGCCCTCTCGTTCCGCTCGGGCAGCAAGCTACACCTCGGGAGCGAAACGTTGTTTGCTCCCTTGATGCACAATATACTATTTTTAAGGTGCCACAGCAGTGGCATGTCCTATATATGAAGGATTCTTTCTCAAGTGGGCCACCCATTTTCGTCCTGGTCTCGAATTAATTTGATTATTTCCTCGAATGATTACCCTACTTTTTAGGAGTTTTGCTGAATTTTTGCAGATTTTTAGCACTGAGATATACAAAATATCTGGATAATCTGTTTATTTTAAGTATTTATAAATTACTGATAATGAAAGAAAAATCAAAATACATGAAAGTTATGTTTTTTCATCAGCTTTCCAGTAAAAATATTTTCAATTTTTATAGAATGACAGTTAGGGCTAAAAATGCCAAAAAACCCAGAAAAAATGCGAAAAAAGGTGGTTTTAAGTTTTCGGGCCGCTTTGATTTGGATGAAAAAATTCGAGAAAGACTCTCTCATTGCTCAGAGTTTACTGTGTAAATTTTATTATGGGACCACCACTCCTTCCTAAGAAGAAAACATTCGAAGATAGCCCAATGATTGTTTTTGTTCGTATGACAACTTGGAACGCTTTAGAAAGGATTGCGGTCCCATAATAAGATTTACACAGTAAACTCTGAGCAATGAGAGAGTCTTTCTCGAATTTTTTCATCAAAATCAAAGCAGCCCGAAAACTTGAAACCACCTTTTTTCGCATTTTTTCTGGGTTTTTTGGCATTTTTAGCCCTAACTGTCATTCTATTAAAATTGAAAATATTTTTACTGGAAAGCTGATGAAAAAACATAACTTTCATGTATTTTGATTTTTCTTTCACTGTCAGTAATTTATAAATACGTAAAATAAATAGATTATCCAGATATTTCATATATCTACGCTCCTACGAGTGCTAAAAATCTGCAAAAAATCAGCAAAACTCCTGAAAAGGAGGGTAATCATTGGAGGAAGTAACGAAATCAATTCGAGACCACGACGAAAATGGGTGGCCCACTTGAGAAAGAATCCTTCATATATATTTTGTGACGTCAGAAGCGATGAATTTCCGTCGACAAATTGAGCCTAAACGGGAGGACGAATTTTACGAAAATGATTTTTCTCTAGAAGCTAAAATTAAACTGTACTGCGGTTGCTTAGTGATTTTTAATGTGAATTAGTTAATAATTTGTATTACGAATAGACGAAAATTATATTACATTTATACACATCCAACATGGCGGCATCAGAATCCCTGCAATTACCGACTTGTCGTATTTCGATCGCATCTAGGAGATGAAAACATTTATCACTTAATCTAGGAAGCAAGCGCAGTGTAGAAATACACACACTTTCCAGGGAAACTTATTTCACCCGTCTGCTTTCCGTAAATAAGGCTGCATTTGTCGACGAAATTTTCAGGTGACACGATGCAGAACATGACGCAGAAGAAGTCTGTAATTTAGTTTACCAGTGAATAAAGTTAATCGACAAATAAAAATTATCCGTCGTTGGTGAAACCGGCCATAAGATTTGGAATTGGGCCGAAAAATGGCGTCAATTGTATTCGACTAATGTATTTAGCTCCGAAAATGCTGTCAAATACATTTCAGAAATTGTAATTAGGCTGAAAATGAATAAGAATTACAATTGTAATAATTTGTAATTAGAAAAAATCCGATAATAAATACAATTGTAATTTGTATTTAGATAAAATCCCGTAACTAAATACAGTTGTAATTAGAATTTAGAAAAAAATCCGATACTTAATACAATTGTAATTTGTATTTAGATATAAATTCGATACTAAATACAATTGTAATTTGTAATTAGAAAATAATCCGATACTAAATACAATTGTAATTTGTAATTTGTGGCTAGCTAATTACTAATTCGCCCAACTCTGCTAGGTATCGGGACTACCCTATCAAAAAAATCCACATGGGAAACCATGTGGGTCTCCCAGGTACCCAGTTCCCAGGAGAATTTTGGCAGGAAACCCATCTGGGATGTGGGTCTCCCAATAAGATCCCATGTGGGATGTGGGTATCCCGATAGGACCCATGTGGGATGTGGGTATCCCCATAAACCCATGTGGGATGTGGGTGTTCCCATAGGACCCGTGTCGGAGGTATGGGTCTCCCGATAGGACCCATGTGGAATGTAGATATCCCCATAGAACCCATATGGGATGTGGGGTATCCCCATAGGAATATACCTCATACACAGAATATCAGTCAAATAATTGAAAAATCAAGTCTTATTTCGTGGGAAATAAAACCCAATCGTCGATGTTTGATCTGCTCAATCAAACGATCGACTTCTGTTGTTAGTTATATACCTATATATTATTGATTGAATACAATTTTTCTAGCGAGCCTACATGAATATTATATCTATAGCCTATGTAGGCCAGTTGATATGTGGATTTACAGTTTTAACTAACCTAGATTGCTGGTATACCCATATTACCCACATGGGTGTTCAATCAAACCTTGTGAATTCATGCGTATTTAGGTTTCTCACCAGAGCAACATGGCCTACCAGCAACCTATGTAGCTCCCTAACAGCCCCATCTAGGTTCCTATAACAGACCCATGCGCTTTCTCAATACCCCATGTGGGTATATAACAAACTCACACGGGTTCCTAGGAGTCCTACATGGATTCCCAACACTCCCATGTGCCGCCCCCGATGCCCTATGTGGGTGCCCAAGTAACCTATGTAGGGTCCTCAATGCCCCATATGGGTTCCTAGAAGTCCCATATGGTTCACCAAAACTTTCATGTGGGTGCCTAACAAACACGTGTTGGATCCCAGACGTCTTATGTGGGTGACCAACAAACCCGCGTAGGCTATGACATTGAAGTTTGCATCGTTGGAACGCAACGAAATTCGAAAAAAAAAAAAAAATTAATAAATCGACAAATAATGATCCTGCTGGGTTTAGAAGGTGAAAACGACTAGAATTATCATAAAAACAATATTTTCCCCCCGCATTACGGCACCCTTAACAGGGAAAGAAATTTTCATTTTTTTATATCACCCGGAATTATGACATTGCATGAAATTTTATTTCACGTAAATACTCTTTGAGATCGATCGAATGCTGGAAAAAAATCGGAAATCACCCCGACTTCCGGAACCCACCCTAAAACGGGGGTGAAATTTTTTTTTTTTTTTATCACCCGGAATTATGACATTGCACAAAATTTTATTTCACGTTAATTCTCTTTGGGATCGATCAAATGCTAGAAAAAAATCAGAAATCACTCCGACTTCCGGAACCCACCCGAAAACGGAAATGAAATATTTTTTTTTTTATATCACCCACAATTATGACATTGCACAAAATTTTATTTCACGTTAATTCTCTTTGAGATCGATCAAATGCTAGAAAAAAATCAGAAATCACTCCAACTTCCGGAACCCACCCTAAAACGGAAATGAAATATTTTTTTTTCTATATCACCCGGAATTATGACATTGCACAAAATTTTATTTCACGTTAATTCTCTTTGAGATCGATCAAATGCTAGAAAAAAAACGGAAACCACCCTGACTTCCGGAACCCACCCTAAAACGGAAGTGAAATATTTTTTTTTTTTTTGTATCACCCAGAATTATGACATTGCATAAAATTTTATTCCACGTAAATACTTTTTAAGATCGATCAAATGCTAGAAAAAAATCGGAAAGTACCCCGACTTCCGGAACCCTTCCTAAAACGGAAGTCTAATATTCAATTTTTTATATTTCTCAGAATTATGACATTCACCAAAAGTTTATTTCACGTAAATACTCTTTGAGATTGATCAAACGCGAGAAAAAAATATGAAATCACCTCTACTCCCGGAACCCTTCTAAAAACGGAAGTGGAATATTTAGCTTTTTATATCACTCAGAGTGCGGGCATTCCTGAAAATTTTATTTCACGTCCTCTATGGAATTGATCAAACACTTGCTTTTTTTTTTTTTTGCAAATTTCGGGCAGAAAAATGTGCACATTTCAGCATCTAAAAATCTGAAATTAATTACATCTGGCCTCCTGGCTTCTGAAAAAGCCTCACGCATAACACTCATCATTTTTCAGCGAAAGGAACGAATGTGACGATTTGATAAATTCATACTGATCCCGCCCGCTCTTTGCAGCAAACGTAGTTTGCAAACGGGCCGCGGAAATAATGGAAGGAGCGCTGCTCCTGTATGACCTAGTTTGAACATCTCCGGCGATACACAAATTGCATCTAATAAGGCGCAAAATAAGCTCTTATGTTAATGAATGGGAAAATGGTACAAATCTTTCTTGGTTCCTCAATGAACATTTTTTACTGAAAATATAGTAGGTATACAGACATTCTTATATAGATGCATGCAAGACAATGTATAATAGGTATAAATCAAAAAATAGTATTAAAGTTTGTGAATATTCATGTCATTTAGATATAGCGTGTAATATTTATTTCGTCGACAGCTGGCTAGCTATGAAACGTTCTTATTCTCTTCTAATCGCAACGCTTTGGTGGCAAATCTTGGAAGAACGAAAGCCGCGCGATGCACGTCCGAACTGTAATAGCGCATTTGCATATCGTCCAACTCTTTCTCGCTGAAAGTTCGCAACGGCTCCTTGAAGTTTGTGTCCTGAGAAAAAACACATTGTCCATGGTAAACTAAAGGCTGGAATACAATCGACGCATACGTTCCCGTATCCGTAACACCGATACAACACATGCTTACACCGATAAACAAACACATGAACATTCTTTCCATGTGTTGTGTCAGTGTTACGGGAACGGGAACGTATGCGTCGATTGTATTCCAGCCTTAACACGTCATTCTTTGTTGAATTTGAAATCGATAAAAAGAGATAAAAATGGATTAGCGCATCATCGATACGATATTATACACAATAAGCCGGATCTAGAATGCACCTACACGGGAAAAAATTTGGCATTGCGGCAATGCAAAACGAGAGAACGCTGTACTACGTTATGTTTGGTATAGCTGCATTCTTCTAGTGGGAGCATGGCGCTCGCACTGCGAGAGGGCCGCAATCTTAGTTCTCTTTCTTCTTCTTCTTGATTATGCTGCACTCTCATTACTGGGAGCGTGGCGCTCGCAAACTCGGAGTATCTCCGCGCTCTGTTACGGTGGCATTGCCGCGAAGCCAAATTTTTTCCCGTGTAGAAGTAATCTGCATCCGTTGATGGGATACAGCTGCAGTAAGGACTAAGAAATGGCTGACTGCAGGGAAAGAACGCAGAAATTCTTCTATGCAAGATAAAGTATTTCATTAACTTACTGGATTCAGGCTTCCCATTACAAACCCAATCTGCCCCGTTGGACAGGTGAGATCGGTGATGGCACAGTAAGACGCGACGGCAAACGCGGATCGACAATTATCTAACGTCTGTGCCACGTGATCCACGTTAACCCAAACACTTCCGGCCTGGCTGCAGACGATTCCTCCGGGTCTAAGAGCTGAGCACATCAGCTTGAAGTACGACTCATCGTAGAGACATAGAGATGGCCCTAAATAGGATCAAATATAGATACGTGAAAAATACATGATTCGATGTTCTAGTCCTTTGACAATGAAAAAGGAAAGGCGTCAACCGAAAATTCGCTCACCAACAGGGTCACTGTTGTCTGTGATTATCACATCGAATTCGCTTGTGTGGTCCTTCATGTACTGGTACCCATCCGCGATGAGTAAATTGACCTTTGGATGGTCGAGTCCTACGCTCATCGAGGGAAAATATTTCCTCGCCACCTCAGGGATACGCGAGTCGATATCAACGAGTGTTATACTCTTTACACCGGGATGTTTGGCTACCTCCCGAGCATCTCCTCCGATACCTCCGCCGACGATCAAAACCTAATGAAGTAAAATCACTTCTCAAATATTGTGTTCAATTGTCCTTCGCTTTAATAATATCTATTCAGATCTATTCATCAACGTGCAGAGAAAGACTTATACCCCACGTCTTCATACTGCATGCAATTTTTAGCGGCTTAGAAATGCCGCAGCATCTCGTAGTTTATAACTCACGTTCTCGGGATTCGGATGACAGGATAGTGGCAGGAAAGTAACGCTTTCCTGATACGAGAAGTCGACCTTTTCTGTGCATTGAATTAGCCCATCCAGCATGAGAGCGTTGCCATAGTCCTTCCTGTGTGATAAAATACGAATAACCTATAATTATACTTGATACTGATCACTATTATAGGTCGCGATTTGTGAAACTTGCGAATAGTATCCGATTATTCAATACTGCAGCGCATCACGATGTAAAAAACATGCTGGCCCTACTGAAAATGGTTATGTGATAAATCACATGATGTTATGAACGAAATTGGTATGTATTTTATCATGTAATTTAACATATGATTACGACTTAATGGGTGATATGAATAAAGCGAAGCATATGCTCATGCTCATACTTTTGTATGTGTTTACTGTACACTTGTGTACAGTCAAATCACATAGAAATATGAGCATGAGCATATGCTTCGCTTTATTCATATCACCCAATACATAACAAATCACATGATAAATCATAAAATACGACCTATAAGGTAAAATACATTACAAATCACATATCGAAACTTATGATTTTTCAGATGAATTGTTATGTATTTTATTACATGATCTGTACTTCATGATTTATCAAGTGATTTGTTATGTATTAAGTCGTAATCACATGTCAAATTACATGATAAAATACATGCCAATTCCGTTCATAACATCATGTGTTTTATTACATAATCATTTTCAGTAGGGGGAATAGGCTGGAGAAGTTTCAAGCTGACTCCCCCATTGTTAAAATTCATTTTTGCGCAGCTTTATACGCATCTGGAAATATTTTGTGCGCGCGAGAATGTGTTACCTGATTAGTAGTCATAATTATACTGTCCATATGAATACGCACGTTTCTACCACCAATATGTCCTGATAATCAGATTTCTCGTCGTATAAAACCTTGTTCACTTTTAAGGAGAACAGAGTTCCTGGTAAACGGTCGTTTATTTCGCTGAACCAGTCCTCCTTGTGCACGTTCATATTTTCTGTACAAATAATAGATACGTGAAGAACTTGCCACGTATCCGATCACCATGAGCCACTTACAGTTTACTGATAACTAGTTGTTAATTGTGATCCACGGTACTGAAAAAAAAAAAAAAAATAAGCTACACGTCGTCAGAGATGAGATAATATCAGGCCGAAAATCATCATTTTTCTCTCACACGCGTGGACAGCACATCAACATAATATATCATATTTTGATGTGAGAACTGTTCCTGAGAAAACCACAACTATAGTTGGATTCGGATTTTAATTTGTTAATGGAAAATCAACGCGGTCTTATTTTGGAGAAATGAAATTACTATGTGTATACCTAGGGCAGTTAAGGTCAGGGTAGGCCTAGGGTAGTTAATCTCACCTTAGTATAGGTATGCGCCGATGTAAATGGTTAGCCGTTCAACTTTGGTCGACTAGAAGATAAGAATGGTTATTCTTATTAGGACTGCGAGTTACTAGACCGGCAAGTAGTTATCAGGCTTTTTTTCCGCGCTTCGGGGTCGAGTCAAAAACCGATAAGCAAACGATGCCATCCCGGATAATCACAGATATTGTACAATAAGTGGAATCTGTCGCCTCCAAAATATACAACTTGTTTTGAGTTACCAATACTCTATAGCTAATCGCAAACAGTTATGACATTGAAGTTTGCATCGTTGGAACGCAACGAAATTCGAAAAAAAAAAAAAAAAAAAATTAATAAATCGACAAATAATGATCCTGCTGGGTTTAGAAGGTGAAAACGACTAGAATTATCATAAAAACAATATTTTCCCCCCGCATTACGGCACCCTTAACAGGGGAAGAAATTTTCATTTTTTTATATCACCCGGAATTATGACATTGCATAAAATTTTATTTCACGTAAATACTCTTTGAGATCGATCGAATGCTGGAAAAAAATCGGGAATCACCCCGACTTCCGGAACCCACCCTAAAACGGGGGTGAAATTTTTTTTTTTTTTTATCACCCGGAATTATGACATTGCACAAAATTTTATTTCACGTAAATTCTCTTTGGGATCGATCGAATGCTAGAAAAAAATAGGAAATCACTCCGACTTCCGGAACCCACCCTAAAACGGAAGTGAAATATTTTTTTTTTTTTTTTTTATATCACCCGGAATTATGACATTGCACAAAATTTTATTTCACGTAAATTCTCTTTGGGATCGATCGAATGCTAGAAAAAAATAGGAAATCACTCCGACTTCCGGAACCCACCCGAAAACGGAAATGAAATATTTTTTTTTTATATCACCCACAATTATGACATTGCACAAAATTTTATTTCACGTTAATTCTCTTTGAGATCGATCAAATGCTAGAAAAAAATCAGAAATCACTCCGACTTCCGGAACCCTTCGTAAAACGGAAGTGAAATTTTTATTTTTTTATATCACCCGGAATTATGACATTGCACAAAATTTTATTTCACGTTAATTCTCTTTGAGATCGATCAAATGCTAGAAAAAAAACGGAAACCACCCTGACTTCCGGAACCCACCCTAAAACGAAAGTGAAATATTTTTTTTTTTTGTATCACCCAGAATTATGACATTGCATAAAATTTTATTTCACGTAAATACTTTTTGAGATCAATCAAATGCTAGAAAGAAATCGGAAAGTACCCCGACTTCCGGAACCCTTCCTAAAACGGAAGTGTAATATTCAATTTTTTATTTTTCTCAGAATTATGACATTCACCCCCCTCCTGGGGGGGGGGGGGTGCTTAGCGTTACGGAGCGTTACATGGGGGAGGGGGGGGGGGGGGGGGCAAAATCGTCCAAAAAGTGCGTTACGTAATTTTTTAATTTTTCTTTCTTTTTTTTTTTTTTTTTTTTTTTTTTCCCTGTGAGGAAATAGTACTTTTCGATACTAGTGCGAAAGTGTTGATTCTCGGACGGGTGTGCAGTTTTTTGCCCGAGCGAAGCTACACTGAGAAAAAACTGTAGTTGTGGTGACTATTTTTCGACTATAAAAAATAGTAACTAAACGGACTTAAACCGATTTATAGTATACATAACTCAACGAAGTTGAGTTATCGCAACTAAAATCGCTAGTTCCAATTACTATTTGCTCAACTATTTGGACATAGTAAAGAGTACAATATACCCCAGCAACTAGAAACAAGGTTAGCCTTACCATACTACGAGGTTGTACTGACTAATCCCACCGGTATGATATACTATAGTCGTACTATGTAAACAACTAAACCAAATGGTCAAATAGTGCCCCTGCTGTGCGGAAAAAATAAATTTAGCTCGTTACAATGAATTTATAACATAGTATGATGCGCCGAGAAACACCTACCAATTGCATTCAACCGTATATTAAGGTGCTTTCCTAGGCAATTCCACCAGTCCTGAAAACATCGTGAAAAAATGTGATATTAAACGGAATATCTCTGCCTGGGCACCGAAATCAATGAAACAAAATACGTCGCGCAATTCTATGTGCGACTCCGAACATGTACAGCCCAAAAAATGTTCGTTTTGCGCGAAAATAGAGAAGATATCCATGAAAAACGTTTCTAAAACCGTTTTTCATGGATATCTTCTCTATTTTCGCGCAAAACGAACATTTTTTGGGCTGTACATGTTCGGAGTCGCACATAGAATTGCGCGACGTATTTTGTTTCATTGATTTCGGTGCCCAGGCAGAGATATTCCGTTTAATATCACATTTTTTCACGATGTTTTCAGGACTGGTGGAATTACCTAGGAAAGCACCTTAATGCAAAGTAAGGATTTTTAGATTAGAAAAACATCGCATTATTTCGGGGCCGGGATTCGATCCGGGACGCACGCATCGCTCGCATTACTAGTCGCACGCTCTACCGACTACGCTAAACTATTTGTTGAAATCATTAATCACTTTTTCCTATTTATTTTGCATCTGCATCTGTCTCAATGATATCAATGTTTTAATGCAACTGAGATATCTGAGTAACTGAACATCTGAGTTCCAAATATCTTTTTAATTCCATTTTTTCCCCAGAGTTCCAAAAAAGAGTATTGGCTAAACTGTAGTGTACATGGTACGAATTGACAATATATATAGTTCGCAAAACTGGATGAGTCGGCACCTCCAACTATTAACACGTTTATGGCAATGGAAGAATAGTGTTGACTCAACTATAGTATGTATTGCTTAATTAGATGATAAGCCATAGGTTTAAAAAAAAAAAAAAAAAGTATGTATTGCGTGAGCGACTATTGTACATGGTGACAAATACTGAAAGATGCAGTAGGTTCGACTATGAGTAGTATTCCGGTAACGAAGAAAAGTATTGGCTCAACTATAGTGTACAATGTACGAATTAACAATATATATAGTTCGCAAAACTGGATGAGTCGGCACCTCCAACTATTAACGCGTTTGTGGCAACGAAAAAATAGTGTTGAATGCACTACAGAGTTTATTCTATCAGTGATTATTGTGCATGGTAACAAATACCCCAAGATGTAGTGGGTTGGACTATAGGTACTATTGTGGCAACTAATGAAGATATCTTTCATAACTATGGCGGTTTAGTACCCAGCTGACTCAAAATTATAGTTGATTGTACTATAAATATAGTCATGTTCACGAACTTATCCATTTTGTTGATTTAACCAGGTTGAAATAGTTCAGCGAACTATTTTTCAGTAAGCTGCACTATAAAATTGGATTGTCTTGATTAAAACACGTAAACTAAAATAATATAGTAACCCCAACCAAATTATTTCTCTCAGTGTAGGGTGACAATCACACGAGTCGAGAATCATCTTTCGCACGTGTATCGAGCTTCATTTTTCAACACAGCGCGCGTTAAGTTGAATTTTATGCACGCTGTGTGGAAAAAATAATTCTATAATTTTTCCGGATTTTTATTTTGAACCCTGATTGGCCCTATTTTCACATGGATTTTTGTTCCTTCGTCAAAATACTTATTTGAGTTGGGTCTAAATTGAATTACTGAGATTCCATCGGATACGTTTCATTGTTATATTATATTGTTACGTTACGAATTTTAGCTTGTATTTGAAGTTTTTTTTTTTTTTTTTTTTATTTGTTTTTTTTTTTACTCGTCAAGTTTTTCAGAAAAATCACTCGCGCTTCGCGCTCGTGATTTTGTAACTTGAAAAACTTGACTCCTTCATTTGTTTGCAACGAACCTATCGGGAAATACCCGATAATTTTGAAGCTTTTGTGGTATTATATGTGAAAGTTCAACCCCTTGTAGCTTCTAAACCCTTCGATTAAAAAAAAAAAAAAAAAAATGTTTCATTCATTCATTTTGCCTACAGAATATGGCAAAAAAATTACAAAAGAATCAGAAACATCGGGGTAAATTTTTGGCCAAATCCGTCCCGCTTGACGTGGACTGACTCATGGGTGTTGGTTTGATTTTCGCTTTGTATTGCCTCCCCCCCCCCCCCCACCCTTTTCTACTTCGACATAGTTAGCAAGAAACTCAGTCTGTTCTGAGCGCTCAGTAAGATCGTAACTCATTGTGATACTAAAACATAAAGATTGAATAAAAGAATATTATTAGTACCAAAACTTATTCTCCGAGTAAGACCTGAATTTACTATCCCACATATACCTCAACACTAATTATCGCACGTATACATATTATCGTCACTTTGAAATAGAACTGAGCTTGTTTTTTAAGAACAGATCAAAATCCGGAATTAACTAGTTATGATCTTTCTCATCGACAGATTTTACATCGAATGCGATATTAACTACGTATGCATAATAAGTGAAAATTGATCATCCTCAGTCTTGTATTATCTCAGCTCTGACGACGAGTATAGCGAATTTCGTTTTCTGAATTGTCGGGATAATTATTCAGGATCAAAATCCAATTGTATGTAATTTATGTCAGTTAATCATGATAAAAATATGTGTAGCAAATTGAAATATGAACGCGCACAAGGAGGGCTGGGTAAGCGAAATAAACGAACGTTTGCCAGGAATCGTACTCTCCTTAGAAGTCAACAAGGTCCTGCACAATGAGAGATCCGACTATCAAGACGTGTTGGTCGTCGAAACGTACGTGTTCCATACCAAGTTTAATTATGAATATACCAATTAAAGTCACATGAATGAAATTTTTTGATGTGTTGGTTTTAATCCAACAACGTTATCAGATATTTCGCATATGTTGCTTGTTTTTGACGGGTCCAAGTTCAGAAACTTCTGAAAGCTTGAGTATGAAAAATTGTAAGCATAGTTATGCAATACATGAAAATAAATAGGCGATACGACATATCAATCAACAGCTAGTATCGTTAATCATGACGTAATAGTAATCAGCATTAACTACCCGAGTGAAAATGATTTTATATAATTATATACAATTATATAGAATTGTTATATATAATTTTATAGAAATATTGGGCCGATAGAAATATATAGAATTCTATATAATTCTACAAAATTCTATATAATTCTATAAAATTATACTGAAGCCGGACTCTTTCCTAAATTTGAAACTAAAAGAATAACAAAGCATAGGTAGATTTTTTGAGACTTGACTAAAAATTATTCTATATAATTATATAGAATTATATAAAAGTTATATGGAATTGTATAGAATTATATAGAACTATATATATAAATCCATGTAAGATTTATCGAACTTTACATAATTATATATAACTTTATAGAGTTATATATAGAATCATATAGAATTCTATATAGGATCCGAAGTAAGCTTATATGTAAGTTTTATAGAATTCTGTATAATTACATATAACTTTATATAATTATATATAACTTTATAGAGGTATATATATAATTATATAGAGTTCTATAAAACCCACATATAAGCGTGTTTTGGATCCTATATAGAACTCTATATGATTCTACCGGGATGATTTCTTGATAGTATACAGGTGACTGCGCATGCGCGAGTTTCGTCGTATGCTGAGGCAGGCTGGCCTCAAATACCACTGCGTGACGACTTTACCGACCAATGAAAACGAATTATTTGGCGCATGCGCTGTCACCTGTATACTATCAAGAAATCATCCCGGTATATAACTCTATAAAGTTATATACAATTACATAAAGTTCTATAAAACTTATAAGGATTTTTATATATAATTCTATATAATCCTATACAATTCCATATAACTTTTATATAATTCTACACAATTCTATATAATTATATAAAATCATTTTTACTCGGGTAATACCAGTTATTCGAAATATATCACACAGGAAGACACATGGCAAGGTTCTCCTACTGGATGGCCTAATTCAATGCACAGAAAGTGACGAGTTCTCGTATCAGGAGAGTATTGCCTTCATGCCACTATGTTCTCACCCGAATCCCGAGAACGTGAGTACAAATTTCTTGTATTTATTGGCATATCCGAATAGATATTTTTATAGCGAAGGATAATTACGGAGGATATGCAGTTTAATTAACGAAGTAAATGAGAATATCGTTTCACACGGTATTTTAAAAAGCGCTTCCCAGCAAATCAACCAACGTAACAAACACGCTAGATATGCGTTAGCGACTAACGTGCCGTTCAGGCTGTAACGAAAATAACGTAGAGTTATGTGTCGCTATAAACCCATAGAAATATCTCTATGGATGCAATCGAATTTTTACGGCATACTAGCGCTAGCCAGTGACGTGAGAATGCTGCATAAAGTTGACACTACACTGAGAAACTTTTCCTGGTAAAGATTCCAATAACTGCGAGTAAAACTGGGATATATCTGCTGATTTGGCAATATTTCTTACAGTACCGGGAAAATCTATTATTTGGATAATGCATTCTGATATTCTGTGATAGTAACAAGTAATAAGCGGATAGAAAAAATTACTGTCCGCGTATAGGAAAACGGAGAGTAGTAAAAGATGGCATAGATATTAGTAGGTATTTGTAGAGGGATTGGATAATAGTCTAGTCAAATAAGACGTTTTGCTACACACGTTAGAATGATTACCAGCGAGTATGGTAAATTTCGTCGGCGCGAATTGACGAACAAGTTTGGCGGGTCTCACGTCGTCGATAGACCCGCACGGAAAGATATATATGCGAAAATATATATGCGACATATATGTAACATATTCGTTTTTGGCCGAAACATATACTTCTATATATTTGATATAAATGTCGAGATATATGTCAACATACATGTTGCAGCATATATGTGACATAGATGTCGACATATATGTCACATATATGTAAAACTCGTCAAACATATTTGTTTTTGGCCGACATATATGTTATATGATCGACATATATGTGTGATATAAGTCAGCATATATTTTTTTTCCACGCGGGGATGGCGAGATATCAGAATATTTCTCTCACTTGTGCCAGATGGTTATATCCGTTTGTATATAAGGAAAGCTAGAAACCACACTATAACATGTATCTGCGATGCGTCCGGAATTGCGAGCGTTGAGTTGAGGTTATGTTGAGTAGGTGAAGTTAGGCTAGAAGTTTAAGACGACGACTATAGATTGCGCCAGCCCCTAGAGTGCGGACGAACACACACATGTAACAAACTCTGAACAACAATGACCACAACAGTAAAGCTACACAATGTAAGATCCAGGAACTGCCGAACGCCTATCACCTCCTTCCAGCTTTTTAATTTTTGACATGGAATTTTTCCTGAAACGACTGGTAAAATTTCCAAGTCAGTATGGTAAATTCCATTGCGCCACGATCACGACTTTACCATACTGACTTGGAAGAGGTACTGCTCGTTTTAGGTATAAGTATAAGATTCGCTATACTTATTACCATCCTAACTAGTAAACTTTCCCATTTGTAAAAGAGTTTGTACAAATGTCTTGGGTTATATTCCAATGATGATAGTAACTTACAGGTTTACTAGGCAAACTAGTAATAAGTGCTAAAATGCCGATATATCCCAAAATTGCATCGAAAATAGTAAATTCTGGTAAGAATTTTAAGAAATATTACTAGGAAAAGTCTCTCCGTGTACCTTCGCGTGAATCAGTACCGGTACAATGCAAATATCATAAAAATTTTGAAGAAACTGAAAAAAAAAGTGACCACACGAGGATTTGATCCTACGACCCTCGTCACATGAATCCGAACTCTTGCCGCTGTGCTAACAACTGACTATGAGTTATGTCAATATAAAAGACTTATGTAGTAAACCAATTCGCGATACACTATGCGATTCTTGGTAAATTTTGCACGAAGAAAGTAAAGTGAGACTGTCAATGCAGTTCGAACTTAACCAATAATGTGGTTGTCGGTGAACGCTAGTATGCCGTTTTCACATAACGCTAGAATGCTGTCACAACCTAACGCTAAGATGCTGATATGGCGGCAGCGCTGAATGGCTATATATTTGCGCCTGCTGTACGTCATTCATTAACGTTACTCACTGACGCTAGAACCGACGCAAGTAGCGACACAGAAGTCTATGGATTAGGCGCTACAACACACCATAAATCTGACCCAGGCTGGCGTCAGTCTAGCAAAAGGCAGTTTTGAACGACAGGTTTTTTGTTTGCTGGGTTCTTCTTCGTTAGGTTTTGATTATCGGTGGAGGTGACGGAGGGGTAGCTCGCGAGGTGGCGAAACATCCTGGTGTAAAGAGTATAACACAGGTTGAAATCGACTCCTGTGTCCTGGACGTGGCGAAGAAATATTTGCCCTCTATGAGCGTGGGGCTCAGCCATCCAAAACTCAATTTGCACGTCGGGGACGGGTTCGAGTACATGAAGAACCATGTCAACGAATACGATGTAATAATCACTGATAACAGTGATCCTGTTGGTTAGTGAATTTATGGTTTAGACCCTTTCTTTTTCATCGTCAAAGGACCAGAATGTCAAATAGTGTATTCTGCACGCATCTAGGTATATATAATGAATACTTTCATTCAGGGCCATCTCTGTGTCTCTACGAAGAGTCGTACTTCAAACTGATGAGCTCAGCTCTTAGACCCGGAGGGATTGTCTGCAGCCAGGCCGGAAGTGGATGGGGAGATCTGGAACACGTATCGCAGACGTTGAAACACTGTCGGTCTGTGTTTCCGGTCGCGTCTTACTGCTTCGTAGCCGTTCCCACTTATCCAACAGGGCAGATCGGGTTCGTAATAGGAAGCTTAAGTCCGGTAAGTTGATCGAAGACTATTTAGCATTCGAGAATATACTAGACGTTTTTTTTCTACAGTCAATTTGAATTTTGTTGCAAGGATAACAGAGCATATATATTAGGGTGGGCCGAAAATCCGCTTTTTTCGAAATGACTTGATTAATACCGAAAATATTATTCTTGGCAATGTCAAAAAAATCTGTGCGAAAGGAAAAAATTTTAGGTCGTCGTCTCAAGGTCGCCAAAGTTCGTCAAAGTTCAAAGTGATAAAAATATATTTGTTTTTCACGTATTTGCAAAGCAAATTCCATACTCTACAAAAAAGGTCCTTAGATCGAACTATGTCAATGCAATAGTTTCTGAGATATTTGGAATTTTTGCTGAAAATTGTAATTTTGCTCGATATATTTTTTTCGTTCATTAGTAAATTTTTTATTTTTATTTCTTGTTTTGATAGGAAATCTAATCCTCTATAGAAAAAGTCCTTAAGTCGTACTGCATAAATATTATAGTTTTAGAGATAATCGCAGGTTCGGCTGAAAATAGTGATTTTTGCAATAAAAATTGATTTTATAGTAAAAATCATAAACGCAGAGCATACAGGGTGATTTTTTTTAATCGCCCCAGGCTAATATCTCCGAAACTAAGCAAGATACGGGAAAACACCTCAGACAAAACTTATAGGATATCGAGGGGGAAGGGATATGGTGCAATCATATCTTTTGTAGGTAGAGGCGCTGAGCTATGATGAAGGTCAACTTGGTTTTTTTAAATGGAATGGTAAAGTTTTCTTCACAGAATCTGAAAGAGCATTAGATTCTGCATCAAAAACACCTGACCAGATATTTTCTAAAATTGATGGTTTATGAGATAAGAGCGGGGCAAGTTGAGTCAAAAGAGGAAGTCCAAATTACCTGAATAGTTGAATACTGTTCTTAAGTTTTATCGAAACTGTCTGAGATACTTTTCTACTTGAAATTGTTGTCAAGATTAGATATCACGGTCAAATAAGTTGAGGTCAATAAATTTTATCAATAATGTTATCGTCATTACTGTCATTTCTGGGTTCAATCAGTTTGTACCAACTTGTAATTTTTATCTTCCATAAAAAAGTATCTCGGACATTTACGAGAAACCCTAAGAACAGTATTCAGATAATTTGGACTTCCTCTTTTGACTCAACTTGCCCAGCTCTTATCTCATAAACCATCAACTTTAGAAAATATCTGGTCAGGTGTTTTTGATGCAAAATCGGATGCTCTTTCAGATTCTGTGAAGAAAACTTTACCATTCCATTTAAAAAAACCAAGTTGACCTTCACCACAGCTCAGCGCCTCCACCTACAAAAGATATGATTGCCCCATATCCTTTCCCCCTCGATATCCCATAAGTTTTGTCTGAGGTGTTTTTCCGTATTTTGCTTGTTTTCGGAGATATCAGCCTGGGGCGATTAAAAAAAATCACCCTGTATAATAACACAGGTGTACATTATTAGCACAATAATATATCGTTCTAAGTTTATAAAAACGCGACCTGGTATTCAAGTGCGCGTAACCTATCTTCCGTACTTGAATATCCCGATTTCATCTGGATAGTTGTTGCGATATATTTGTTGTGTATAATTGAAATCCATTGTGTAAAGCAGTTTTGATCAAGTATCAGGACACAATAAAAAGATATCACAAGAAACGTTGTGAGCAAAAGTATGTATTGAGCAATCAATAATTTGGCGTGTTCAAACAACCTGCGATTATCGACATTTATAGATAATTGAATACAGCGTCTAGTTGGAGGTGGCGTTTTGACTGAAGACACTACGTTCAAGAACCCCATTTGATGAACACAGCGTGTAGACCAAGCATCAGTAAGGTCAGTAGCATTCGATTATCCTGAACGCAGCCAACGTGTAATTTTTCAAGGACTTTTTCTCTAAAGAATTGGATTTTCCATCAGCAGAAAAAAATAATAAAATGAAAGAAAAAAATATATCGAGCAAAATTACAATTTTCAGCAAAAATTCCAAATATCTCAGAAACTATTGCATTGACATAGTTCGATCTGAGGACCTTTTTTGTAGAGTATGGAATTTGTTTCGAAAATACGCGAAAAAAAAATATTTTTATCTCTTTGAACTTTGACGAGCTTTGGCGACCTTGAGATGACGACCTAAAATTTTTTCCTTTCGCACACATTTTTTTGACATTGCCAAGAATAATATTTTCGGTATTAATCAACTCATTTCGAAAAAAGCGGATATTCGGCCCACCCTAATATATATGCTCCAACTGAGTGCTGATAAGTTTTCGTTCCTATTTCATAAATTTGAAATTTACCGAGAAAAGATGTGTCAGCAACTTGCTTTCATTTTTCAGGACAGGGATTTCAATGAGCCGCTGCAAACTTTCAGCGAAAAGGAGTTGGACGATATGAAAATGCGTTATTACAGTGCAGAGGTGCACCGCGCGGCCTTCGTTCTCCCAAGATTTGCCACCAAATCGTTGCGATGAGCTGAGAATATGAATGTGTTCCATATGAGCCATTCCACGTGAACCGGATCAGTCACCTCTCAGATATTTTTTCAATTTTTCATGTCGATTGTCCTCGGGGAGCTAGATTTTTGTGCCAAAGGATTTTTCAATTAGTGCAAAATTCGTTGAGTTATTTGCATAAACAAATTCGAGCAAGGTTTTTTTCAAAAATTCATAACTCCGCCAAAAATGACACTGGACTCGATTTTTTTTTTGTTAGTTCACGCGGAAAGAGTCATAGAATGTATAAAAAAATAAGTACTTCGAAAAAAGTTTGTTCATCCATTGTTTATTTAACAATTAAGTTTTCAAAGATTTTTAAAACAGGGTGTGACACGATCAACAAATTTTTTTAAAATACTGACATACTTTGCACTATACTACAGCCTGTGAATTAAATGTAGGAACGTCTTATTTTTTGTTCTCGAGTAAAAAATCGCTAAAGTTGGCGGCGCGCGCCAATTCCGAGTCGACGCCGCGTGGAACGTAATGGCGTGCGTTAGACTGCTGTTCGCCGCTACTCGACGGACGCTTAGCAGCGGTATTCGAGATTCATTTTCACAATGAGTGACACGGTTTAAAAATGTGAAAAAAATACTGTAGTTTCCCAATGGCAACTATAAGCGATACGTTGAGTTTCGAGAACGTGTTCGTTTTCGTTTTTGAAATATTGCAGCTTAAAATTTTAGCACGTATACTTAGCATACATATACTTGACGAACGCGTAGCAGCGGTGTTCGAGAGTCATTCTCACAATGAGTGACACGATTTAAAAATCTGAAAAAAAATACTGTAGTTTCCCAATGGCAACTATAAGCAATGCGTTGAGTTTCGAGAACGTGTTCTTTTCCGTTTTCGAACTATTCCAGTTTGAAATCTTAGCATACAGCTCAGCATACATGCTAAAATTTTAAGCTGCAATATTTCAAAAACGAAAAAGAACACGTTCTCGAAACTCAACGTATCGCTTATAGTTGCCATTGGGAAACTACAGTATTTTTTTCACATTTTTAAACCGTGTCACTCATTGTGAAAATGAATCTCGAATACCGCTGCTAAGCGTCCGTCGAGTAGCGGCGAACAGCAGTCTAACGCACGCCATTACGTTCCACGCGGCGTCGACTCGGAATTGGCGCGCGCCGCCAACTTTAGCGATTTTTTACTCGAAAACAAAAAATAAGACGTTCCTACATTTAATTCACAGGCTGTAGTATAGTGCAAAGTATATGTCAGTATTTTAAAAAAATTTGTTGATCGTGTCACACCCTGTTTTAAAAATCTTTGAAAACTTAATTGTTAAATAAACAATGGATGAACAAACTTTTTTCGAAGTACTAATTTTTTTATACATTCTATTACTCTTTCCGCGTGAACTAACAAAAAAAATCGAGTCCAGTGTCATTTTTGGCGGAGTTATGAATTTTTGAAAAAAACCTTGCTCGAATTTGTTTATGCAAATAACTCAACGAATTTTGCACTAATTGAAAAATCCTTTGGCACAAAAATCTAGCTCCCCGAGGACAATCGACATGAAAAATTGAAAAAATATCTGAGAGGTGACTGATCCGCAGTGATGCCAGAAGTCACCAGAAATAGAGATAGAGCGTATGGCGATCGCGGCGGAGTAAGAGAGAAACTAGGCCACTTTCTGGCATCACTGCTGATCCGGTTCACGTGGAATGGCCCAGATATAGCTGGCTAGCTGTCGAAAAAATAAATACCTATAACACGCTATATCTAAATGACATGAATATTCACAAACTCGAATACTATTTTTTGATTTATACCTATTATACAGTGTCTTGCATGTATCTATAAGAATTTCTGTATATTTACTGTATTTTCAGCAATACATTTTCATTGGGGGAATAAAGAAGATTTGTGCATATACCATTTTTCCATACATTAACATTTAAGAGCTTATTTAGCGCCTCATTTTGTGCAAGCGGTTTACCACACGATATGTTGAAATTATAGGTGATACGCAAAAGCAATGCTCTTTCATCATCTCCGCGGCCCATCGTCAAACTAAATTTGCCGCAAAGAGCGGGCGCGGGGAATCAGTATGAATTCATCAAATCGTTACATTCGTTCCTCTCGCTGGAAAATGATGAGTGTGACGTGTGAGGCTTTTTTCAGAAGTTATGAACACCTGATTTGATCACTTGTTCCTTCGTTCGTTGATTTTTGGCTCCTGGATTCCAATTGCAATTGAATATAAATCTACTGAATGATTTGGAAAACTGTTATGACATTGAAGTTTGCATCGTTGGAACGCAACGAAATTCGAAAAAAAAAAAAAAAAATTAATATATCGACAAATAATGATCCTGCTGGGTTTAGAAGGTGAAAGCGACTAGAATTATCATAAAAACAATATTTTCCCCCCGCATTACGGCACCCTTAACAGGGGAAGAAATTTTCATTTTTTTATATCACCCACAATTATGACATTGCACAAAATTTTATTTCACGTAAATTCTCTTTGGGATCGATGAAATGCTAGAAAAAAATAGGAAATCACTCCGACTTCCGGAACCCACCCTAAAACGAAAGTAAAATATTTTTTTTTTTTTATATCACCCGGAATTGTGACATTGCACAAAATTTTATTTCACGTAAATTCTCTTTGGGATCGATCAAATGCTAGAAAAAAATCGGAAATCACTCCGACTTCCGGGACCCACCCTAATAGTTTTCAGTGAAAAACTGCAAGCTTTCAGATAAAAATATCAAATTTGAAAAAAAGTTTGAGGAACGTTGAAAAAACACGTTTAAAAAAAAAAAAAAACGTGTTTTTTTCACTTTTTTTGAGAATCTAGCTTGAAATGAATTCAATATTAAAAAACACGCTTGATCAAATTCTCTTTTTTGCCATAAAGATGGGATAAAAATTTGAATGTAAAAGTCAATGTGCCCAAAGTTGAAAGACTAATCAGCGCGTCTCTCCTGAACGGTAAGGCTCAGAGGTTTAAAACTTGGTGGATTTTTACATCTCAATACAAACTATGAGATATCAAAATGGCAGACAAATCGAAATTTTGACCCCGCATCGTTTACCTATAATTGGTGGACCTGCCCATATATATAAAATGACAGCTGTTGGAGACTTAATTAGTATCATTATCATTATTATTATTATTACTCGTCCTAAGTTTTCGTTTTACATTCCAATAATTTATACCAATAGTACACTCAGAGAAGGGAACCATTGGATAAACTATAAAAGAGCACGAATGCAGCAAAATGAATATTCGGTTATTGCAATATTATACTCTGTTGTCGCGATAGAATATTTATTTGCATAACTATAAGTATTCGTCTTGACGCATTGAGTTCATCCAATGGTTCCTCTCTCTGACCGCACTATTGATGAGTCAATAAAATAGTAGAATTAGACCATGAAAGGTGTTTGATAAAAAAATTCGATTTTAGATATTCTGAAACGTCAAAAGTTGAGTTTTCATATAGAAAAAATCTGACCGCGCTCAATAGATTGAACGGAATCTGCCGCTCATTGGACGTTTCTAGTTGTAACTGCCAAATAACGCTTATGATTAACTTTTTGGAAAGAAAAATTCGAGACCATAGGGATTGTATTTCGAGTTCAGAAAAAAAAAATTTCATTCGAGCGGTCATGACGAAGAAAAAGGAAGAAAATTATTATATCACATTCTAATTGTTTGTAACAATTGTTATAATAATTACAATTGTGCAATATAAAAGTTTGTTCATTTAATGAACACTTTTTTTCTAACTTGAAATACAATCCTCAAGGTCTCAAACTTTTCGTTCCAGAAAGTTCGTCATCAACGTTATTTAGCTGTCACAATTTTTTTTTATATCAAAACCCAAGTTTTGAGCGATTTAAACATGTAAAATCGATTTTTCACCACACCTGCACGGAAAGTACGACTTTCGCTCCCTTGCGTGAGCGGGAAGTCGTTCTTTCCGATGCAGGGGGTGGTGAAAAATAGTATACCTCACACGGGAGTGAAAAAGGCCATCCCAAACTGCGTTTTTGTCACCCTCGCCTTCGGCTCGGGTGTCAATCTCACACGCAGTTTGGGTTAGCCTACTTTCCCTCCCTAGGTGAGTAATATACTATTTACTTTCGAATACCTTTAGAAAAATAGAAAATGAAAAATAAATTTTGTTTAAATACCGTGATACCAAATGGTACACTCAGAGAAGGAATGAATTGGATGAACTCAATGCGGCAGAAAAAATACTCAGTTTTGTTGTTGCAATGGAATATTCATTCGCTTAATTAGTATATTGTGCACCAAGGGAGCAAACAACGTTTTCGCTCCCGAGTGTGTGGCTTGCCGCCCGAGCGAGAGCGAGCCGAAGGCTCGCCGAGTCGAGCCGAACGCGAGGGCACCGGGCGGCAAGCTACACCGAGGGACCGAAGACGTTGCTCCCATGGTTCACACGATATTTTTTTTTACACATGAACAGAGGCCGATTTTGCTGCCTGTTTTCGGGGAGTTTTTACAATTAATTTTTAATTATTCAATTGAAATTATGATTAAAAGACTTCGCGATACTTTAATTATTCAAACGAATATTATTAATAATTAATTCATAATGGAGAAGATCACACAAATAACTGAGAAATGATTGATCAAACAGTAGACTCATAGTTCGCAGTTGTTCAAATATTTTAAGCGATGTGGCGCTGCTGACCGAGTGGCACTGGGAGGAATTACTTTCAGGTAAGAAAGACTTTGCGGGAGGAAAGATTTTGCGGAAGGAAAGACTTTGCGGGAAGAAAGACCAGGGCAGAAAGACTTCGCGGGAGGAAAGACTTCCCGGTCGGTAGAACCGCACTTTGCTCCCCGAAAACAGGTAGCAAAATCGGCCTTTGCGTTCATGTGTGAAAAAATAGAATATTCCATTGCAACAACAGATGAGTTGCAGTAATAAAATATTGCTTTTGCCGCATTGAGTTAATTTAATTCATCCGTCTTCTGAGTGTACTACTAATTTTTTTTTTCATTAAAAGTATTAAAAAATAAAATTAAAATGTAAATAAACTAGCGACCACGACCCCTACCCCCCTTCCCCCGAGGTCTGACGCCATAAGGACGTCTGCCACCATGATAGCCCCTCCCATGGTTAGCCATACCGTACAGGAGGGCTATCAAAATTTGTTGTCGATATCGTTGTCCGGCACGCTGGTGGCGTCGTCTTTGGTGTTCTACAAATAATCAAATCACATAGTAATTTCTAGAAATATCATAGAGAATTGAGGTGACACAGCTTGAAGCCGAGAAACGTTATGAAAATAACTAAGGCAATTAGTATTATGAAAAAGGTCTTCAGACAGAATGGAAGCTTTTGAAGGTTTATAGCATATTCGACTGGGCTACACCGAGCTACACTGGTGTAGTGTAGCTATCTCCATCCTCTTTCTTTTCTATAAGGAAGAGAGAGACAAAGATGGCTACACTACACCAGTGTAGCTCGGTGTAGCCCCAGTCGAATATGCTATTATTGAATCGTAACGGGTGTTAGGACGTATTCAAAGGGATAGTCTTATAGCTGGATAAATTAGATGGTTTAGATTACTATGCGAAAGTATAGAACAACAAGTAGTCGAGGCGCGCTAGACGATAAAACGTTAAAACTTCGGAACACGTGGATCCCAAAAGGATTTGAATGAAACCTTTTGGAATCACTTACTGATACAATGTCAATCGAAGTTTACCACCTGAGAACACTTGCTTTTTTTTTTTTTTTTGTACTTGGAAATTAAAAAAACGTGACGAAGAAAATTTTTTTTTTTTTTTTTTTTTTTACACGGCAAAGAGAAAAGTTATCATAGTTTTTAATTCGTCTTAATTAACTCTATATCCCTGAATTATCTCCGATTTTTAGATTCTAAAAAAATTATTTCATTATTTTATTCGCATTTTGTAAGTCGGCTATTCTGCAGCGATCCAAAATATCACCGAGAGCATTACGTTTCTATAACAGTGAACATTTTCACATGAGCAATACGTAATCTATACCATCCAACTTCGCATACGTCCGCTATTATAACAAAATATCAAGTAACCAAGCACGATATGTCAGTTTTGGAGGCGAAGATTTTAACTACTGCAGCAGCTATTCTAGCTCTTACAGCGATACCTTATTCTTCGGGCACGTGAACTACGTTAGACATAAATGTTCAGTTTCCTATAACCTGAAGATGGTGCTAGTGTTAGCACAGACTACGTTACGGCTCTCGGAACCAGAATTCCAGGTGTCAGGACCGTACTTTTTTTTCAGTGTGCAATTAATTTCAGATTTTTAGATGCTGAAATGTGCACATTTTTCTGCCCGAAATTTGCAAAAAAAAAAAAAAAAAGCAAGTGTTTGATCAATTCCATAGAGGACGTGAAATAAAATTTTCAGGAATGCCCGCACTCTGAGTGATATAAAAAGCTAAATATTCCACTTCCGTTTTTAGAAGGGTTCCAGGAGTAGAGGTGATTTCATATTTTTTTCTCGCGTTTGATCAATCTCAAAGAGTATTTACGTGAAATAAACTTTTGGTGAATGTCATAATTCTGAGAAAAATAAAAAATTGAATATTACACTTCCGTTTTAGGAAGGGTTCCGGAAGTCGGAGTGATTTCTGATTTTTATCTACACTGAAAAAAAAGTTTTTTTCCACCTAGTAAACTTTTGTCTCCAGTAAAGAAACTCGTATTCTTGTTGTAAGACTACCAAAGTTTATTTCCCACAGCAATACATATACTGACTGTAACAAAATTTCGTATCCCTCTGAGAATAATACCAAATTCTGAATACAAGGGACTGAACCTCACTTTATTGGCATAGTGAATATTTGTTGCAGAGATGATAAGTCCCGTTCTTGCAACTTTTCGCATACCCAAGAATCCTTATAATTTTTTAATTAACACGTAAAATATTTCTCCAACGATACGATTAGGCAATTCACAAACTAACACCTGCTTTTAACCTCCAAGACTGCGAAAAAGGAGGGAAATGATGGCGCCACCATTACGATTGCCATGGTAACATACAGTGTGGTTTTCGCCTCAGCATTATATTTGGTATTGCTGTGGGAACAATACCTGTATCCCTCCAGTAAGAATACGTATACTTACTGCAAGAATACTCGCTCAAAAATACTTTGTATCCTCGGAGGAAAAATACTTTTTTTTCAGTGTAGCATTTGATCGATCTCAAAGAGAATTAACGTGAAATAAAATTTTGTGCAATGTCATAATTGTGGGTGATATAAAAAAAAAAAATATTTCATTTCCGTTTTAGGGTGGGTTCCGGAAGTCGGAGTGATTTCTGATTTTTATCTAGCATTTGATCGATCTCAAAGAGAATTAACGTGAAATAAAATTTTGTGCAATGTCATAATTGTGGGTGATATAAAAAAAAAAATATTTCATTTCCGTTTTCGGGTGGGTTCCGGAAGTCGGAGTGATTTCCTATTTTTTTCTAGCATTCGATCGATCCCAAAGAGAATTTACGTGAAATAAAATTTTGTGCAATGTCATAATTCCGGGTGATAAAAAAAAAAAAAAAATTTCACCCCCGTTTTAGGGTGGGTTCCGGAAGTCGGGGTGATTCCCGATTTTTTTCCAGCATTCGATCGATCTCAAAGAGTATTTACGTGAAATAAAATTTTATGCAATGTCATAATTCCGGGTGATATAAAAAAATGAAAATTTCTTCCCCTGTTAAGGGTGCCGTAATGCGGGGGGAAAATATTGTTTTTATGATAATTCTAGTCGTTTTCACCTTCTAAACCCAGCAGGATCATTATTTGTCGATTTATTAATTTTTTTTTTTTTTTTTCGAATTTCGTTGCGTTCCAACGATGCAAACTTCAACGTCATCGTAGGCTTCTGTGACTCCCACATCGATTTTCACGACTCCCATGTGGGTTTCTAGCAAAACTATGTGGGTGACCAACAAACCCATGTGGGTTCCTGGAAGTCCTACATCGATTTCCAAGACTCCCATATGGGTTTGCAGCCAAACTATGTGGGTGACCAACAAACCCATGTGGGTTTCTGCAAATCCCACATAGATTTTCAAGACTCCCATGTGGGTTCCCAGCAGAACCATGTGGGTGACCAACAAACCCATGTGGGTTCCTGGAAGTCCTACATCGATTTCCAAGACTCCCATATGGGTTTGCAGCCAAACTATGTGGGTGACCAACAAACCCATGTGGGTTTCTGCAAATCCCACATAGATTTTCAAGACTCCCATGTGGGTTCCCAGCAGAACCATGTGGGTGACCAACAAACCCATGTGGGTTTCCAACCAAACCATGTGGTTTCCCAGAAAAACCATATGGGTTCCCATGTGTCCCACCTGGATTTTTTCAATAGGGTACAAAACCGGGCCTGAATAAGTGTCAGTTTTTCAAAAAGATGGTAATTTCCCTTCAATACAAAAATAGTAAAATTTGTTAATTTCCGACAGTTCTCCTTTACACTCCTAAGGAGTGTAAAGGAGAAGGAAATCACCATCTTTTTGAAAAACTGACATCTATTCGGGCCCGGTTTTGTAGTTCCGATACCTAGGGCTACTGTTATGTATTTGATAATAGCTCCCACCTTTTGTGTATACGTGGATAGCTGTCGTCGAGTTCGTTCCTCGTTTTTACACCTTAGCTGGGTAACCGGATTTTGGATGGTAGGTGATTGAAACGAATATAATATGTAAATAACTAAATAGTTGTTTATTGGTATAGTGATTACTAGGATAGTAGAACCATCGATATGATTGTTATACGTTATTAAGTGAAAGCGATGAGTGATTTGAGTTTATGATTTCGAGAGTTAATTAGGAGTCGTTTCGGATGCAAGTTTAAGAACGACTGGTTTGGTTAACGATTTAGGAGTAAGTGAGTTATTGCAAGTGCAATAGTAATAATGGCTACTGATGAGCTATTAATGAAGTCATCGTTTTCTTTGTTCTCCCGGGCATGGGCGCGTTTATGCAGTTGGATAGGTAGGGATGGAGTTCTCCGAATGTAAGGTGCACACAGGATGTTGTGTCTTATAGATTGAGAGTAAGAGAGGTATTGAATAGAGTGAGATACGTAACACTACTCTGCAAAAAAGGCCGAATGTAGATCCAATACATGAAATTCAAAAAGCGGCGACAGAAAAATGAACTAAATTCAGGCGACTCTTCATAGATTACAATTGAAAGTTCACAGTATAATTAGGCAAAAATTGAATCCTATTTTGAAATGTTGAATTTTGAAAATTGAACGGCCGAAAATTTCGAGGGCCTAAGGCTATCCCTGCTTAAAATACCCGAAAGGATATGATTGAAAAAAAAGACCTCCGATTCTATCGTGTTTCTGATTCCTGCTTTTCACATTCACTATCAGCTTTAAGGCTGAAACACACCTTAAACACACTAGTGCACAGCACCGTACGGCGCCGCACCGGAAACAGTAGTGCATCGTCTTTTTTCTGTAGTTTCTTATAAAAGTGTGTATGATTTACATCATAAAATACGATGCACCACTGTTTTCGGTGCAGCGTCGTGCGGTGCTGTGCACTAGTGTGATTCAGCCTTTACTACATAGTACTTGAATGAAAACCTATGAGTATTTTCATTCGAATCGTATGTGAATATATAATGATATGTGAAGCATTTCTTATGTAATATATTTGGATACGAACTGTATGCCGCCCTATATATGAGAGAAAGAGAGATAGATAGATAGATAGATATTTATTGAAAATGCCCATGGCAATGTTGGGCATCACTAAACATACAAATACATACATACAAGTGCATTATATACAGGTGCATTATAGCTATATGTCTAGGGCGAGAGTGAGTGAGGAATATAGTGAGACGGAGCGAGGAGGTGAAAGAGTGAGAGGCCGAGTAAGACTAGGGCAAGCGGCAGTAAGGCTAGAGCAGCAGAAGGTGGTAGAGCACCGTCGGAGAATTTGGACAGACAGTAACTTAACCTAACATAACCTAACTGAACTTAACTAGGCAGAAACAGCGAGCAAGTAACCTTACCCCGTGTGGAAATCACGATCGGGAGCTGGCCGGGTACTGCCCAGTTCTCCCGATTTCAAAGCGGGAACTGAGCAGCCCATCCACCTAGCCCCCGGCTGGATATGTAACGCTCTCCTAGGCAGCCTGAGCACAGTAAGGCTGGCCGGCCACTATTAGGGTTTTCCCGTTTAATGAAAGTATATCCAAAAAGTTTTCTTGGACAAATTTTGATGGTATGGAGAGGGGCCTTTGGTGGAGGTGCTCTCCAATCAATGACCCGGGGGGGATAGGGGAGATGACTTATTTTTTTTTTTTCGCAGGTATCTCAGCCTAACTGAGGTCCCCAAAGGACGATTTATTAGGAGAGAGTGTCTCTTTACCGAGTAGTGACCTAGTAGGTATATCTCCGGTTAACCGATATACGTCGGGTCATATGCCCAGGTGATCGGATGCCGGCTTATCTATTCAGCGCTCGTAGTGTTATTGTCGCGAGAACCGAAATCGCTATGCGCCGCGTAGTGGCGCCGCATGGAAGTTCCGCCGGCAGCCTGCCTCGGAGTGCGGGTCGCTCGTAGAGGCGGGAGGCGCGTGGTGCGGGGAGTTAATACTAAGTAATTACTAAGTTATGCGTGTAACAATTTTTCAAATTGGATTCACGTAATAAACTCAACAAACTCAACAAACGGAACGTTCAACCAAACGATTTTATAACATGTAAAAAAAGTCCCTACACTTCCTGATTTAAATACTTGGATTTACCCTCCATATTTCTATAAGTTACGAAGCATTTCATCTAGACAGAATTATATTTATTTACTAAGATTTATATAAATGAACTATTTTTATTTTTAGAAAATACGTCTGTATATGTTTAGGTAAATATGTTATAAATCAATACCATCATGAAACAAAAGTCTGTAATGGAGAGTGAAAAAAAAAGTGGAGAACAATATATGGGTTCTCCGAACCAGTGCCCTGGTGGGAACTACCGTGATAGGGCTAACCGGGTTCAAGTCAGTTCCCCTAAGAGGGCGCTAGTCGGTTTCTCCCGTGTAAATACTAGTCACAGTTTGAATCAGTTGTACTATTCAGTACCCGGCTAGGGGCTGAGCAGTTAGGCTAACTTGGGATGACCCGTCCGGGGGCTGGCTGGTAGTCGGGCGTTCCCGGACAGATTTCCACACGGGACGTTAAAGTTAAAGTTAAAGTAAAAGCAGCAGAGAGATAGGCGCAGAGCATACAGGTTTATAAGAGAGCAGGTAGTGAGCAGCGCATGACGGTTCGGAGCCTAGTGGAACGAGGTAGGATAGGAGAGGAGATAGGTAGGAGAGAGAGAGAGAGAGAGAGAGAATATTGTTTTATCCTTTTCCTCGTATAAAATCTGAATGCGATCTCATGCGGCTTAGTAGCGGCTATATACACACAGTAGAAAATCATCCGGCAGATATTCTGTGAAGAAGAAAGCAAAAAACCGAAAAACTTTCATACGTATTGATATTCGATTTCACATTATGAAACTATCGGCATGTAGATCAGCAAGTATTATAATTTTGCTTAGAAAAACGCCATCTGATTTTTCGCCCTAACCGGGATTTGAACCCACGTCCGCTCGCATTCGCTGTATTACTAATCGCACGCTCTACCTATAGGTAGAGTATACTACGCCAAACTACCCTATGGTGAATAGCCTCATATTTTCGTATTTGTCGAAACTTATGAGTTATGATAAATGTTCTATCAGCCAAACACTCCCATCGTCACCTATGTGTTTGTATGATTCAGGTACTAATTTTTTTACAGTGACTATGGTATACTCCTGTTGTCGGCTATCAGTTTGTATCATATACATATAGTCACTACTATCGAGATGAATGCAGTTCTATCCATCTTTATCTGGATGGTGCCTATATTATAGCGACGTGACTCTTATCGTTGCGTATCCGAGTCTATCGTCTGTGAGTGTGTCTTTCATACAGTTGCGGATTGTTTCGAATACGATTCTATCCATTTATATCAGATGGTGCCCCAATCAGCGACGAGTGCATTTCTATCTGTATAACTGGATAAGCAAAAACTTCTTGACCTACATTTTAAAGAAGAAAAATTGCTTTTGGTGTATTAACGCATGTCACGGTAACCCTGAAATACAAATACCTCCCTAGGGAGGTAATGAGTCCATTGCCTTTCAAAGGGAGGGAACTCTTTGAAGGAAGGAACCGTTTCAAAAGTTTCCAGTTATTTCGAAATTTTCGAAATTTCCAAAATTCTTTGAAATTTCCAAAATTTTTAGAATTCTTAGAAATTTCAAAAATTTTTATGAATTTCTGAAATTTTTATAAATGTCTAAAATTTTTATGAATTTCTAAAATTCTTAAAAATTTCCAAAATTCCCCAAATTTCCGTCGTAGATGCACGAAGAAGGGCCTCTACAAGCATTTGTTGAAAAAATTACGGTGTGCAACGAGGGAAGTAAGGTCATTTCAAGCTCAGGTGATGACGTTGCGGTTATATTGCACTCGTCTTTGATTCCGACTCCGACTCGTACAACATTTTCCGACCCTCGCTAGAAATGACTCACTCCCCCCCCTCCCCCGACCCCCTGCCCGACCCCTCCCCTCACCCTCACCCCTCACCCCTCCCCCCCACCCCCCACCCCGCCCCCAGCGCCGAACTTGGAAATTTACCGCCCCTAGGCCACCCTCCTGCTGCCGCTCCGACAGCAGAAAAATCGCTCATTATCAGTACATTTCAAATAATACATTTTACGTCTAGTTTTCTCCTAACAATCAATGAGCTACTACATGAGCTATCACCTACTTCTCGAATATTCCGTCTGCTATGCAGCCAGCCTACAGGTTTTGTTATACTTTCAAGTAATGGTCAGTACAGTCAGTGAAGATATTCTTTTTTATTTTTCATTGTATTTATTTCGTGATTGCTTATAATAGTATACATATGGGGAATTCCACGTAAACTCGACCAGCGTCTGACCCTCATCATTTTCTATTCGATTTAGACTTTTTTCTCATATTGACCCCACCCCTTGGAGTACCTCTCAATTATTTCAGAATTTTATATGTATTCGTTTTTGCCTGATGAATTTTAAAGCACTTTCTGTTTTGTGATTTCAAAGAATTTTCAAATGATTGCATCTTTGGACGCATGCATCGTATCACAAAAAAGCACATCAAATTCTTCGTCTTGATACGTACTTTCGTGTGCAAATATTGCCAACATTTTCCGACCCCTTTTTAAACGATATTTTTAACGCCATAGTGGAAAAATCGAAATTTTTCAAAGTTGGACTAATTTGATTTTTTTGCAAAAAATTCCAAAAAATCTACAGTACTCTCGAAGACGGAACTTTTGAGTCCAGGCCCAGCGTAGCTCAAATTTTCCTGAATTTTTTACGGAATTTCAAAGTTCATAGCAATTTTATTCAGTGCAATCAATGGTATAACCGATCGTCAACACAAATATTAATTCTAAAAAATTGCACAATCGCGGGGCGAGCCGCTTTTATTCGATTGTTCATATCAATTCTGCCCTGTTTCGCTGATGACGTTCTGCTGATGAACAATTTACAAATTCACGTTATTCACGCAAATATGGCACCAAATAAATTTCGTGATCTTACACTGAGAAAAAACTGTAGTTGTGGTGACTATTTTTCGACTATAAAAAATAGTAACTAAACGGACTTAAACCGATTTATAGTATACATAACTCAACGAAGTTGAGTTATCGCAACTAAAATCGCTAGTTCCAATCACTATTTGCTCAACTATTTGGGCATAGTAAAGAGTACAATATACCCCAGCAACTAGAAACAAGGTTAGCCTTACCATACTACGAGGTTGTACTGACTAATCCCACCGGTATCATGTACTATAGTGGTACTATGTAAACAACTAAACCAAATGGTCAAATAATGCCCCTGCTGTGCGGAAAAAATAAATTTAGCTCGTTACAATGAATTTATAACATAGTATGATGCGCCGAGAAACACCTACCAATTGCATTCAACCGTATATTAATGCAAAGTAAGGATTTTTAGATTAGAAAAACATCGCATTATTTCGGGGCCGGGATTCGATCCGGGACGCACGCATCGCTCGCATTACTAGTCGCACGCTCTACCGACTACGCTAAACTATTTGTTGAAATCATTAATCACTTTTTCCTATTTATTTTGCATCTGCATCTGTCTCAATGATATCAATGTTTTAATGCAACTGAGATATCTGAGTAACTGAACATCTGAGTTCCAAACATCTTTTTAATTCCATTTTTTCCCCAGAGTTCCAAAAAAGAGTATTGGCTAAACTGTAGTGTACATGGTACGAATTGACAATATATATAGTTCGCAAAACTGGATGAGTCGGCACCTCCAACTATTAACACGTTTATGGCAATGGAAGAATAGTGTTGACTCAACTATAGTATGTATTGCTTAATTAGATGATAAGCCATAGGTTTAAAAAAAAAAAAAAAAAAGTATGTATTGCGTGAACGACTATTGTACATGGTGACAAATACTGAAAGATGCAGTAGGTTCGACTATGAGTAGTATTCCGGTAACGAAGAAAAGTATTGGCTCAACTATAGTGTACAATGTACGAATTAACAATATATATAGTTCGCAAAACTGGATGAGTCGGCACCTCCAACTATTAACGCGTTTGTGGCAACGAAAAAATAGTGTTGAAGGCACTATAGAGTTTATTCTATCAGTGATTATTGTTCATGGTAACAAATACCCCAAGATGTAGTGGGTTGGACTATAGGTACTATTGTGATAACTAATGAAGATATCTTTCATAACTATGGCAGTTTAGTACCCAGCTGACTGAAAGTTATAGTTGATTGTACTATAAATACAGTCATGTTCACGAACTTCTCCATTTTGTTGATTTAACCAGGTTGAAATAGTTCAGCGAACTATTTTTCAGTAAGCTGCACTATAAAATTGGATTATCTTGACTAAAACACGTAAACTAAAATAATATCAACCCCAAAAAGCACCCCTGGTGCAAAAACCTTTCGCCAAGTACATTAATGTGGTCACTACCCCCCAAAAAATCCACCAAACAAAATTCCTCCTTAACAAAAGTGGTACCATCAAAGTGTCTACTTACAAAAGGATTGAAATCAGATACAATTGCCAAGTACATATCTTCTGTATAACAAAAGTTTACAACAGAAGAACAGAAAACTGAATAGTCTTGTATCGTTCACTCGCTACGCTCGCTCACTCGATCGGCTCTTGATAATTACAGGGAAAAAAATCAGTAAAAAAAAAAAATTTAGGAAGTGGTACTTGCGGGCCATTTATGAGTAAGTAAAAGAGTTTTCACTTCGGTCTATGTATCATTTGTTCGATACATATTGATATAATGGCCCGCCAAGTACCACTTCCTAAATTTTTTTTTTTTACTGATTTTTTTCCCTGTAATTATCAAGAGCCGATCGAGTGAGCGAGCGTAGCGAGTGAACGATACAAGACTATTCAGTTTTCTGTTCTTCTGTTGTAAACTTTTGTTATACAGAAGATATGTACTTGGCAATTGTATCTGATTTCAATCCTTTTGTAAGTAGACACTTTGATGGTACCACTTTTGTTAAGGAGGAATTTTGTTTGGTGGATTTTTTGGGGGGTAGTGACCACATTAATGTACTTGGCGAAAGGTTTTTGCACCAGGGGTGCTTTTTGGGGTTGATATCACCACTTTTTGTACAATTTTGCTAGACTATCTAATAATTGTGCTCGCTCGCTACGCTCGCTCGATTGGGATTTCCTGTATCCTCGCTCGCGAGGCTTGCTCAGTTGTCAGCATTCTGTCAATTGTTGCTATGAACATCTCAATGCATGTATACGATGATGCCTTTTGTATCATCCGAATTCCTCAAAAAGCAGCAATATTAAATGTAGTAGTATAATTTTAAATGAATGAAAATAGTGTTATAATATACACGTATGCTCATACTTTTCTGTGAGCCTTGAATTTTTGTGGACAGACGTAACATGTGTTCTTCTATTAAGTTCCACGAATTGTTTCGTTAAAATCCGGTATAATTCTATATGCCTGAACGTGTGACCCTGCGCACAGCCCTCCTCCTGTCTCATCTAGGCCTGGGACCGGCAATGGCGGAGTCACTTGCACGCAGGGTTATAGTTGCTGCTCATGATTGAATATATATAAATATGAGATATATGTATTGCAATTCTTAGGTAGTTTTTTTTTTTTTAATGCAGCTAGGTCCTCTGCAGAAAGAACATGTACTCGTCCCGTACTCATAACGTCAACTTTGAATTCAGGTCTGAACAGAAAGTATCGAAATATATAGAATTGAGCCGATTGAGCTTATTGATGCAAGACTAGCGTAGAGCATAAAATGGAAGATTTTGAAGTCAAACACTTGCATTCTGCTCTATTCGTCTGACTCTATCCGTTTCTTGTATCAAATCACACTGTCTCGTTATTTTGCAACTTCAGCGTTTTCTCTCATCATCCTCTCTTCTCATACAGCGACCCGCTACAAAATTAAACAATCCATAAAAAAGGTTGTGCAATGAATAAATAAATATAAATGAGAAATAAATGGTTTTTATAATTTTCATGATTAAATACAAATCTCTATCATCTGAGAAAGAGGAAGTCTATTGATCATTTCTTTAATATTGAATAAGTATTTTCATTCCAACCATTTGTCGTGATAGCACTAATCTGAATTTGATTGAGATCGTTCCGAGCGGAGGGTCTAAGCTGTTTGTAAAAAATGGATTAAAAATTATCTTCACCGAAGGTCAAAGCACTACGTTGTCGTGGAGTGTAGAATAAAGCCTATCGGAGTCCAACGCACAACGTCGACTTACAGTCTCGTTTGGACTAGAGGATACCGAGATAGACTATAGAACTCGTCGGAATCCAACGCATAACGTTGACGCACAATTTGGGTCTGAGCAGTCGAGCCTTTAAAGATGAGCCTAACATAGAGCTTAAAGTGAAATTCGTAGCAATGCAACGCTTGAACTCGGCTTTCTTGGTCTGGCTCCATGCCGTCCTTATATCAAATCATGCTATCCTGATATTTTTCAGCTTCAACATTTTCTCTTGATTTTCTATTGTCAGACTTCCTCAGGTGGTAACGTGCTAAATAATTGGAATTCCTAAAAAAAAAAACGGTTCCTTCGATAATTGCATTCATAAATGAAAATAGGCCAAATCTACAATGTATAAGTGAACAAAATGTAGAGGTAATAGTCAGTTAATAGTCATCTGATAGTCTTGTGTCATGTAAGGTAAACCTAATCGTAAAATTATCCGTTCACGATTGTTATTTTATTTATCAGCATGAATTTTCACGTCAGTCGATTCGCATAACCTCAAAAGCTCGAGATCGTAGGATTTAAGATCAACCTATCGAAACATTTTTATTGTTGACTATCACATTAATGTAGTTGGCGTAAGGTTTTTGCACTCAAGGGGCTTTTAGTGGGTATTCACTAGTTTTTATTAAGCATTGCTCGTACTCTCTTTTATTTCTTTTATTTGGATTTAAAAACATGAAATGACAACACGGGTCTGCTAGTCCAGCAGACAGTTTCTGTCTGCGATACTGGCGCTGACTACGTTGTTACTGTCGTACTAACGCCACTCTATACAACTTTTGTGTAGATTTTCCCTTCTATGTGATTTTATGGCAATGGTTTTACTGTAAATGACAACACGCGTCTGCTAGTGTTGCAGACGGTTTCTGTCTGCGATACCAGCGCTGACTACGTCATGACTCTCGTACTTACACCACTCGATACAACTTTTGTGTGGATTTTCCCTTCTACTATGTGATTTTATGGGAATGGTTTGAATGGGATGAATCTTAGTCTGAATTTTTGTGTGGATTTTCCCTTCTATGTTATGTTCCCAGATGCGTAAGGACGTATGTTCTGTGTATAAGCATACAACATACGTCCTGCGTTTAGCGACGAAATGTGATTTTATGGGAATGGTTTTAGCGTGAACGAATCTTGGTCTGACGACCAAGATGAATTTATTATAACGAGGAAACGGGGTATCAGAATCTGTAGTTAATTATATCTCAGCACTCCGGGCACCGATTTAATCGATCTAGGGCTCAAATGAAAGCTTTTCATGCCCACATCCTGGATTAAATTAGTTTTAATTCGTATATGTTGTGAAATTGAAGAAAACGAAGATACTAATTCGCGGTATAGGTTAGGGTAGTTGCCTCTCGGGTATATAGACTCGTTGAGTCTCGCGCTTGAAAAATTTTGTTTTTAATGTACTTGGCGCGAGACTCTACCGAGTCTCTTGATAGTAACCCCAACCAAATTATTTCTCTCAGTGTATATAAATTAATATTTGTATTGACGATCGGTTATACCATTGCATTGCCCTGAATAAAATTGTTATGAACTTTGAAAATCTGTAAAAAATCAAGGTAAATTCGAGCCACGCTGGGCTTGGGCTCAAAAGTTTGGTCTTCGAGAGTAGATTTTTTGGAATTTGAAAAAAAAAAAAATCAAAATGGTCCAACTTTGCGAAATTTCGATTCTTCCACTATGACGTTGAAAATATCGTTTTCATAACACGCGCACCGAAAGTGGGGTTTTTTTGTCCTCATTTGAGAGCGGAAAATAAGTCTTTTTGAGTCAGGATCCACTTCGTTAGTTTTTCAGGTCCTAGGACAAAAATGCTGGTCAAATATGAAAATATTTGTCCTCCAGTTCCGAACGTTGCCACCATGCGGTGACATCGATTTTGGTCGATCGGCTATCCAGTTAGAATATATATTAGTGGGTTACCTGAATCCTGACTCAAAGACTGATTTTCCGCTCTAAATGAGGACAAACCCCACTTTCTGTGCGCTTGTTATGAAAAGTATGGTATGCAGCATGGACAGATTGACAGTAATTATTGACGCGGGCGAAGTTGGCTGCACTCTACTGTGGCTCGGGCTTCGCCCTCGCCTTCGTCTCGTTCAGCCAACTTCACCCTGGTCAAAAATCACTGTCGTTCGGTCCTTGCAGCATAATATACTATTTCAAAGGGGTCGGAAAATTTTGGCGATATTTGCACATGAAAGTACGTATCAAGACGAAGAATTTGATATGCTTTTTTTACGACTTGTATTGCAACTCACGCTCAGTGTTAAAAAAAGACCTACTTTGCCTCTTTGGTACACAATGAACTATTAATACACACAATAATATACATTTGATGCATTTTAAAATTTCATTTCGAGTACAGAAATTGAAAAAAAAAAAAAAAAAAACCGCACAACTGCCGCCCTACCGAAGTGCGCCGCCCCTAGGCCATGGCCTAGGTTGGCCTAGGCCAAAGTCCGGCGCTGCCCGCCCCTGCCGCCCCCCAGCCCTTGTTGTACAATGTACTATTGTTGAACACATCTGGTCTCTGTAGTTTTTCTATTCTTTCTTTCATAAGACTGCAGGTTTTTCTGTTCTTTGCTACATTAAATTTGTATTATTCGTATAATTTTTTTTTTAGTGGCTGGTTTGCCACATCGTCCCGGTATTTTATCGTTTCCAGCAGATACGGTACAGATACAGTTCGTTCTCACTCGCCTAATCGCAAAAATACAATTGAGCTATTTTGTTTAGGTGGCCGGTCTTGCCCCACCCTTTAAAACTTGTATGTTCTCAGCGGAGGCACTCTGCATACAGTTTTGTCTTACTCGCCCTGATTCGCAATAAGGTCATTCTTTTTTTTGTGGCCGGTCTTGCCCTACCGGCCGGTTTTGCCCCACCTTTTTCTAAGTCGAATAATTACATGCAGTATACTTGAATAACATTGTGAAACCGCGCCATGAGAAAATACTACACAGCGAGTGATTCACAAAGCGTACGGTGAATATCCGATAGGTTTCCATTATAGAAGTGCCAAACTAAGAATTTATTATAAAATTCCATGAGCAATGCTGGAATGACATTCGAAAAATTAATTGACGAGTGAAGTATACATCATAACTGCAGATTTGTTTGGATGTATCAGAACTTTACATAAGTACGCTAAATTTAGAATCTATCGTAATATGGGGTTCGCAACAAACAAATAATATTCTCAACAATTCGCGAGCGTCATAACGAGTCTTGTAAAAGTAGCGACAAGCATCTCATAGATTTACATTAGAACAACCAAACTTGAAATATCCCATAGAACCAAATACGTAGCACTCAGCGCCGGCCCAAGGGTAGAGCGGAGGGAGCGACCGCTCCAGGCGCCGGGTCAGGAAGGGCGCGAACATCCGATGGCTAGGAAAAAAATTTAACTCGCTATCCAACTATTATCGTAGATTATTTTTCGTAGATCTTTGTCGGAAGCGCCTTGTTGCCAGATTTAATTTATGAAAAATAATGATGGAATATCGCAGCTGCTATTGTCTTATGTTGCGGTTAAAAAATGTAAGCGAGAGCGGAATCGCAGTCTGTTCAAGTATCGTGTGTCATTGGTAGTACTCACTGTGACACTCCGCCTCGGACCTAGGACCCAGCGCGTCGCGTCGCCTCGATTCGGCTACAGAATACACTTCCCAATCCTATCGCCTACCCGCCGCAGACGGCGCAGCGCCAGAGCGCTGCCGACAGCATTGCATTCAAAGTCGACTCAGGGAACACTAGCGCGCTCGACGGACGGTCACAATCACATACATAGGTATATAACGCAAATTTTGGGCTGAATTCGAATTCATCTGCGCTGCCGACTCACAAATCGTGTGAGTATCATATTTACGTTTACAGTAGACGACTGCTTGTCGGACTAAACAAACATACAAGACTTCATCATAAAATACATTTTACTGTCATTTAAATACTTTCTATATCTTCAAACAATTTCAATTTTACAGTGCTACTTTGAAAGTAACGAATTATTTGTTGTTTTAGAATCAAGACTGAAAATGTTGCAAGGAAATAAAAAATTATCAGGCTCTCAAAATTCAAAAAGAAAAAAGACAAAAGAAGCCGAAGATGAAAAAAGCGCCCAACAGTTGGCTAAATTTCTTAAATTCACAGATCATGTGGTTTCTACCCCACAAACATCACCACCTGTAGCAACAGTTACTAGCAATGACTATCCCTGTCCAACACACGATCATTCAAAAGAATCAGTATCACTACCTTCTAATAAGCAGACAGAAACGACTTTGCAATCAACTTTGGAAGTGAAAATTTTAGAAGACATTGCCCAATGGCCATATCCTCTACCAAATAAAGTTATTGACGAAATATTATTACGAGAGCCGAATAGTGGCAAAATGTCCAGGAATGACGATTATCCGCGAAATGAAAAAGGTCGCCATTTTTCCAATACACACTTTCAAAGAATAATGCCGAACGGAGAAAAATATAACAGGAAATGGCTCGTTTATTCAACATCTTCTTCGAAAGTATTTTGTTTATATTGTTATTTGTTTTGCCGATGCACGCTCTCTAGTTTAGGAAATGAGGGTTTCGATGATTGGGCCCATATTTCGTTAGCCTTAAACAAACATGAAACCTCTGTGGACCACCGGTCAGCAACACTGAAGTGGTTGGAAGCTACCAAACGATTAGGAACCTGTTCCGGAGTGGATAAACATTTAATTAAACAAATAGATGAGGAGACGTATAAATGGCGAGCGATACTTGAGAGAATGTTGGCAATCGCATTGTTCTTGGCGGAACACAATTTGGCTTTTAGAGGAACCTTTGACACTTTGTACTCTCCGCACAACGGAAATTTTCTAGGTTTGGTACAACTATTAGGAAAATTTGATCCTATCATGATGGAACATCTTCGCAGTATCGTTAATCACGAAACCAAAAATTATTATTTCAGTCCAAATATTCAGAACGAACTCATTAATTTACTCGGAACAGAAGTGCGACAAAATATTATATTACGAATAAAAAAATCCAAGTATTTTTCAATCATATTAGATTGCACACCAGATATCAGCCACACTGAACAACTGAGTATTACATTTAGATTTTTTGATATTGACGACAACTGTATACGCGAATGTTTTATATCGTACAAACCTGTATCGGACTCCAGCGGACAGGGTCTCACTGGCTTATTTCTGGATGAGGTGATAGCTAAACATGATTTGAATATGCATGATTGTAGAGGTCAAGGATATGACAATGGAGCCAACATGGTGGGCAATCAAAGAGGTGTGCAAAGCCATATAACCAACCTATTTCCAAGAGCTTTTTTCAATCCTTGCGGATGTCACAGCTTGAACTTGGTCGTATCCGACGCAGCCAAAACCTCAGTTAAAACAGTATCGTTGTTTGGGGTTCTCCAACGTCTGTTTGTTTTCTTCTCCTCTTCCACAAAGAGATGGGAAGTGATCTCAAAACATACCGAAGGACTCTCATTAAAAAAAGTCTGTGAGACCCGATGGGAGAGTAGAGTCTCAAGTCTCGGAGCTGTGAGATTTCAATATACCGAAGTGAGAGATGCACTACTAGAGCAATATGACGTGGCTAATGATCCGGTTGCAGCTTCCGAGGCTAGGTCACTCGCTCAACATATGGAACAATATGAATTCTTGCTCATTCTTGTGATTTGGTATGATTTATTATTTCAAATCAATATTGTTAGTAAGTCTATGCAGTCGGAATCGATAAATTTGTCGAACGCATCGAGCCTATTACACAAATGTTGTCAGTTTGTGAAAGAATACAGGGATAATGGTTACGCATCGGCTGTGATTAGAGCAAAAGAAATTGCAGAAAAAGCTGAAATACCCCCTGTGTTTCAAGAAGTGCGAAGTAGAAGAAAAAAAAGAATGTTTGAATATGAAGGTAGCGATGAGACTCCAACAGATCCGGAGCAAAATTTTAAGACCAGCATCTTCTATCCCTTGATAGATACTATTGTGAACTCCTTGGAAACGCGTTTCAAACAACTGTCGAGTTGTAACGAGACTTGGTCTTTTTTATATGATTTGAAGCAATCGTATGATAAATGCGAATTAGAACAGGCATGTGCTGATTTAGAAAATGTTTTAACACATAATCAAAGTCGCGATATTTCTGGAAAGGAACTGGCCCAGGAAATATTCAATTTGAGGCATTTCTTAGCCGCAGACCAGGGACAACCATACGCGGTTCTTAAAGTATTAAAATCCAATGATTGGTGTGACGTATTTCCCAACATATGGACTGCCCCCCGTGTAGAAATTTATATCGGGATCTGGTCAGGTCCCGACCAGTCAGCCCCGTTTCAAGTCGGGCGCTGGTCAGGATAACTGGCCAGAATCCAGCCAGTAGTGTCACGCTAAAACATTAGGTTCCTGGCCAGTAACACTACCGCGATTTTTATTTTATTTTCTTTCATTTTTTTATTTTTTATTTTATATTTCTATTTTTTTTTTTTTTTTTTTTTATTTTTTTTTATTTTCTACTGGTTCTGCCGGGGAGTCGAGAGTGTCGGGTGAGTACGGCATGTAGCCGGAAAAAATTGAGAAGCAGCTTATTTGGAGAAATATAAGTGCCTCTTTATTGGGTAAATCTAATAGGTATAACTCTGGGTTAACCGATATACGTCAGATCGTGTGCGTTGAGGATCGTGTCTAGAGGTGGTCGAATGCCGGCTTATCTATTCACCGCTCGACGTGTTATTGTCGCGAGAACCGAATTCGCTATGCGCCGCCTAGTGGCGCCGCATGGAAGTACCGCCGGCAGCCTACCTCGGAGCGCGGGTCGCTTGTGCGTAGAGGCGGTAGGCGCCCTGAGGATTTATTTGCAAAGTTATGCGTGCAACACAAGTATCGGGCCGGTACGAAGATTTTGTTCCAAAAATTCTCTGGGATTGATAAAAGGGTTTATAGGTGTAAGCTGTTTACTTCTCCACAGGTAATTCAAGTGAGATAAATATAAATCAAGAAGTGAAAAGAGAAAGAAAAAGACATAAAACAGTTTGTTTGGTACATCGGCGCGGCCGACGTGTCTCAAGTAAAAAATAAAAAATAAAAAAAGCTGTTTACTACGATTTGGAATTATTTTTATTATACGTACATTTATTATTATTTATTTGTTATTTTATTTGTTATTTTTTTATTTTATTTTTATTTTTTTATTTTATTTTATTTTTTCATTCTTTTATTTTTCATATTTTTGAATTTTTAAATTGTAACATTATTTGATTTATTCATTTATTATTGGTTTTCAACGCATTCCAAGGAACTCAGTTTGGATTCGAATAATTATCAACTTCCCGTTTCTCTGTTTTCAGAGAAGAAAGGAAGTTATTGTAATCACCCCGAAAATGAAAAGTTGAGTTTTCACTGGATCTCCACGTTTTGAGGTCCGGAGAATCACGTCCGACTATTTCGAGATTGACGTTTGGGTGTGTGTGTGTGTGTGCGTGCGTGCGTGTGTGTGTGTGTGTGTGTGTGTGTGTGTGTGTGTGTGTGTTGTGTGTGTGTGTGTGTGTGACCACATTTTTGTGTCCACGATATCTCGGGAACGAGTGAGCGGGTTTTAATCGAACTAGGCTCAATCGACGGGGCTTTTCTCGACTTAGAACTGATTAGATTTTGGCTTTGATCGCTTCAGTACTTTTCGAATTATTTGAATAACAAAATTCTGGAAAAAAATAAAAATAAAAAAAAATTATAATACCTTGAAAATGGATGAACGGATTCCAATGAAAATTGGTGCAATGAGGTTTTTTGGATCACTGCTCACGAATTTGACATTGTGCTTCAAAAATTCGAATACGATAATGACATTATCATTATTATTATTAATTCATTTCGAAATGAGTTTGAAAACGGGAAGTTGAAAGGCTGGCCACGTCAGCCCCAAACCGCTTGTTATTATTACGAAACTGGTCACGAAAACGTGCATACCCTTAAAAATGCATGTGCGGGTTCTTCGACTTCAAAACATTCATCGGTGTTGGATTCATCTGCACAATAACCCGGTTTCACTAGCTTCTTTGCTATCAATCGGCGTTTCCTAGCTTGCGCCGCCGATTTTGATCCCTAATCTTACGCGGAAGGTCTATGGCAATATACTGCCTCAATATATATTACGTACAACTCTGCCAATTACATTGAGGAATCGGCAAATAGCCGCACCCGATAACTGAGAAGACGATGCGCATGCGTCTCGTAGGACAGTCTGAAAAATTAAAGTAGCCGGTATGAACATTATCCCATGTTAGTGACCGAAATTAAGCTGCGGTCGAAGATAGTCCAGCCAGAGTCTGACTAGTACCCACCAAGGTGATTGAAAAAAATACCCCAATCAACCCCCGTTTAATACCCAGTGAGGTTTTTTCAGTAAATCAAAGCTATCCCGACCAGTACCCGATCAGTACCCGATCAGGAATCTTGATAGAAAATAGCCCGACCAGCACATGACTAGCGCCCCACTTCTGATCGGGCTAAGTGGGGCTATTTCTACACGGGCCTCCGAATCAAGAGACTCGGTAGAGTCTCGCGCCAAGTACATTAAAAACAAAATTTTTCAAGCGCGAGACTCAACGAGTCTATATACCCGAGAGGCAACTACCCTAACCTATACCGCGAATTAGTATCTTCGTTTTCTTCAATTTCACAACATATACGAATTAAAACTAATTTAATCCAGGATGTGGGCATGAAAAGCTTTCATTTGAGCCCTAGATCGATTAAATCGGTGCCCGGAGTGCTGAGATATAATTAACTACAGATTCTGATACCCCGTTTCCTCGTTATAATAAATTCATCTTGGTCGTCAGACCAAGATTCGTTCACGCTAAAACCATTCCCATAAAATCACATTTCGTCGCTAAACGCAGGACGTATGTTGTATGCTTATACACAGAACATACGTCCTTACGCATCTGGGAACATAACATAGAAGGGAAAATCCACACAAAAATTCAGACTAAGATTCATCCCATTCAAACCATTCCCATAAAATCACATAGTAGAAGGGAAAATCCACACAAAAGTTGTATCGAGTGGTGTAAGTACGAGAGTCATGACGTAGTCAGCGCTGGTATCGCAGACAGAAACCGTCTGCAACACTAGCAGACGCGTGTTGTCATTTACAGTAAAACCATTGCCATAAAATCACATAGAAGGGAAAATCTACACAAAAGTTGTATAGAGTGGCGTTAGTACGACAGTAACAACGTAGTCAGCGCCAGTATCGCAGACAGAAACTGTCTGCTGGACTAGCAGACCCGTGTTGTCATTTCATGTTTTTAAATCCAAATAAAAGAAATAAAAGAGAGTACGAGCAATGCTTAATAAAAACTAGTGAATACCCACTAAAAGCCCCTTGAGTGCAAAAACCTTACGCCAACTACATTAATGTGATAGTCAACAATAAAAATGTTTCGATAGGTTGATCTTAAATCCTACGATCTCGAGCTTTTGAGGTTATGCGAATCGACTGACGTGAAAATTCATGCTGATAAATAAAATAACAATCGTGAACGGATAATTTTACGATTAGGTTTACCTTACATGACACAAGACTATCAGATGACTATTAACTGACTATTACCTCTACATTTTGTTCACTTATACATTGTAGATTTGGCCTATTTTCATTTATGAATGCAATTATCGAAGGAACCGTTTTTTTTTTTAGGAATTCCAATTATTTAGCACGTTACCACCTGAGGAAGTCTGACAATAGAAAATCAAGAGAAAATGTTGAAGCTGAAAAATATCAGGATAGCATGATTTGATATAAGGACGGCATGGAGCCAGACCAAGAAAGCCGAGTTCAAGCGTTGCATTGCTACGAATTTCACTTTAAGCTCTATGTTAGGCTCATCTTTAAAGGCTCGACTGCTCAGACCCAAATTGTGCGTCAACGTTATGCGTTGGATTCCGACGAGTTCTATAGTCTATCTCGGTATCCTCTAGTCCAAACGAGACTGTAAGTCGACGTTGTGCGTTGGACTCCGATAGGCTTTATTCTACACTCCACGACAACGTAGTGCTTTGACCTTCGGTGAAGATAATTTTTAATCCATTTTTTACAAACAGCTTAGACCCTCCGCTCGGAACGATCTCAATCAAATTCAGATTAGTGCTATCACGACAAATGGTTGGAATGAAAATACTTATTCAATATTAAAGAAATGATCAATAGACTTCCTCTTTCTCAGATGATAGAGATTTGTATTTAATCATGAAAATTATAAAAACCATTTATTTCTCATTTATATTTATTTATTCATTGCACAACCTTTTTTATGGATTGTTTAATTTTGTAGCGGGTCGCTGTATGAGAAGAGAGGATGATGAGAGAAAACGCTGAAGTTGCAAAATAACGAGACAGTGTGATTTGATACAAGAAACGGATAGAGTCAGACGAATAGAGCAGAATGCAAGTGTTTGACTTCAAAATCTTCCATTTTATGCTCTACGCTAGTCTTGCATCAATAAGCTCAATCGGCTCAATTCTATATATTTCGATACTTTCTGTTCAGACCTGAATTCAAAGTTGACGTTATGAGTACGGGACGAGTACATGTTCTTTCTGCAGAGGACCTAGCTGCATTAAAAAAAAAAAAACTACCTAAGAATTGCAATACATATATCTCATATTTATATATATTCAATCATGAGCAGCAACTATAACCCTGCGTGCAAGTGACTCCGCCATTGCCGGTCCCAGGCCTAGATGAGACAGGAGGAGGGCTGTGCGCAGGGTCACACGTTCAGGCATATAGAATTATACCGGATTTTAACGAAACAATTCGTGGAACTTAATAGAAGAACACATGTTACGTCTGTCCACAAAAATTCAAGGCTCACAGAAAAGTATGAGCATACGTGTATATTATAACACTATTTTCATTCATTTAAAATTATACTACTACATTTAATATTGCTGCTTTTTGAGGAATTCGGATGATACAAAAGGCATCATCGTATACATGCATTGAGATGTTCATAGCAACAATTGACAGAATGCTGACAACTGAGCAAGCCTCGCGAGCGAGGATACAGGAAATCCCAATCGAGCGAGCGTAGCGAGCGAGCACAATTATTAGATAGTCTAGCAAAATTGTACAAAAAGTGGTGATATCAACCCCAAAAAGCACCCCTGGTGCAAAAACCTTTCGCCAAGTACATTAATGTGGTCACTACCCCCCAAAAAATCCACCAAACAAAATTCCTCCTTAACAAAAGTGGTACCATCAAAGTGTCTACTTACAAAAGGATTGAAATCAGATACAATTGCCAAGTACATATCTTCTGTATAACAAAAGTTTACAACAGAAGAACAGAAAACTGAATAGTCTTGTATCGTTCACTCGCTACGCTCGCTCACTCGATCGGCTCTTGATAATTACAGGGAAAAAAATCAGTAAAAAAAAAAAATTTAGGAAGTGGTACTTGGCGGGCCATTATATCAATATGTATCGAACAAATGATACATAGACCGAAGTGAAAACTCTTTTACTTACTCATAAATGGCCCGCAAGTACCACTTCCTAAATTTTTTTTTTTTACTGATTTTTTTCCCTGTAATTATCAAGAGCCGATCGAGTGAGCGAGCGTAGCGAGTGAACGATACAAGACTATTCAGTTTTCTGTTCTTCTGTTGTAAACTTTTGTTATACAGAAGATATGTACTTGGCAATTGTATCTGATTTCAATCCTTTTGTAAGTAGACACTTTGATGGTACCACTTTTGTTAAGGAGGAATTTTGTTTGGTGGATTTTTTGGGGGGTAGTGACCACATTAATGTACTTGGCGAAAGGTTTTTGCACCAGGGGTGCTTTTTGGGGTTGATCCTACAGACAATTCCAGTGACTGTCGCAAAGGGAGAGAGAAGTTTCAGCAAACTGAAATTAATCAAAACCTACCTCAGATCAACGTTGGCTCAGGAAAAATTATCAAACCTGGCCATTTTATCAATTGAAAATGACATTGCTCAGTCTCTTTCTTACACAGAGTTGATTACCAAATTTGCAAGTGCCAAAGCGAGAAAAGTCAATTTTATTTAATCTTATTTATTCATAACGAAAACCCTAGTATTTTAAGAGTGCAATATGATGACAGGCAGACAAACAGACGCTTCTCTTCTATACCCGTACATTGATTAGTGAAATAGCATACATTTTTGTTGTGTAAAAAAAAAAAAGTTGAATATGTATACGTACCTATAGATCACATACCAAAGAGGTTTGATATACTATATTTACCTATAAGATTAAAATAGTAAATACGTCATGTTAGTCGGAATTTATTATTTATAGTTTTCTGTTGCAAGTTACAAGTGCAATATATTATTCATTCTTGTTGTTCAAATAAAATAGTTTTATATTGTAATCGTTATTCTCATTTCATCCTGTATTATCAAGTTTCTTTATAGGTGTAATTATGTGAATTCCTTAATCTTAGAATGATTGGGACTGACATCTTGCGATGTTTCAATTAAATGCAGCGAACCTATTTATTTTTTCTGTGCCTGAATGAAGAGTGTCACGTCATTACCTATGTGTATAGACTTAATTTTCAATTTTGATTTGATAGAAAAAAAATTGTTGAAATTGTATGTAGTTTACTCTGATAGAATTTGAATCAGAATCGATTCAAAAGATGTCGACTGAAGGCGCCAAACGAGAATCTCGCTCCACCCTGAATATGGGCTAGGACCGGCGCTGGTAGCACTCCAATAATATTCGAACTCATTCACGATTTCTATAACGTGATTGTCCGATAGGTTTACATAGAAGCTCTAAGCTCGGAAACCGCCATAGAATCGCATACGCAATGCTCACATTGGTCGTACGCAAGTTACATTCGAAACAATTGACGACTGTAATTGCAGACTCCGTAGAACTTCTGATAAATTTACAATGTCGTGTACAATCGCATAATTCTCAAGGAATCGGATAGTATTTTAATCACTAAAAGACGATTGGGCAATATAATTGTGATACAGGTAGTATAGGAAACAAGTTGTATCGTGAGTTTGAGATAAACAAAGAAACCCGTGCTAAAGTATTATGATCGCATTGATTCGTATTAACTTAAGATTGTAATTATCACGACATGTTCCATAGAATCGGGTGTATCATAGAAACCAATGAAATTTGTATGGCTATAAAACGAAAGAATCATATTTATGGATCCCTAGATAAAAGTCTGATAAAACATCAAGAGTACTACTCGAAACATTGCCATTCAACTACATAGGTAATATGCGATATCATTCGATTATATCAAATTTTTATCTTGATTATCGCATACAACACAAGTATTTTGGGAATATATTCGTTAAGATAGAGATTGAATCGTCTCTCAAAGTCGGTTACATAGACCTCATAAATCATTATAGGTTTTGGATAAAAATCGAATGTAATCTTATCATTTTGTATCGAACATTTTAAGCAGGGATAGCCTTATTAGCCTTATGGTTAATCCCGGGCCTGCATCTATTAGACTTATATTCACAATTATATGCTGAAAAATTCTGAAATTATTTACCACATAATTTTTCAGACATTGATGATAATTGAGTAAATGAGTCGGATATAGTCATGAGTCGAAGCTAGTAAGCGATAGTGAGTGAGAGAGGAATCAATAGCGAGTGAGTGAGTAAGTAATAGCACAACTATATCTCAGAAGGCAACTGCCTTAAAATTTCAACCTAATCGATAAAGATTTGGCGGTGGCTCAAACAGGTTTTATACAGCTAGGTTTTATATTTCCAATTTAAATAACACGCTGAAATTTATTTTCGGATTATCCGGCTGCAAGACTTCTATTTCAGTTCAATGGAATGTTACTTTGTTAATTGTAATATTTTCCCCGAATTATTAGAAACTGCGAATAAATTGCCTTTTTTCCAGTTTCGATTAGGCGTCATGCCATATTACGTAACGTCATGTCATATTACATAACGTAAGTATATACGTAACGCTATTTTACTTCACTCCGTATAATTTTGGACGTTTTAGCCACGCTTCGCGAGGCTAGAACTCCCATTTTCACACCTCCTGAAGTAAAATTTTGTACAATACTCGACGGAAAAACTTCCTCTGATCTCGTGTGATTGCAAAACTCGCCTTCGGCTCGTGCTGCAACCTCACACTCGTCAGAAAAAGTTTTACCGGACTCGTATTGTAATGTACTATTTGAGCATTTTTGACCTCCCCCCCATCATAACACGTAATAACGGTTGCCTAGCCCCCTCCCCTTTTGATAATTTTCGATATTCTGTATAGAATCTCTAGTTCCAAAATAACACTATTGCATTGATGATTCTGCTTATCTAAATATTAGGCGAATATATTACAATCTGAAATTCCGGCGCGGTCACGACATTTCGATGTTCCGGGTCAAATAGATGGACATTATAGGGGGATCAGGCTTTCACATTTATCCAGAGTCTCGGAGAATTTGAAATATTATTCGTTACACTGCATTTTTTTCGCTCGAGAATGACGAGAGACACTCGCAAATATGGCAAAGAATTTGAAAAAGTTAAGGTAGTTGCCTTCCTAGATATAGTTTGTGCTATCCCGCACGAAAATATATATATATATGCGAAAAATATATGCGACATATATGTGACATATTTGTTTCTTGCGCTAACATATATTTTTATGTGTCATAGGCCGTAAAACCGCGATTTAAACTCGTCTTCGGCTCGGATTATAAACTCAAATTCGTCGGAAAATACTTAATCGGCCTAGTAACATAATGTACTATTATAAGTTTGATATAAATGTCGGATATATGTCAACATAAATGTTGCGGCATGTATGTCGACATCTATGTCAACAATATGTAAAACTCATCAAATATATTTGTATTTTGCGCACTTATATGTTATATTTATTAGGGTGGTAAAAAAAAAATATTTTTTTTATTTTTTTTCAAGTGTTATCATCTCAAAAGTTTCTTTCAGGTATAAAACAAATTCTCCTAAAAGCGCATTTCGATATCTCAACTCTACGAGACGCTCAACGATTTTCCGTTTTTCCATATAAATAACACGTAAAAAAATTTTTTTCGTTTTTTTCACGTAAAACTTTGAAAAAAAATGTTATTCCAATTTTGATGCCTGATTTTTTTTCTTGGATTTTTTTTTCCAAAAAACAATTTTTTTTCAATCATTTTTTTTTTTCGTGACGAATCTCTTGAGGGGTTAATCCTTGTCAAAATTGGGATCGAAAGTTTCTTAGCCATTCTTCTGTAAAATGATTTTTTTCCTTGGAACCATGACATATTTTTTTAACATCTTCCACCGAATAAGAAACTTTCACTAAGAAATCTCTCTAATATTGAAGAAAAAAAAAACTCATTGGCATTATATGGGATTCTTTAAAATTGACAAATGATATAGAAGTAAAAAAAAAAAAAAAAAATTGTTGAAAAAAAACTTATTTATCGGAATAAAAAATTCCAAGAAAAAAAATCATTTTTCAGAAAAATGGTTAAGGAACTTTCGATCCCAATTTTGACGAGGATTAACCCCTCAAGAGATTCGTCACGAAATCTGAATCACCCTGTATATAGGTACATTCTGACTACCTGTACCTGTACCTAGGTACATTTCTTAAATAGTAACTGTACTGAAGCGTTACTTCACCTTCTATAAAGATGAGATATGATAAATGACTTTGATATTAATAATATGTTAATTTAGGTTAAGATTAAAATGATTGTCATAGAATTATTTAAAAATGAAAGAGTTCGTCGAAGCTTACATCAAACAGACCTACTAGTCGTAGAGCATTTTATAAACGGACAGAGGAAGCTCTCAAGTATTTAAAAATTCCGGGAATCCGAGAATTAGAGTGGGAATTCGGACTATATAAGACGGGTGCTCGAGCAGAGCTATTCATTCATAGAAACACATATACAAATCACATCTACTAGATAGAGAGATGAAATTAAAGAAACTGAAAACTGCTAGATTCAAATATAAAAGTAAAATAAATAATAATCGGAAGAATTAGACGAGATAAGCTTTGACGAATAGTATTAACATAATATCATTGTGCATTGCGTAAGTTATTACCCTACCTTGGTTGATTAACGCTAACGGGTTAAAACTCCGCAGCCACAATTAATAAATATCTAATACAAAATTATATGATTAACGCTAACGGGTGAAATCTCCGCAGCCACAATAGTCGATTATCCCTTACGAAATTATATGATTATCGCTAACGGGAGAAATCTCCACAGCCACAATTAATGATTATCCTATATGAAATTATATGATTAACGCTAACGGGAGAAAACTCCGCAGCCGCAATGGATGATTATTCCTTTCGCACAAATAGTAAGATATGATCAACGTTAACGGGTTAAAACTCCGCAGCCACGATTAGCTGCTATCTCTTCCTAAAAATACGCCTACCCGGGAAAAAATGATCAGGCATGATCATGCCTGTTCATGTATGATCAGGCATGAAATTAGACATGATCATGCCTGTTCACGTATGATCAGGCCTGAAATTAGACACGATCATGTCTGTTCGTGTCTGATCATGCCTGATGCCAGACCTGATCCTGTCTGTTCATGCATGAACAGGCATGATCATGTCTGAGGCGCTGAATACGTTAAGGCCTGTTCATGCATCACCATGCCTGTTCATGTATGATTATGTCTGATGCCAGACCTGATCCTGTCTGTTCATGCATGAACAGGCATGATCATGTCTGAGGCGCTAAATACTTAAGGCCTGTTCATGCATGACCATGCCTGTTCATGTATGATTATGTCTGATGCCAGACCTGATCCTGTCTGTTCATGCATGATCCAGCTTGGAAGGTTTAAAACCTCCAGCTCTGATCAGGCCTGATACGTTGGTTCATTCATGGTGGAACGGTCATATTGCCTCACATTCCCTAAAATACAAAACCAATCTTAGAATCGTTCTTTCATCATAATCAATAAAGGGCATGGTTAGGATTAATAAAAACTTCGTGACGACTACCATATATATACTGCACATTCTAAAAGTTTTATTTATCAAATACGTGAAGTAGCGAAGTGGTATAGGCTTCGACTGATACGCAGAAGGACCTGGGTTCGAATCCCAGTACCAAACAGTGAAAAAATTTTCATCCACAAAAAAAAGTTAATGATCAGAAATAACCATAATTTCCGATCACTGCGACATATAAAAGATATAAAAACGATAGTTCATATAATTTTTTAATTCAATCAACTGTTTTTTTTTTTTTTTTTCAATTGCCCGGGAAAAAATGATCAGGCCTGATCAGACATGAACAGGCATGAGTCTTCAGACCTGATCAGACATGAAAAATGACCGGGACTGAACAGGCCTGATCAGACATGAACAGACCTGATCAGGCCTGTTCAGTCCCGGTCATTTTTCATGTCTGATCAGGTCTGAAGACTCATGCCTGTTCATGTCTGATCAGGCCTGATCATTTTTTCCCGGGTAGGTATTTTTTCCTGCAAGTACCTGTACCTGTACCTAGGTACTATTTATAAAGTACCTTTTACAACACTGATCTTATGCTGAACTAAAATAGAAGTTTTGCAGCCGGATAATGCGAGATTAAAATTTGAACGTGTCATTTGAATTGGAAATATAAAACCTGTTTGAACCTGCACCTCTAAATCTTTATCCATTGGGCTGAAGTTTTAAAAGAATCTTCTAGGTAATATACGCTGCTGTTTCAAAAGGTGCTCGTAAAAAAAATATTTGTTTTAACACACCCTGATAAGTATGCAAACGTAATAGTTACCGCTCGTATTCCAGGCTCCTTCGATTTGAAACGATGCGGTTGCGGCACCAAACTTGAATCCATCAGGGAAACAAAGATCGTCGATTTCGTCGCGAGAAGATCTAGGAAAAGGGAAATTTACGGTCAGCAATTTTATGTGAACTGATAACGATTTAGTTCGTAGGGGAGAGTTGCCACTGTTGGACCGCCACCTAAATTGGACCGTTTCAATTTGGTATTTTTTTGCAACAGTATCTCTTCGATTTTGAGAATTGTAAAAATAGGAATGTTTAGAGAATTTCTAGTACTGATGGTACCCATTTTTACAATTCTCAAAATTGAGAAGATACAGTTGCAAAAAATTACCAAATTGAAACGGTCCAATTTAGGTGGCGGTCCAACAGTGGCAACTCTCCCCTATATGGGAAACTGTTATGACTGACTTTGCTATGGTTATACAGCTGATCGCAATGATCCAAGCACTTTTCATGATCAGGTCGGGGTTGTTGCGTTTCGCCAACGGTAAACGTTGCTCCCTTTCTGTTGTGCAGGTTTCCTTGGTATCAAATGTGGAAATAAAACCCGGAGATGTGCAGCGGTTTAATATCGCGGAAATATACTATAAATGACAAGGTGCAGTTGAATCAATAAAAATGATCTAACTCGCTCACAGTTCGTTAGTATCGGAAATTATAATAGTGACAGTATACACCGACGCATATGAATTTTCATCCCAATACTCCTGAGATTAAATATTTTCAAATTCGAATCTTTTCGTAATGAGATTTTATTAGCTGAAAATCAACTTTTGAGGATTCAAAAGTGTCAATCGGAATTAGTGCTTGTACTTGAGATACCGATAAGCGTATCTATTATACATCCTACTAAATGTGAAAATTTTACTTCAAACCTGGAAAGTCGGCGAATAATCGTCTCAATGATCAATTTTATTTTTGAGTCTGAATTCATTTGTCAGTTCACAAATAGTCCAGTCAATAGACCACAAATCATTATGCAAAAATTCTGATAAGTTTTTTTATTGTCGCAATCGTTTTATTGACAAATAAGGAGCTTAACTTAAAAAATCTGCGGTCCCCCCTGCCCGGCGTCAGTCGCCATTTTGAGAAACGCGTTTAATATCATATCTCGAAAACGGCAGACCTGAGGATAAAAAATGTTGGGACTTTTTTGTAGATAATTAAATTCCTCATCATTTTTATTTCAAACTTTGTTCGATTCGACTTGCCGTTTTTTAATTACAGCTTGTTTAGTGTCGCAAATTTTCTTTCTCCTCTGAAACTCCCTTCTTCTTTCTTCCTGAGAGAAGAAAAACGGTAAGTTAAATCAAAAAAAGTTTGGAATAAAAAAGATAAGGAATTCAATTATCCACAAAAAGTCCCAAAGTTTTTTATCCTCAAGTCAGCCGTTTCCGAGATATGATAATATGAAACGCGTTTCTCAAGATGGCGACTGACGCCGGGGAGGGGGGACCGCAGATTTTTGAAGTTAGGCTCCTTATCTGTCAATGAAACGATTGCGACAATAAAAAAACTTATCAGAATTTTTGCATTACGACTATATAAATCCAATCTCTATTGACTGGACTAAAAACGTTTTATCAAAGATTATGGATCTTCAGCTCGGCACCAGAATCACAAAGCTTCTCTGAATTTTAGGATCTAGAAGTCCAGCCTAGAACTTTCACTTTCAAGTGCACATCAGAATTTCATTCCATGCACAACTCTACCCGCAAATTCTAGTTTGCACCTCCAAATCTTCGGTAAGAACTGCCAGAATAAAACGAGAATTCCCATTCTGACTTGGGCTCCCATGCATATCGATACATTTTTAACCAATTGCGTGGACTTACACATGGGGTTCTATACTGGATTGTTTTCTTTCCTTATTTCGTTACTTTTTGGAAACAATATGCACGGGTCGGTTTGATTTCTATTAATAATGGGCAAAAATTCTAGTCTTACCTGCCGAGTGGTTCTGTTAAAAAATTCACAATGCGGTCACGTTCTTCAAGTATAAGAGCTGGTCACTCGAGGATGCAGAATGAACATATTTCACGAGGCTTTTGCATTTATGTATAAAACTTGTGGGACGTTCATTATCAACAGATAGTCCATCTATACCTATAGCGATGGATTTTCCCGCTTATCCCGTTAAGGTAGTTCTTCTGGTACAGTCCCACCAAACGTGGGTTTCAGACACGGTCGTATACACAGGTCCGGAAACTCCGGGGGTGGGGGTGGAGTCGTTAGTGAAGCCAAAAAGTTTCCCGAATTAGCCGCTATAGTTGGGGCGCTGCTGTAGAGTCGTACATGGTTCAAATGTAAACAATGTACAAAACCTGAAAGTGAGTGCAAATCACATCGTGGTGCAAGTCGTAGTGGAAGTGCATGTGCAACGGGCGTATATTGCAAGCATGCCATCGATCTATGCTGTGCCGAAGTGTCGAACAAATCGAAATGAAGAACAAAACTGCTCATTTAAATGTGTATTTCAATAATTTCCATGACTAAAACTCATAGCATTATTTATTAGCGACGTAATGTTTTAGTTCGAACAATTACAATCGTCTTAAACTCTAATCATCGATATTAGTTATTATTCCGGATCAATTACTGAATTCTTGCTCTCAATCCCTTCAATAAACAGAAATTGGAGGTTACGTGTTTCTCTATTATCACAACCATACACTACTCTACCGCAGCGCCTCCGTTCCCGCGATCAGTATCAGAAGCACACCTCGACACACTAAGGGTATCACCCCCACCACCGGAGTTTCCGGACCTGTGTATACGACCGTGGTTTCAGAGCAGATTTTGAATACTTCTCGATGAGGAAAAATCTGAAAAAATCAAGCATGTAGAAGATCCTCGGGAGATTGATTTTGCATAATAATAATTCAAAAAAGTTATTAACAAATTGATGGAAAAAAAAAAAAACTGTTCAAGAAATTAGCCAGTGACCCAACTTTTTTTTCAAGTGAAAATGATTTGTCAATTTTTTTGAATACGTATGAATTTTTTGAGAATTTTCTTAAGTTTTTGAAATTCGCGTTTTTTGGTACTATTGCCTTGCATATCAGATGATATTGATGACATATCTCACGACCCATGTCATACGGCTTGGACTTTACGTGTTACTCTCTTTTTCGAAAGGTATACAATTTGCTAGATATTCTTTTTTAATCCTTCTTTTAATGCAAGCGTTTTGGGGGGGGGGGGGGGGGGGGGGGTCTACTCAATTTGTTACAGGCCTGTCTATTTTTTCGAATTTCTCTGAAACGGGGCTATCAATCGACTTGTTCCTTTGGCAGCCGATGTTTGACGAGTAATGAGTTCGAACTGGTACGTTTGATCGAATGAAATCGGAATTTTTTTTTGTTTGATCGAAAAGTGTTGGCGTGCCATTTATTTCGACTTATATCAAAGCCTACGCATCAAAAATGCAAAATTGCGTGTGAAAGAGTATGAAAAAGTGTGATCGGTAAATGTCGCTTCCATCACGCACCCTGCCAATATGGAATTCCCATTGAAATATAACCACACTGCGGAATGGGCACTGTCGGGCTGAACGCGTAAGTGGGACGTCTTTGTGAGATAGACTACTAACGTGGGGCTATTTGTCCTTTTCTATCTCTCTGCGCATGCGCTCTCAGGAGTAAGCCATGCGGTGGATAGTCTACCCGGGAAAAAATGATCAGGCATGATCATGCCTGTTCATGTATGATCAGGCATGAAATTAGACATGATCATGCCTGTTCACGTATGATCAGGCCTGAAATTAGACATGATCATGTCTGTTCGTGTCTGATCATGCCTGATGCCAGACCTGATCCTGTCTGTTCATGCATGAACAGGCATGATCATGTCTGAGACGCTAAATACGTTAAGGCCTGTTCATGCATGATCATGCCTGTTCATGTCTGATCATGCCTGATGCCAGACCTGATCCTGTCTGTTCATGCATGAACAGGCATGATCATGTCTGAGGCGCTGAATACGTTAAGGCCTGTTCATGCATGACCATGCCTGTTCATGTATGATTATGTCTGATGCCAGACCTGATCCTGTCTGTTCATGCATGAACAGGCATGATCATGTCTGAGGCGCTAAATACTTAAGGCCTGTTCATGCATGACCATGCCTGTTCATGTATGATTATGTCTGATGCCAGACCTGATCCTGTCTGTTCATGCATGATCCAGCTTGGAAGGTTTAAAACCTCCAGCTCTGATCAGGCCTGATACGTTGGTTCATTCATGGTGGAACGGTCATATTGCCTCACATTCCCTAAAATACAAAACCAATCTTAGAATCGTTCTTTCATCATAATCAATAAAGGGCATGGTTAGGATTAATAAAAACTTCGTGACGACTACCATATATATACTGCACATTCTAAAAGTTTTATTTATCAAATACGTGAAGTAGCGAAGTGGTATAGGCTTCGACTGATACGCAGAAGGACCTGGGTTCGAATCCCAGTACCAAACAGTGAAAAAATTTTCATCCACAAAAAAAAGTTAATGATCAGAAATAACCATAATTTCCGATCACTGCGACATATAAAAGATATAAAAACGATAGTTCATATAATTTTTTAATTCAATCAACTGTTTTTTTTTTTTTTTTCAATTGCCCGGGAAAAAATGATCAGGCCTGATCAGACATGAACAGGCATGAGTCTTCAGACCTGATCAAACATGAAAAATGACCGGGACTGAACAGGCCTGATCAGACATGAACAGACCTGATCAGGCCTGTTCAGTCCCGGTCATTTTTCATGTCTGATCAGGTCTGAAGACTCATGCCTGTTCATGTCTGATCAGGCCTGATCATTTTTTCCCGGGTAGCTCAAAAGCTAGTCCCAGCTAGTCTTCTCTCTGCCTTGAACGTCTGGCACGCCAGCGCTACTCCGTTGAGCGATTCGACGTAAAGTTCTTGAACGGACTGTACGACAAGGACAGAATGCCCCACGAATTTCTTTCTCTCTCGTATAGAACCGAGAGCGCAGTGCCCATTCCAGTGTGGTTATATTTCAGTGGGAATTCCGAACACAACCATTCCAAGCATCTTTGTTTTCGGAAGCGATGAAGGGGCCAGTTGTAATCTACGATTTGTGGTAATTTTCGCAATTGTCAACGGCTCGGAGCGGCCAATGCCGCTGATGTTATAATATTAGTTCCCAGAACGCCCGTAAGATGTCGCCACGCGCACATTTTTAGCTTGTTAGCACTTACAGTCAAACCTCGGTCCATGTCCATCCTCGGGACCGAAGGTTTCAGTCCCTGTCCACGGAACAGCTGACTGTTGCGAGCGACGCTCGGCCAATCACGAAAGAGTTGCAGGGCTGTAACAATCGATCTTACGCCCCGGGGCATCACAACCTAATCTCAGTCACGAAGCTCGTGGAAGCTCGGGCGAAACAGCGGACGACAACGCCAATACGACACTGGGACGGCGGACAGGGACTGAGGGAACAGGGACCGAGGTTTGACTGTATTAGTCAGAGATGATTGGACTGCAGGTTAGTTAGTTAAGGTAGTTCTGGACACGTATCAGCTAAAAGTTTCGACCCGTACAGTAAAACCTAATACTCATACGACGCGGTCGGTTAGAAACCTTTGACGGAGCTTGTACACTCTGTCCGTCCTACACAAACACACTTCATGCATGGATAGGTCCCCTACACGCATAGAGCGTAGCGGTGTAATCGTGGCAACAGCGGATCTCCTGTATTAGCAGCTTCGAGCATAACTTAATCAGTGTCTTGCGAAACAATGTCAATTCGAGTAAGATTTGAGGGTCGGTTCACGAAAAAACAAAAACCCGTTATAAAGAACTAGAAGCTGTGGCGGCTACACGGAGAGAAAAAACTGGCGATTAACGCGTGAACATTGGCCACGCTTCAATAGCAAGCATTTCTCTTGGAAATCGCAAGGAGCTTCACGGAAAAAGTCCGTGAGCTCTCTTGGAAATATCCCTCGGACAACTTCACGGTATTAGCGCAAGGCAGCATTACTATGAATCCAACTGATTCTTGGCATCTTCGCATGGGCGCTGGTGCATTCAGGGCAAAAGGGTATGTCGCGCATTAAACCCATGAGGTCCTCTAGCAAATTGAGCAAGAGACGCTTGCGGTGTTCGCATAACAAATACTCCGCGTGTGAATCCCATGAATTCTCTTGCATTAAACCCTAGATTTTTCTCTCCGTGTATGTGTCGAGCAAATCCCTTTCTTAAAAAAGTGATTGTAACGGAAATGACGCAAATAAATCGAAACTCTCGCACTTCCGTCATCGCTTTTCCGCGACGTCTATTGGTTGTTGTTCGCGTTGCATATTGTTTCTCGCCGAAATTTGTTTGATGCGACTTCACAGCGATGTGTCATTACGTGCATTGAAGCAAATCTGCTTTTCACGTTCTGCCGACGAGCATTCAATTCGCAAAGGCAAGTCAACATATCGGTAAATCGATACCCACGTTCTAATATGACGTAACCCACATTTGGAAAATTGTTCAGGAGGCCATGAAAACGCTTCACTATTGCCATTGAGAAGATAGGATTTTACGGATTAGAATATTTATTTAAAAATAGTAAATCAACGATTTGACCGCTAAAACTTAAACATAAGCTGCACAACATTATTATCATTCAATTTTTCAAAAAAAGTAAATTCCAATTGTTCAGGAGGCCATAAAAACGCTTCACTATTACCATTGAGAAGATAAGATTTTACGGATTAGAATATTTATTTAAAAATAGTAAATCAACGATTTGACCGCTAAAACTTAAACATAAGCTGCACAACATTATTATCATTCAATTTTTCAAAAAAAGTCACTTTCTGAAATTTTGTGGGTACGACGTATTAGAACGTTGGTATCGAAATACTCTTTGAAATATTATGAATAGTTTGTACTTTATACATAGAATCGATCGAAGCCAGAGATCAATCTTACTCGATAATCGATTTATCTTTATTACAGAAAAGAACTGACTGTACCCGCTCTTTACGGTCCCCGGCAACGAACGATTAGTGTCATACTAATTATAGTTTAATGCAATTGTAAAAAAGTTGAGAAAGATTGTCTTCAAAATAATAATAATTATTATTATAAATTCATTTTAAAAGAATTATATGGCTATGTTCCAAATAAGTCGGTGAAAAATAAAAAAGTAAAAAAATAAAAACACTTTCATTGGTATATTACTATGGGAAAACGGATGGAAAGAATAGAGTGGCGATTATAAACCAATGTTCGATAGTATAAATTATTGTGTTTGATCGCAAAATGAAATCTTAAAAAAAATGCATGAGCTGAAAGTTGATTTCAGAAGCGCGCGAAGCGCGCTATTCTGACGCGGCTAAACGTGAAAAAGACGTTCCTAAAGGATGAATCCCACCTTTGCGTTGCGTTGCGTTGCGTTGCGAAGCGAAACGAAGTTTCATTAACATGCTTTTCTTATGTTTCTTATGGAAGTATGCACGCACACTCCTGAGAAAACATGTTGATGAAAAGTTCGTTTCGGTTCGCAACGCAACGCAACGCAAAGGTGGGATTCATCCTTAACTCCAACGATCAGAAACAAAAATTTGCTGTAGAAGGACGACACCTCAGTGGGACTGGGACAGAATCCCAAAAAGCTGGCCAAAACCTCAAAACGTTGTCTAACGGCTTTGAAATTTTCTACTCGGGGGTTCTCAGGGTCGCTGATAACGAATCCAATATCAGATTTGGCAAAAAAAAAAATGGCGTATCCAATATGGCGACCGAGTATCTTATAAAATTCTTATTTTTCGGTGAAATTTTGTATCTGGGGGTTTTACATTGCGCTAATTACGAATAAGATGTTTGTTTTTAAATAAGCAGAATATTTTTTTCGTAATTGCATCGGCAATGTATAAGAATCAGAAAGATTCCAGCGGGGAACTAGGTACAAATGAATTGACCATAAAAATTAGATAAGAAAATGAAATTTTTTTAATTTGTACAAGTAGTATAGATATGAGAGTTCTGGATCTAGCCTTCTTTACCGGCAATCAGGCAGTTGGTAACTTACCGACCGCGTGGGTAAGTTACTGACAGTCGGATGGTAACGATCGTCGATCTTTGTTACTGACAATCTGATGGTTGCGATTTTCCGTCGTGCGATGGCGCCACTATGGATTAATTTGCTAATTCGAACTTTATCGCCGACCTTAAATTTACGTTTTCGTTTGCTTCTTTTTATTTGACGCGGTTTATACACCCTTTGATACAGTTGTTAATATAAAAATGTGTTCGAAGAGGGTTAAGGCCAACGCGCACTACGCGGAAGCGAAGCGCGGCGAAGGTATCGGAAGCGAAGCGCGGCGAAGGCATCGGAAGCGCGGCGACGGCATCGGAAGCAATCCGAAGATGAAGGAAATTTTTCGTGAGCTATCGGATGCTGTAGGCTGGTCCACATCTTTATTTTTAATTAATCTTTTCTTATTCTCACAATTTTTTAATTAAAAATAAAGATGTGGCCCAGCCTACAGCATCCGATAGCTCACGAAAAATTCGTTTATCGTCGGATTGCTTCCGATGCCGTCGCCGCGCTTCCGATGCCTTCGCCGCGCTTCGCTTCCGCGTAGTGCGCGTTGGCCTTTATACGCCGAATCGGACAAGAGAAATATTTACGATTCATGAGGTGAAAAATACCAACCCTCCAACTTACAAACTCACCGACTACCTGAATCAACCCATCGAAGGCGAGTTTTATAAGGAGGAGCTCAGCAGGGTACAATATCCCGATGGCTATCTTGTAGAAAAGGTCTTACGGAGGCGTGATGATCAACTCGATGTAAAATGGTTGGGATTCGACGGTTCACATAATAGTTGGATAAATAAATCGGATGTGTAATATAATTGTCATGAATAAATTTATTATCAACATATTTACATTTGTTTCTTCACTCCCCTCAATCTTAATGCTAGCTTACATGATCATTGTGGAAAAATGTTTTCACACACACACTTTCTCACATCTTCTCACACTTTCTCACATTTTCTCACATTTTCTCACATTTTCTCACATTTTCTCACATTTTCTCACATTTTCTCACATTTTCTCACATTTTCTCACATTTTCTCACATTTACGTGTAAAGTAGATGGGAAATTATTTTATTCTGTTTTAGAAAATGTGAGAAAATGTGAGAAATTTACAAGTTTGCAGGATCTTGTTAACCCCAGGGTAAAGTATCAGTTTTACCGGGTATCAATTTTCGCTTATCGTCACACCAGTTTAGAGCTAACTTATTCTGTATAATAGTACTAACTGTATGTCGACTACTTTTTATCATACACTGTTTCTTAGCTAAATTTTAGTTATGATAATCAATAAGGCATCGTTTGTAATCATCAAACGTGATAGATTTTGATGTGGAGCCTTTTACACCCTTTGCACGTTTCTTGTCAGTATCGCCACAAGTTCTAAATGTATAGAGTCTTTGCGCGCAATCCGATAAATTCTGTCATGATTTTTCCATCATTCTCATCCTTCATCAGACCAAGGCGTTTCTTTATTCATCAAGGGGATGTTATAGGTATAGAGTCCGATAACAGTATCGTACAACTTTTGGGTCCTCCCCTATGGCTCTTGGATCAACTAACCCAACCTGAATATACGACACTCTGTTATTGAAGCCCGAGTCGAAATTTAGCGCCTACTTTCAACCTACGTAGGAGCTCCTACGTAGGGGTTAAAGATAGTAAAGTAGGTTCTATTTAAATGCAATAGTAGACCCTACTTTGACGCTGAAAGTGTCCGAAATTTCCCGATTTGCCAAGTTTAGGCTCAAAGTAGGGTCTGTTTAAAACCTCCTTTAACGCTCCCCTCAGTAGAAATATTTCAACCGGGCGCTTGCCAGCGCCAGGCTAGCTAAACTCATAATCGGGCCGCCCTCATATCGGAGTCCCTGATTCATTTTCATGAAATTAAAAAGTAATAATAGTAAAAGAAAAAAACAATACGAAATGTGACATTTTTGTCGTCGGTTGATCCAGTCTATGCGTCCTATCGATGAAATTGCATTATACACCTACTAAAAAAACCGCCGCATTTGTCGTCCCCGCCGGGACTTGAACCCACGTCCGCTCGGTTACTAGTCGCACGCCCTAACCACTACGCTAAGCTACCTTATAACATATGACCCAACACTTTGCTACTTGTTCACGGCCTGTCGAAGTGTCAAGTTATTACTTGAACTATTTCAATGTAATCAAAATTTTGCATTTGCTGGACTAGATTGAAGTCCTTGCATATATTATTACGATTAATTACTAAATATTATATCATGCATTTTTCGTTTAAGTTGTCATATGTTTATCCGAATGAAATATGATATTTTGTTAGAAAAAAAAATGTTCCAAGAGGTTCACTAAAAGTTTCATGTTTATTTCAACACTTTGTTTCAGATATTACAACATAAATTCACTCAAAGTGGCGAATTCTTCTATGGTATGAACTAAGAACAGTGTTGAAATGACCGTGAAAATTTCAGTGGATCCCATGGAACATTTTTTTTCTCTAACAGTGTATACCTATATATTTTACAAATCCGGTAAACCGATTGAGATATGGGGATCTATTATTGTGGAATCCACAACTGATCCTGGTATGGACCTTTGTGTTGTCAAGGCCTTACCGAAAAAATTTCTACACAGGTTCCCTCATCGCATTTCGAATAGCTCGAGATTTTTTCATTCGCAACCGCCCAAATTCGGTCTTCGCTTACTTACGCTGACGATCCATGTCACTTTTGAAAACATACGCGTGCCAGATAATCCGAACTTGATCAACAGGTCTGTAAATTCACGTTTTCGTTGAAAATAGTTAGTGCAGATTATAAATTCATAGCTTAGGAATCGTACGATTTATTGTGAACACTTATATGGCGCCGTCATAATATCTATGGGGGAGGAGTTATACATAGGTTGTATAGCGTGAAAATAGGTTCAATCAAAATTTGTAGGTGTTGGAGGTTCAATGTAGGGTTGAAATTAACATCTTTAGGAGTTCGAGGTTCAATGTAGGATTTTTAGGAGTTCGAGGGTCAATGTAGGATTTCTAGGTTCAATTTCCTCCAAAGTAGGTTTAAATAAACCTTGGTAGGGTCAGATGTAGGCGCTAAATTTCGACTCAGGTTCGCTTACTTACGCTGACGATCCATGTCACTTTTGAAAACATACGCGGGCCAGATAATCCGAATTTGATCAACAGGTCTGTAAATTCACGTTTTCGTTGAAAATAGTTAGTGCAGATTATAAATTCATAGCTTAGGAATCGTACGATTTATTGTGAACACTTCCCACACGGCACGAAATATTTCAGAAATATTTAGAAATGTTACAACATTTCAGATTCATAACATAACTTCAGAAATATGCCTGAAGCGTTTCAGCAACATTCCAAATGACATATATCATTTTCGACATTTCTGAAACGTTTCAGAAATATATCGATTGCTGTTACTATTGGAGGTAGGAGAGGGGATGGAGGGAGGGGGGGCCTGAATAATCTTTCAAGCAGTGGAATTAGTCCAAGTAACCCCCTGGAGGAAGGGGGGGAAGTGGGTGGGCGGGTGGGCGGGTGGCCCCCCCTCCCTCCATCCCCTCTCCTACCTCCAATAGTAACAGTTCATCACCATTGCTATTATCTTTCAGTCAACAACATATCGATTGCAGTATAACATTTCAATATTCCCGTAATATTTCCGAAATACGTCGATTGCAATATATCATTTTCGATATTTCTGAAACGTTTCCGAAATGTGTCAATTGCAATATAAAACTTTCGATATTTTCGAAATATTTCTGGAATATGTCAATTGCAATACAACATGTTCAATATTTCCGAAATATGTCAATTGCAATACAACATTTCCAGAATTCTCGAAATGTTTCAGCAACATTCCAAATGACGTATCGCGTTTTCAATATTTCAGGAACGGTTCTGAAATATGTCAATTGCAACATATCATTTCCAGAATTTTCGATATTTCTGGAACGTTTCCGAAATGTGTCAATTGCAACACAACATTTCCAGATTTTTTTATATGTCACAGCAACATTTCAGTTCATCCATCCATCATTTTCTCAAGACAATGTTAATGTCTAACTTTCTGCAGAACTTTGTGAAAAATATATGATACTTCAACTCAATTTCTTCATTGTTCTGGAAGAAATAATATATAGGAAAAATTTGCAATACATGCTAAGTGGCGGTCTAGCGTAGTGGTTAAGGCGTGAGATTCATAATGCGAACACCGGTGAGCGTCCCGGTTCAAACCCCGGTCAGGATTTAGAAATTGGAACACCGTCGAAATGCGTTTTTCTTCATACCGCGAGGACCAGGTGAAAGAGAATGGTCCATCCGCCCAGGCAGCTAATATTTCGTATTTTTAGGGGGATAGCCACTCGTTGCACTGAAAATCCCTAGGGTGATTTTGGCGCGCGGTCGATGCAACTCGGCAGCCATTGTTGATACAAGCCGGCTGACTGTCAATACATCGCGGAAGTTAGACAAGTGTGGTTATGTTCGTTTATTTGAAGGAAATGATAAATAAAGTGAATAAAACCTACGTGAATAAGCTATGGATATTTATTGATGCCTCAACCCCAGGATACAATCAATAATTTTGTTCGAATTGGTTGTTCTCGATGAACTCTTTGATTCTGATAAATTTCCAGTTATAGCTTAAGTTAATTCGTTGATTGCATTAAGATATCATTTAAAACTGATTGATCGATTTTTGATAAATATTCCTAGCTTATTCACGTAGGTTTTATTCACTTTATTCATCATTTGCTTCAAATAAACGAACATAACCACACTTGTCTACCTTCCGCGATGTATTGACAGTCAGCCGGCTTGTATCAACAATGGCTGCCGAGTTACATCGACCGCGCGCCAAAATCACCCTAGGGATTTTTTCAGCGCAACGAGTGGCTATCCCCCTAAAAATACGAAATATTATCTGCCTGGGCGGATGGACCATTCTCTTTCACCTGGTCCTCGCGGTATAGGTGATTTAATATAGGTACAATTATCCTATAACAGTGATATCTGACAGCGGAGATATGGAAAATCGTATTTTTTTTTTCAATTTTCATTTCTCATTTCTAGTGTTCATCCACGCGATATCCACATATTACTGAAAGATTTCCGGTATATTACTGGAAGATTTCTGGTATATATTTCTGAAATATTACCACATATTACTGGAAGATTTCTGGTATACATTTCTGAAATATTACTAAAATATTTCTGATATGTAACCGACATATTTCTGAAATATTTCTGATACATGTCAGCTATATAACGTTAGTTATATATGCGGACATGGACATATTTCTGACATATTTCTGAAATGTCACAATGAAATATGTCATGTACCGAATGAAACATTTAGGGGCCATTCAACAAATACGTTCGCTTTTAGGGGGGGGGAGGGGGTCGAGGTTGATGTGACGTTACAAGTCACGGGGGGGGGGGGGGGGGGGGGGGGGGGGGGGCAAAATGTGACGTTCGGTTTTTACACTGAGAGAAAAAGCTCTTCCTGAATTGACCATAAGTGCAAGGTTAAAATATTTTTAGTTAGAGTCACCTTATTTATGGTACATTTCACCATTTACATGTGGTTATTATATGAATAGAAACATGGTGGACAAGATAATGGTTGCGTATACCACTTGTTCAAGTCAGTAAATGCAACCGTGAATTCATTGTTATAACTACCATGTTGAAGTGGTGGGTAAGCCATAATTATAGTAAAACAAACCACAGGCCAATAGGTTGACTTATGAACTTAGCAAAACTGAGATGTCACCTCACATGAAGTTATATGTTGACCCGAATTAAAGTCGATTTGACTATAAATTCGGCAGTAATCCTACCATATCAGTGATTATACGTAACAATTGGATATTGTTAATTTGAGCTTATGAATGTTCAGCAAATTATTGTTGATGAAACCATAGATATGGTATACTACATTCAAAACTGAGCTCTGACAATGTCATCTGATTGTAAATAGTTGATGCAACTGATTTTGTTCATGGGCACTTCAAGCATAATAATTATAAGGTTGAAGACACTTTCATTCAACCATGCACCATGAGAGAAATAATCTGGTTGGGGGTACTATATTATTTTAGTTTACGTATTTTAGTCAAGACAACCCAATACTTAATACGTTACAGTGAGTGATAACTTTTGGAACTCCAGGAAAGAAATTCAATTAAAAAGATATTTGGAACTCAGATGTTCAGTTAATCAGATATCTTAGCCGCATTAAAACATTGATATCATTGAGACAGATGCTGAGTTCAAAATAAATAGGAAAAAGTGATTAATGATTTCAAGAAATAGTTTAGCGTAGTCGGTAGAGCGTGCGACTAGTAATGCGAGCGAATCCATGCGTCCCGGATCGAATCCCGGCCCCGAATAATGCGATGTTTTTCTAATCTAAAAATCCTTACTTTGTATTAATATGCGGTTGATTACAATTAGTAGGTGTTTCTCAGCGCATCATACAATGTTATAAATTCATTGTAACGAGCTGAATTTATTTTTTCTGCACAGCAGGGGCCTTATTTAACCGTTTAGTTTGGTTGTTCACATAACCATCATTGGTGGTTTATTTAACCATAATTTCAATGTTGAAACATCTTGCAACCATATAAAAACTCGTAGAAAATTTGAAATAGTTGGCTCAACTTATTTTCATCATGGTTAGTTGACCTATAATTGCAAGGTTCTGAACATTTTCCAACCAGGCTTAGTGGTTGTAAGTAGTTCGAATAACTATTTTATATGGTTCCCGAAACTATTATAATTTTAGTGTGCCCAACCATGTTCGAAAGGTTGAGGCCTTATTTAACTATTAAAAATGATTAGATTATGGTTGACTGTACCAGATTTTTCTCTCAGTGTATGTATAGAATTCGTGTTTTGGCACGAGAATTTTGTTAAAGTGAAGTGAGAAATAAAGGACTGCTTTTAAATATCTCTTTTATCTCTATTTAATGCCAAGTGACATCGAAAGGCAAATCTTAGAAATAGATCGAATTATGGATCGATAGACCAAAAAAGGTAATAAAGGCCGGGGGGGGGTCGAGATTTGTGACGTATTATTTTGGGGGGGTCTAGTCAAACGAACCATTGTTACATAGGGGAGGGGGGGGGTCTCAAATCGTCCAAAAAAGCGAACGTATTTGTTGAATGGCCCCTTACGAAACATTTCTGAAATATTTCGTGCCGTGTGGGTTATATGGCGCCGTCATAATATCTATGGGGGAGGAGTTATACATAGGTTGTATAGCGTGAAAATAGGTTCAATCAAAATTTGTAGGTGTTGGAGGTTCAATGTAGGGTTGAAATTAACATCTTTAGGAGTTCGAGGTTCAATGTAGGATTTTTAGGAGTTCGAGGGTCAATGTAGGATTTCTAGGTTCAGTTTCCTCCAAAGTAGGTTTAAATAAACCTTGGTAGGGTCAGATGTAGGCGCTAAATTTCGACTCGGGAGCTTTGTGAGCTCAAAATAATTATTTGTGGTTACGCGTTAGCAAAATAAATGAAATTATATGAGGATGATAAAAAAGCAAATCGGAGCAGTCCTAATTGAGCCCCTGGATAGAATCTTAATTACTATCAAATCAAGATCATTATGCTAGTTCGAGGTAGTTGAATCAGCTTTTAAGCCTCTGACGAGGCTGGAGATGGTCCTCCGCCACAGTGAAATAGCCTTCGGTACCCATGTTGTTGGCTCTGAAAGAATCCTTACGTTATGGCTACAGATCTTCAAATTGGCAGAGCTTATTCATAATTAGGTGACAAAAGTAGTGAGGAGTTTGAATTTAGAATAACTCTTAACTTCAGAAATTGTTTTTTTTTTTTTTGTTACATGATTATTAGATTTAATCTTTTGCTCTATGATATTGGAAGAATATATATATATTCAGAGACAAATCAGAAAATAAACCCCAAATTTAAGGTGGTTCTTTACCTACTTCCCACCAAACGTGGATTTCAGAGAAGATTTTGAATACTTCTCGATGGGGGAAAAATCTGAAAAAAATCAAGCATGTAGAAGATCCTCGAGAGATTGATTTTGCATAATAATAATTCAAAAAAGTTATTAACAAATTGATGGAAAAAAAAAAAACTGTTCAAGAAATTATCCGATGACTCAACTTTTTTTTTAGGTGAAAATTATTTTTCAATTTTTCTGAATACGTATGATTTTTTTCAGAATTTTGTTAAATCTTTGAAAATTGCGTTTTTTCATACCTGACAAAACGCGATTTTCAAAGATTTAACAAAATTCTGAAAAAATTCATACGTATTCAGAAAAATTGAAAAATAATTTTCACCTAAAAAAAAATTGGGTCATCGGCTAATTTCTTAAACAGTTTTTTTTTCCATGAATTTGTCAATAACTTTTTTGAATTATTATTATGCAAAATCAATCTCCCGAAGATCTTCTACATGCTTGATTTTTTTCAGATTTTTTGCGAATCGAGAAGTATTCAAAATCTTCTCTGAAATCCACGTTTGGTGGGAAGTAGGTAAAGAACCACCTTAACTTCTTTAATACTTCATTCTAATTTTACTTCCTCAATACATACTTTTATTGCCTAATTTTGAATAAGCTCTGCCAGTTCTAATCTATGGTCAACATAGGAATTCTTTTAAACCCAACGACATGCGTACCGAAGGCTTCGGTTAGTTGATCCTAGAGCCATAGCGAAGGACCCAAAAGTTGTACAATACTGGGGTGCGTTCCGAATAAATTTTTACGTCTGGGTGAGGTAATGACGTCATGCTCGGCGACTATCTGGTATTGCGAACGGCTCGGGTTACTATGGACGACGTTCGTTTGTATAATAATACCTAACCTAGCAAGTATAGTAATACCTAACCTAGCAAGTTCTGTTTTCATTCCATCATTGGTTTATTTTCATGTGGAATTAATTAATTAATTAATTATGGATAGACAAGCGTTGGGAATGGTCTGCATGGCAGCATGGAATTTATTACAAGAAATTGTTTTCGATGACGGTGAATCGAGTGATGAGGATGATGATGATCTAATTAATGCACATCTTGAAAACTTAAGACGAAATGTCAACATTGTACGCAATGTCCCAAGCAGAGTGCGTGATTTCCTCGAAATAACCGTGGCAAACTCAAATGCCAAGGAATTCCAAAGCCACTTTCGCTTAACAAGAGGTGTTTTCGATTGGCTGCTTGGGCACGTAGGACCAAGACTGCGTAGTATACGTTTAGGTGGTAGGCAAACCATCGATGCTGAAAAGCAGTTATTATCAGTCATATGGCTTCTGGCAACTCCTGACAGTTACAGGTAAGTCCATTGAAGCTACATTCACTTGTAGCAAATTTGACTTACTGTGTTACCCCCTAGGTAACACTACTTGGGCGCTTATATGCAGGCCATACACCCTTACACAACAACATACCACATACACTCACCCACGCTTCGGGGTTTCCTTGGACACTTGACCACGGGTAGCTGGATGAGGCCATCATGTGTCTCGAGGATGAGTTTATGATTTATGATTTATTATTTATGATTTATTTATTGATAATAATTTTTATTTCTTGCGTATGGCATTGCCTTTTACAGATTTTGTTTTTTACAGTCTAAGGTTAAATTTATATCCTGTGTTTTTCGGTGATTAGATCCAATGATTTATTTATATATTTGTGATTCGCTCTGTTTTTCAGTCCGAGCTAAGAAGGAGATTGATTCTACTCTGTACACAATGGGCATAGCAAGTCGAGCTACTGGTTACTAATTTAATTAAATTTGCAATTCTCAGGTCTATTGGAAATCGTTTTGGTATGGGTAAATCGACGCTATTTTCCTGCTTCGTACGGGTGATTAGAGCGTTATGTGAAATTGCTCCCACAATCATTGTATGGCCTGATGCTAGAAGAAGACAGGAGATTGCAGCACGATTTTCCAGGATGGCTGGATTGCAAGGAGTAGTCGGCGCTATCGACGGAACATATGTGAAAATCAAGGCACCGCAAGAAAACCCTCGATCGTATATAAACAGGAAATGCTTCTCAGCAATAACATTGCAAGCCACCTGTGATCACTCGCTTCAATTCATAGACTGTTTTACTGGATATCCAAGCTCAGTAAGCGATATAAGAATATTCAGAAACTCAGACATACATCGAGAAATTATGGCACATCCTGAAGACCACTTTGATCGTAACCAATACATAATTGGTGATAAGGCTTATCCGATTTATAATTGGTGCATTCCGCCATACATTGACCGAGGAAACTTAGATCGCCGTAAAACTAACTTCAACACGAATCATGCAAAGACAAGGCAAGTCATTGAAAGATCTTTCGCGCTGCTATTTGGAAGGTTCAGACGATTAAGAGACTTGGATATGAATCGCACAGATCTAATCCCAGCTACAATTATTGCAGCCTGTGTGCTACATAATTTATGTCTGAGACAAGAGGATAATTTGATTGATTTGTATGTACGCGAGAGTCAGAATGAAGTTTTAGGTGACTTTGATGATATTGACATGCTTAACCATGTCGGGAGAAACAATCCGCGAGATGAAGGTGTAGCATTGCGAGAACAACTTGCACGCAACATGTAATTCAAGATTACTCAGCATGGACTTGAGACCTTGTGCAAGAATGGACTTTTTTTTTTTTACTATAAAATGTGAATCGGGATGGCATAGCTCTAATTGAGCATCATTAACAAGCATCGGACCTTTTCACGGCCAAAAAATTTCGCAAACTGCAGAATGCGATGAGTCAGCTATTTCGATATTCAACCTACACTGTAAAAAATTTGGTGTCAAAATCAACACCATTTTAACACCGAAAGCAGTCCATAGAAGTCCACCTCGTTTTCGGTGTCTGTGGACGGTGTGAGAAAGTGGGTGTTGAAGTGGTGTGCTTGAACAACACCGATTCTTGTTACACCCATTAATGACCACCGACCAGTAACACCTTAGAAGTAACACCAAGGAATTGGCACCCTGATAATAACACGGAAGAATCCACACCTGCACGATAACACCGTAGAACCTACACTCTGGAAATAACACCTCAGAGAATCGACACCGTTTCAATAACACCACAGAATTGACAAATCGTGAAACGACAGTAACACCAGTTTTGACACCAAATATACGCTGACCATTCAACACCACTATTGTGCTCCACAATAGCCTGAAGGTCGCTCAATATCCTATACGATATTGAGATTAGGGCATGAAAATTGGTGTTGTAAATTGCGGTGTTGAAGTATCTATAATTAATCTGCGGGATGAATGATTGGTATTCAAAATCTACTGTACTCAGTTTGGAAATATGATGTACATGGGAAAGGGTCTAAAAATGAAGAAGAGTAAGTTAAAGAAGAAGCAAAATCAATATATTAATTGCGAATAACTTAGGTTAGTGTACAATAAAATAACGTGCATATACTACTAGCCGAAATAGGATCTTTATAATATAACTGATATATTTTTCATTAAAAGTAAAAGACATCTTATCTTCAATCAGTAAGTTACCTTAAAATAATAATTAGGAGTATTATAATTTAGTATATTCAAATATTGTGTACAATAAAATAACGTGCATATACTACTAGCCGAAATAGGATCTTTATAATATAACTGATATATTTTTCATTAAAAGTAAAAGACATCTTATCTTCAATCAGTAAGTTACCTTAAAATAATAATTAGGAGTATTATAATTTAGTATATTCAAATATTATAATACGAAAATCACAAATATGTGTAGGAACCTTATACAACGATAATTAGTAACTATTAATTGGGTATTGCTCGATTGCTGTGACACACTTCCACTCTCTGTTGGTTGCTCGGTATAATTTTACAGGTTTTTGACCGCAGAATTATCCATATCAATTAGGAAGCTTGATGTAAAAACCTTAGTGGAATCTGACACAGACATTTTTTTAGAGTAACAACACGTAATTTTCCGCGACACGTTTTTACTCTGTCCGCACGAGTATTAGCAGGCAACTGAGCAAAATTTCGGCTGACTGCCGCTCAAGAACACGAAATCAACACAGACTTGATGTCAAATCAACAGCGACTCGATGTCGAGACAAAACCAACTCGGTGTCAATTTTATTCTGCTACCAACTATTGGTGTAGATGCAACCACGCACACGTGCAAAATTACATCTGTGAAAATTTGCTGCGTGGTAAAAATATTCTAATGAATGTAAATATATAATACAACAATGTATAATGTATTTCAAGTAACGAATATACAAGTAAGATCAAACTTGAGCCAATTATATAAAATCATGCGATAGAATTTGATACGATTTCGAATTCAAATTTCGAATTTTCAGGGCGAATTCGACTCATTATTCATTCGCTTTCTTATAATTTTATTCAGCCATATAGAAACATTTTTTTCCGAGTAAGAAATAATCCTCAAGTGGTGTACAAAAATATTGACACATAGCCGTGAAAAATAGCACGCAAATACAGTTTCTTTCATTATTGACACTGTGTGGATTCTTATTTCCGGGTATGATTAGGTACTGACTGCTCAGCAGGTGTTGAATTGATACCTGAATATCTGAAATGGCCCCGAGCGGTGTCAGTCAAAGTAAAAAACTGCATATGGTGTTGATTTACACGAGACAACACCATTGTAATTCTAACAACATTGCCGAAGTATTCCATACACTTTGTTGGTGTTGTTATTGACACCCACATTCTTAAACAACAACTCCAAACTGATTTACACTGCAATTTTTTTACAGTGTACATACCATCTACGTTCACAACATACTACCATCTCTGGCTTCTATATAAAAACTATTTTCATTTTTCTTCTTATTGCTTACTAAATATCACTTCGTGTACTATCGTACGAAGTATCTACCAAACTATTATCTTTTATTTTGTTTTGTTTTTCCTTATATGAGTTATTTATTTTAGTTCCTTAGTTGAGAGCTCCACCCCTTCTCCAAGGTTTCCTTTTGTTCCTTTTTCCTTATAAGTCATGACGCAGGTATCTGAGTGCCCAGTAAGCGCCCAGAAGACTTCTTCGTTTGAACAAGGGAACCGCAGTACACAGGATGAAGCGAAAAGCTCCGACGCGTTCTGTGATGTTGCAGAATTGCACACGTCACTTGAGCCCTTCTGGCACATATTTTAGGAATATCGCGAGAGAGACAAGTAACACACCTAGTAATAAGCAATAGAATTAGACTAATTAATTAATAGTCAATAATGTAGTATCGGGAATAGTTTAGGCTAGACGTAAGTTTACTTTTAAGAGAAAGACTGTAGCACTTAAGGTTTTAGATTTACCATGACTAATATAAGCTGACAGTGACCAGACACGACCTGCGAAGCAACCCCGAAACTCATGGAAGCACGTGTGGCCCACGCACCATGGACAGAGAGTGTGAGAGAGAAGTGTGAATGATATATGACTGAAGAAGGATGCAAGGGCTGCAGTTGGGGGTTGCATATTCGTAAGAAGAGCAGTTTAAGAACGACGGTTAAAGACGAAAGACGTAAGACGAGAAGTATCGGAACGACGACCGAATACAAAAGACGAACGACGATATAACTAAAGACGCTCCAGACGGACATTATACGAGACGAGACTCTTAATTAACACTTGTTATTGCGGAATAGATTTATATTAACAAATATTCAATAAATAGTCATTTTTATCTGTTCAATACTTGATGACAAACCCCATTCATTTATACCCTCGCAAGATCCTATATTTTATACTACAATAATAATAATTAATACTTTTAATTAGTCAATAGCTGTGTTCGCGTTAGCTACACTTTCTACACTTTTACTAGATTTTACACTTTTCACTAGAAATCCACACCTCCTATTGGACGAGCGTAAAAAGTGTAAGAAAAGTGTAGAAAGTGTAGCTAACGCGAACACAGCTAATATCCGTACTTTCTGGTTATTTTGTCTTATAGACCTTTCCTCTTTCTGAGTACTCGGTGCTGGCTTTTCACGTGGTGTCAACTGACGCTGGAACCCGCGCGGAAAGTGAGATTTAAATGAGAGCCGGCAACATCGCACTAGCTCGCAGCGCGACCACGCGCGACTCCCCGCGACTTTCAGCTACTCCGCGACCATTGCGACCACTAACTAGACGCGCCCAAGGTCACACCTTCCCGAAGCTCGCCACCGAAATATCGCCGAGAAGCGCGACGAATACCGCCTAACATCAGGCAACAAGTTGACACCTCGGACAGACCGACTGACGGGTCGGTCGTTCGAGAAGTGTTGCTCGCAGGACCAATAAGCTAATTAGCCGGTCCTGATAGGTTCCCCACCCTTAACCTAGGGCCCTACAGTCTACAAGTCGCCTGTGATCTTTACCATTTACGTTCAGCTACAATAGAGGATAGATGTACCAAATATCTCTCTCGCCAAGCATAGTACCTCAATAACATTTTTTGTGTCTTATAATAACATGAAAAACGCAAAATAACCAGTACCAAATCGTTTCAATTCTGTGATGTTATGTTAATTTATTCAGAGTATTGTAAAATCACACAAATAGGTAATTAAGTGGACTAATAGTGTCATTTTAAACGGAGTTCAACAGTGACCATAAAATTACCTTATTATTGTAACAAGCTATAATATATCTAACATACAGTGGCATTCTCTGGATACCATGGACGTAAATACGGGCCAGTAGTGATACCAACCTGAAACTCGTTAGCAGCAGTTTAGTAACTCACCAGCTGTTACTAGTAAAATCACTAGAAATCACTAAATTTTTAGTGATTTTACTAGCAAAATCTAGTAAGTTGCTAAACTGCTGCTAATAAGTTTTGGGTTGGTATCTTTGCTAGGCCGCATCCACAGAATGTCACCGTATATCTTGTATTTAATGATTTTAGAAACAGGATATTGAATTCCGACATCACGGTTTAAATGAGTTGCTAAAATCTTATCAATAAATCTCCCATCATCGACTATAACTGCTAGTTGGCCTTTACTAACGTTTAACAGTGACTATAACAACATTTTTGAAAAGAAAAATTTATAGTGTGAATGTTGAAATGAAATATATTAAAAAAAGTAAAACGTTGTCAAATGGTGACTAAAAAAGTTACATTTTTTCAAGAAACTTTGCCATCGTGTCTTTAAAGGTATCGATAGCAAGAGCTTTCAACCGCGAGTTTTCAAGATGCCTACGCTCTCTTGCTGATTCCCTGTCATCTGTTTTTTTTTCAAAAGCACTAAGTTGTTGCTGCAATTTAGTTTTTTTTTGCCGACTATCTGTTGTATGTTTTTCGATGGTCATCTTGTCCTCATTATCGTCTAACAAATTGCATGGACTATCTACATTGGTTGAATTACTTGTACTTGCAATCTGGGTTAGCCTAATTTTACGTTTTCTGCTACTTGATGCCAAAGCAATTGGCTTTACGCTAGGATCATTTCCAAATAATTCATCCATCGCATCGAAATGTTCAAATATAATAGCTTTTGCGCCAGTACTTTTAACACTCATGTTGTCTTTTTTTTCATTGTACCTTCCTTTTAGATACTTCCATTTGTTCATACATTGATCAGCAGAAAAGCTACCAATATCTTTGGATATAAGTCCCCACACTTTGTCATTCTTCATTGTTGTGGATTCAAATAAGTGGAGGTATGTCTGGTACAACCCAATGAGTTTATTTATTTGTTGATGATTCCACGTTGCTCTGTCTGCAGGTTGTCTTGCATTTGTCTGTCTCGGTAGAATGGACACACTAGAGACAGTGGATTTAATTACAGGTGCAGTGGGTTCAGGTATGGGATAAGTTGGTTCAGGTATAGGATCAGTGGATTTGGGAGCAGTAGATTCAGTTATTGGATCAGTTGGATCAATCACAGGATCGGTGGTAACGGGATCAGGCACACGGAGGTTCAAATTAAACATCTTGTTACAAGATTCACAGTCTATGTAACCTAATGATCCATCTTTATAAACAACAACAAAATTGTACATTACAAATTACATTAAAAAGTCAAGTGATTATATACTTTTCAGGTTGGACGGACTATTTTAGGTACGTGTATTAAAAAAAAAAAATGGCCCTGTCTTGGCCACTCATCAGCCCTATGATTGGTCAACTAAGATTTTCTGTAGCTGCAAAAATATTAGTCTATCGAAGTTAAGGTGAAGGAAAGATGGTCTTAGATTTTCAAGAAGGATACACTTACCTAAAATGGTCCATTTAACCTGAATCACCCTGTATACTAATAAATATTCCTAGACTCAAACCTAGACTAAGCTATTTTAACAATTTTAAGATATATATAGTTAATAATCACTATGGTCTGGAAACAAGTAGACTTAATAAACATTCACTGTAGAATATACTTAGAGTTGAAAATAATTATTCGCCTGAGGGTTAGTCCAAAATATTAGTTGTCGACATCTATAATAGAAATAGTAAAATTAATAAATAAATAAATTACACAATTACCCACCTTTCAAGGATTGAATTAGAATCAACCCATTTTCATTTGTGATGACAGATGAATTGCTGTCTAAGATTAACTCATATTGCTCATATTCCGCGGGATCAGATTCCATTCTTGTCACTTTTAATTAAAAAATTCAACTAGACGCTAACCGCAAATTCAGCTAGACGCTAACCTCAAATTAAACTAGACGCTAACAAAAAACAAATTGAGTTTGATTTGACAATTGACACTCTCGCAAGTCGGGCGAAATTATTTCATCCAGATATGTATCACCCCGGCGATACGCCCAGCCATTCCGAACGGTTTGGGTAACAAAGGTGTCGTCCAGATGTCGCCCAGGCGTTTATTCGGAACGCACCCCTGTTATCGGAGTCTATTTATTCATTCTTCACCGTTCGAATACATCGTTGAAAATTATTCACAAACATTGAAGTCATATGGTATGTTTTATACGAGTTCGGCTTATCAAAAATGTGAGTGAAAGAAAAAAACTAAAATTAAAAAAAAAAAAAAATTATAATCAATTGTAAGTTGAGCGACTAAGGGCCCAATGAAGAGTTCTGAAGATCAGAAGCTCTATATTCTGGGCCAAGAAAACACCCCTAGAAGTTTGAGCGAAATCCATGATCCGCAAGCCTGACGCTCTCCTTGTAAGTGCTTCCATATCGACATATCATCTCATATTCCCATATACCAAACGCTCATGATACTGTGATAATGATACTGGAATGAAAATGTTGATTGGAAATATAAGGAGTACAAAATATCATTTTAACTCAGCAAATTGATGTAGGAGTACATTGAACATAATAATACGCATAACATACAGGGCGACCCAGAACTCCCGCACCGCCCTGAACAGGCAGATTCCTTGTCGAATTCTAAGACGAAAATCCCTTTGCGAAAAATTCCGCAGATCAACGGTGTCCGAGTTATCGAATTTCCAAGTTAGCCATTCAGAGAGCCCAACACTGGCCGAGATAGTGCCGGCTCAAAAGTCAACAATTGGGGCAGTGCCCGCCGTCGCCTGTCTGATAATTTGGCTAGAAAATCTCATTTTTATTAATACGTAACGGATAACGGGTGGACTTTTTACTTTGACACTTCCGCCTTCCAGTCTTTGACAGCCAGGTCGTCTGCTCCTTAGTTATCGGCCGTCCAGGTTGACCGCTCCATAGTTTTAGCGGTCCAGGTCATTCACTCCATAGTTCTCGGCCGTCTAGGTCGACCGCTCCATAGTTTTAGCGGTCCAGGTTATTTGCTCCATAGTTTCAGCGGTCCAGGTCATTTTCTCCATAGTTTTAGCGATCCACGTCATTTGCTCCATAGTTTCAGCGGTCCAGGTCATTTGCCCCATAGTTCTCGGCCGTCCAGGTCGACCGCTTCATAGTTTTAGTGATCCAGGTCAGTCACTCCATAGTTCTCGGCCGTCTAGGTCATTTGCCCCATAGTTCTCGGCCGTCTAGGTCGACCGCTCCATAGTTTTAGCGGTCCAGGTTATTTGCTCCATAGTTTTAGCGGTCAGGTCATTTGCTCCATAGTTTTAGCGATCCACGTCATTTGCTCCATAGTTCTCGGCCGTCTAGGTCATTTGCCCCATAGTTCTCGGCCGTCTAGGTCGACCGCTCCATAGTTTTAGCGGTCCAGGTTATTTGCTCCATAGTTTCAGCGGTCCAGGTAATTTTCTCCATAGGCTGAGAACTATGGAGTGACTGACCTGGATCACTAAAACCATGAAGCGGTCGACCTGGACGGCCGAGAACTATGGGGCAAATGACCTGGACCGCTGAAACTATGGAGCAAATGACGTGGATCGCTAAAACTATGGAGAAAATGACCTGGACCGCTGAAACTATGGAGCAAATAACCTGGACCGCTAAAACTATGGAGCGGTCGACCTAGACGGCCGAGAACTATGGAGTGACTGACCTGGATCACTAAAACTATGAAGCGGTCGACCTGGACGGCCGAGAGCTATGGGGCAGATGACCTGGACCGCTGAAACTATGGAGCAAATGACGTGGATCGCTAAAACTATGGAGAAAATGACCTGGACCGCTGAAACTATGGAGCAAATAACCTGGACCGCTAAAACTATGGAGCGGTCGACCTAGACGGCCGAGAACTATGGAGTGACTGACCTGGATCACTAAAACTATGAAGCGGTCGACCTGGACGGCCGAGAACTTTGGGGCAAATGACCTGGACCGCTGAAACTATGGAGCAAATGACGTGGATCGCTAAAACTATGGAGAAAATGACCTGGACCGCTGAAACTATGGAGCAAATAACCTGGACCGCTAAAACTATGGAGCGGTCGACCTAGACGGCCGAGAACTATGGAGTGAATGACCTGGACCGCTAAAACTATGGAGCGGTCAACCTGGACGGCCGATAACTATGGGGCAAATGACCTGGACCGCTGAAACTATGGAGCAAATGACGTGGATCGCTAAAACTATGGAGAAAATGACCTGGACCGCTGAAACTATGGAGCAAATAACCTGGACCGCTAAAACTATGGAGCGGTCGACCTAGACGGCCGAGAACTATGGAGTGAATGACCTGGACCGCTAAAACTATGGAGCGGTCAACCTGGACGGCCGATAACTAAGGAGCAGACGACCTGGCTGTCAAAGACTGGAAGGCGGAAGTGTCAAAGTAAAAAGTCCACCCGTTATCCGTTACGTATTAATAAAAATGAGATTTTCTAGCCAAATTATCAGACAGGCGACGGCGGGCACTGCCCCAATTGTTGACTTTTGAGCCGGCACTATCTCGGCCAGTGTTGGGCTCTCTGAATGGCTAACTTGGAAATTCGATAACTCGGACACCGTTGATCTGCGGAATTTTTCGCAAAGGGATTTTCGTCTTAGAATTCGACAAGGAATCTGCCTGTTCAGGGCGGTGCGGGAGTTCTGGGTCGCCCTGTATATAGAGCTTCATGCGATACCAGAGAAAACTCAGATCAACTCAACTCACTCAGCCAAACCTATATACCTGTAATAATAACGAATTTTCTGAACATGATTTTTATCAGTGGCGTAGCCGGCATTTCTTCCTGGGGTGGGGGCCTAGGAGGGGCCGGCTTGATAAAAAAAAAAAAAAACAATTGGTTATGTATATAAAAATATTATCGATAATCTTAATCGATTGTTTCAATTTAAGTCCTTAGGATCGTTATTTTTCTGGGGTGGGCACCAAGATTATTACTGGTGGGGGGCCGAGCCCAACCTTGCCCCATCCTGGCTACACCACTGATTTTCATTAAAATTTTTGTGGCACCATTCCTTGAAAGAGTATACTTTTGAAGGTTGAGAAATGTAAATCATTTTTGTCAGGGAAGTTCAGTATAATTCTACGTTGTATGAGGGCTGTACTATTAGGCTCTGTGACTGTCTGCGTGTGTGTTCCAATTTGTCATGAATTTCTCACGCCCGAATTTTGTTAAATGCTGAAAAAGGTCGACACAGCTGCTATTTGAATCAACGATTTGCTTCAGTTGTCTAGAATGTCCCTGTCATCGAAATGTATTTTATAAAAAAAAGTGAGGTTATGTGTAACTGATCGCCCTGGTTAAAATGCCGTATAGGATTTTATAGGAACGTATAGAATTTCGTATAGAATTCAGTATTTATGTCCGACACCAGTTCATACGGTTCTATCCGCATCCTATCGCATCGACAAAATGTACTCGGGCCGCTGGACGACCTATCCGGATTATGTTCGGGCCCAAAAACCTAAGCTCGGTGATGTAAACGATTCTATACGGTCAGCGTTCGTCATCAAAATCGCGTATCAAATATTTTGAAGTCCGTCGCGGGGCTACACCCGTCCTTATCTGGTTCCGATCGCGCATTTTATATAATATCAGAGTCCCACGCGGCGCTCAGTCCGTCCCTATCAGGAATATATTCGGGACCGAAAACTTGAGCTCAGTGATGTATACGATTCTATACGGTCAGCGTTCGTCATCAAAATCGTGTCTGAAATATTTTAAAGTACGTCGCGGGGCTCCGCCCGTTCCTATCCAGTTTCGATCTTGCACTCGATGAGATCAACATAAACATTCAAAGTCCGATGCAGGGCTCTATCTGTCCCCGTCGGGCTTCAATGCTGCGCATTGCAAGGTGACAGAAATATTTGCTGTTCGTGTCATTATTTCTAAGTCCTAATCGGGGGCTCTGTCCGTACCTATCCGGTTTCTATGTAATGTACATTACTTCAATATTTTCTCGTAAGGCGGCGACCACCGCTTTCGATATTCTCGCGAGTGCCACTTATAGGAGTTGGTGAGTATATATAGAGGCTGAAGATGTCATCTAATATAAGCGTCGCCTAATTCCTGTATTGGTTATGTGCTATCAGTATGTATGATGTCAATATATGGGCTCCCCCTAAAGCGCTGATGGTTTGAAAAAAAGAAAAGTTAAAAAAAAAAAAAACAAAGACTGCGATGCCATGCTATGTTAATTGATGTAATTTTTGTACGTTTCGGATAGGACCTTAATCCGAGCATACTTTTATGTGCGCCTACATTACGGATTCAACCGAATACGCTCCGCATAGAACCGCATACGCAGGGGGCATCCTACACTCCGTATGAAACCTATAAGAGGCGCACCGATATTTAAAAAAATCGCGGTTCCGTCACGTATAGATCCGGATAGGAACATCGATGGGGCGTCCGAATAGAATGGTATAGAACCGTAAGGAATCGGGATTCAAAATACGACACTTTGCTGGTTCGGGCCGTATAGAATTTAAACTCTGGATTCTTATCCGGCATTTTGACCAGGGCGTCTTACGTATGGTGAACTTCATATCCCTGCTCAAAATCCCGGACAGAAAACCGGATAGGCGGAATTGTATCCGCCTGTATACGTCCGAGTTCTGGTTCTTGTGTACCTGGAAACTTCTGGTCCTGTCCGGAATTTTGACGGTCCAATATTTTCTCGTGTCAGCATTCCTATCGGGTTCTATCCGGAAAGTAACCCCGCCCTAGGCATTTTTCCTGTATGGTTCTATCCGGATCCAATTTCAAAAAATTGAAGTTTTTTTTTTTTTTTCTTTTGTTTTTCGTTTTTTTATCTTTTTTTTTTCGTTTTTTTTTCTTTTTTTTTTCGTTTTTTTTTCTTTTTTTTTTTTTTATCTCAAGTATATAGATGATATTTTCCGCCTCTATATATACTCACCAACTCCGATAAGTGGTACTCGCGAGAATATCGAAAGCGGTGGTCGCCGCCTTACGAGAAAATATTGAAGTAATGTACATTACATGGAAACCGGAAAGGTACGGACAGAGCCCCGATTTCAACTTTGAAAATCTTTGTCCGTATCTATCCGGTTTCGGTCACGCAAATCATAATGTGATTACTATATTTACATCAAATCTTCAAAGTTGGAATCGGGGCTCTGTCCGTATCTATCCGGTTTCGTACCCGCAAATCATAAAGTCATTAAATTTACATCGAATCTTCAAAGTTGGAATCGGGGGGCTGTCCGTATCTATCCGGTTTCGGTCCCGAAAATCATAACGTGATTATCAATTGATACGGCACGAAATCGGATAGAGCCCCAATTCCAACTTGGAATATTAGCTGTATTGATAATCACGTTATGATTTGCGGGACCGAAACCGGATAGGTATACGGATAGAGCCCCGAATCCAACTTGGAAAATTTGATGTAAATAATCACGTTATGATTTGCGGGAACGAAACCGGATAGGTACGGACAGAGCCCCAATCCCAACTTGGAAAATTTGATGTAAATAATCACGTGATGATTTGCGGGATCCAAACCGGATAGATACAGACAGAGCCCCGATTCAAACTTAGAATATTAGCTGAGGTGATGCGCTTGTTCCGGAAACAGTCCAGACAAGACCAGTCTAAAAACCAGATTAATTTTTTCAACCGACAGGATGCCGATTGGTCCGGATAAGTTACCCCGTCGCGGATTCTCCGGGCCGGATTGAATGCAGACAAGGCTCGCGCAAAATCCAGACAGGAATTTTCGACCGGATAGGGTATAGACCACAGACAGACAGATACGCGATCTGGTCTTGTCTGGAAACTTGTCCGAAAAGCTATCCGCTCCTGTCGATTTCCGTCTGGGATTTTGAGCAGGGATTATCATGATGTTTTATAACAATTCCAAGGAATGAATTGGTATTATCTACCTTGATATATGATAAAAGTGGCAGTTTAGTTTGTTAAATACTTACTTTTAATATGTTTAAAGCGATGGGATAGCTTATGCACTTTCACTGCCGCATTTACTTATTTTTTTCGGCATAGGCATTGAAAAGTCACTTTTTGACGCCTGTTTTTGATCCACAAAGTGTCACTTTATACGGTTGGTTTCAGAACTGCCCTATAAAGTCTTTATACGGCAGTCTGGATGCCCAGTTCGAAGTGCGCATTTCAAAGCTGCCGTATAAAGTCTTTATACGGCAGTTTCGATGCGCGGTTCAAAGTGCGCGACAGATCGCACCATAACCTCACTCTTCGTCTAGTGAATCTCAACAGGCGTCAAAGTGACTTTTCATGCCTATTTCGAAAAAAATACAGTATGGGGCGCACCCGTAAACCGTTTTTGACTCTAATACTGATTTCAGAACTCGCTTCCGGCTCGCCTTTAGCTCGTCCTGAAATCATTATTCTCGCCGAAAAACACTTGGTTTACGGGCATGCCACATAATATACTAGTGTTTGGTATAAGTTAGTGGAAATATCGGATATCAAATACAACATTCGGATTGTCTGGCTTTTTCGGAATATTACTTTTTGTAACACTGTATGGAAAGTTCTTACTTTGTGTATCGAAAATTGTACGGAAAATAGCAGATTCCTGATGATCTTACAAAGTGTGCGGGAATGTTGATTCCCGCACATTTATCCATTCAAAGTGTGGGGGAATCAACATTCCCGAAGAAGTTTTTCCGTCGAGTATAGTACTAGTACTTTTCGATACTAGTGTGAAAGTGTTGATTCTCGGACGAGTGTGAAGTTTTTCGCCCGAGCGAAGCGAGGGTGACAATCACACTCGTCCGAGAATCATCTTTCGCACGTGTATTGAACTTCATTTTTCAACACAGCGTACGGTAAGTTGAATTTTATGCACGCGAAGCGTGCGCAAAATCGAATTTTGCGCACGCCGTGTGGAAATTTTTTTTTAATTTCGATTTCGCGCACGCTTCGCTGCATTTCCCTTCCGCCGCGCCCGTCGCAGACTCAATTGTTACTCGGGGCCACTGATATAACAATGTGAATGCAGTGAAGAATATCGCGGCTGTGCCACACGCGGCCCCGCGCAAATTTGAAAAATTGTTGACGTCGATTACTAGAAGTCCGCTATTGCGAACTAAAAACTGATTACGGAATCAAAAAGTGTATATCCTGACGATAATTTTGAGCCGGCTCAGGTTCGTCCGTACCGATCGGTTCTGCAAATCGCACCATTGGACCTTTTTGCACCTGGCGTCCAGGTTTGTGAATATTTTTGGATTTACCAAATTGTATCTGTTAAAGCAGATTGGAAATAGTGAGGAGACGGGAGAGTAAAAAGTACACAGCACTTTTAATAGTATGCGGTTTATTCAATTGAAACAAAAAAAACTTATTATGTCTACTTTCATCCTTATGTACTGACTAGTCCTGCGACACCATAACGACGACTGACCATGACTGCGTGCCATGTCCGTTGCGCAGCTCGACGAACATGCCCGACAATATCCGAGCATGTATCTTATGTATTCACGAAATGCTTAAACCTAATTCTCAACACTACCGCCGTTTGAGCGTTTTGTGTTGACCTGTATCATGTTCAGTTTTTCGCGCAATTTTCTGAAACTGTCTTTCGGCAGTGCTTTCGTAAAAATATCAGCACGCTGCTCTTCTGACGGAATATACTTTACAGTTAATTCTTTATCATTGACTTTATCGCGTATGTAGTGAAAACGAATGTCGATGTGTTTTGTCCTTTTATGCCACACCGCGTTTTCTACTAGTTTTATTGCGCTTTGATTGTCTACGTGAAGCGTAGTTTGACTCTCACATTGACATTCGATTTCTGTGAGCAGTCTTCTCAGCCAAATTATTTCTCTAGCAGCTGTTGATGCAGCTACATATTCAGCCTCAGTCGTACTGAGAGTGACCATTTTCTGTCTTTGAGAGGACCATGTGACTGCTCCGTTCGCTAAGCAAAACACATACCCTGTCGTTGATCTTCTGGTACCTATATCCCCAGCGAAGTCTGAATCTGAAAACCCTAGCAACTCAGATTCGCTACCGCCGCTTCTGTACATTATTCCAAAATCAATCGTTCCTACCAGATATGCAAATATGCGTTTTACGGCGCGCCAATGTTCCTCATTATGATTGGCTAAGTATTTACTTACTGAACTAACTGCGTATGCGATATCAGGTCGCGATACGGCTGCCAGGAAAACAAGAGACCCTACTGCTTCTCTGTAAGGTACATTATTTGACTTTACTGCATCTTTCTCACAGGGAGACAATATCGTATGAGGATCAGCAGGCACACTTACAGCTTTTGCATTGCTCATATTGAATTTTTCAATTATTTTCTTTGTGTAAGCAGTCTGATGTATTATCAGTGACTTTTCTTTTCTATTTCTAACTATTTGCAATCCCACATACACACTCGAATCGCCTAGCGTTATCTTAAAGTTATCTCTTAATCTATTCACAATAATTTCTAGAGTCTTTACTGAGTTTGCGGCGACGAGTCCGTCGTCAACAAATAGGGCTAATAGCACTGGTTCGTCACTGACTCTACCGACAAACACGCACTTGTCGGCCTCACACTCTTTAAAAGCGAACTCATTTAAGAACTTTTTGAATCTAAGATTCCAACATCTTGGAGCCTGCTTGAGACCGTGCAAGGATTTTTCCAATTTACAGACCACATTTTCCACTACACCATTTTCCGAGTCTTCCATGTTGTTTAGCCCTTCTGGAATCTTCATGAAGACAGTTTCATCCAGCTCTCCGTATAAGAATGCCGTCTGGATGTCGAACTGCATCAGGTCTAGATCCTTCTTCGCTGCTATCGCCAGGAGTACTCTGATGGAGTCATAGCGAACAACCGGAGCGAACGTGTCGGTGTACTCGACTCCGTATTGTTGCATGCATCCCAATGCACACAACCTCGCCTTGAATCGAGCTTGGTCTGCTTCTGGATCAATCTTCACACGAAAAACCCATTTAGAGTCTATTACCTTCATATCCGATGTCCTTGGCACAATCGACCAAGTGTGATTGACTTTGTGTGCATTCAACTCTTCTTGGATCGCTTTATGCCACTGCGCGGCATTTTTTCCAGTAGTTGCTTCTTTGTATAAGGTCGGAGTGAGATACTCAGCTACATCTACCACGTATCTTATCGGTGGTTGAATCGTTGCTCGATCCCTTAGAGCACGCTGGTTTTCTGCAGGCCGTGCAGCCGCGACGTCTTCTTCTACCAGCTGCTCGTTTAGTATCTCTGGTCCACCTTCTTCTACCTCTTGAAAATCATCATCTTCATCTTCTTCGATGCTTCTGCTTCCAGGTAGAATTATCTCATCAGTCTCATCTTCCGGTTCTTGCATTTTCACTGCAATCTTTCCGACTCGCTCTCGGAATACCACGTTTCTCGACACGCTAACTTTCTTTGACACTGGGTCGTAGATTCGGTAGTTAGTAGAATCTTCCTGGTACCCCACAAAAATGACTTTGCGAGCTTTGTTGTCGAGTTTCTTTGTGAATTGCTTCGGTATTAACACGAATGCCACTGAACCAAATATTTTTAAGTGTCTCAGATCCGGAGGCTTTCCCACCCACATCTCATAAGGTGTCACTCCGTTTGTTGACCACACTGTTCTGTTCAGCACATACACCGCCGTGTTCACAGCTTCCGCCCAAAAGCTCAAAGGCAAATCCTTTGCATGGATCATCGTACGAGCGCTTTCTACTATCGTACGGTTATCGCGTTCCGCCTTGCCATTTTGTTGCGGAGTGTACGGCGCCGTGTTTTCTTTCTTTATACCGCGTGATTTTAGATACTCATCCATATTTCGATTACAGAACTCGAGTCCATTATCCGATCTCAAAATCTTCATAGTTCGACCGAACTTGTTGGCGACTAACTTTTCAAATTCTTTGAACTTCTCAAACACTTCCGACTTGTGTTTTAAGAAATACACGTGCCTATAGCTACTCGCATCGTCCTTGAAAGTCAAGAAATATCTCGAACCACTGAGAGAGTTTTCCGACATCGGCCCGCACACATCCGTATGCATTACTTCACCAGGCTTAGTCGATACCTTTCCCGAGTGTTCTATGAACTTGAGTTGATGAGCTTTACCGAGCTGACAGGGTTCACAGAAAAAGTCACTTATGCCTGACAGCGTTATACCGCTTACTAGACCCTTTTTCACCATTTCACGTATCGCACGTTCACCCACATGACCCAGTCTCTCATGCCAAACACTCAAGTTTGCGGTCGCTACGTTAGCTTCCTCAACACTCCCCGGTATCACTACTTTGAAAAACATTCGGTAAACGTCATTGTTTTGTTTAGCTCCCGACGCGACTATTTTATTATTAAACACTAATTTCACGTACTTGTCTCGGAATCTTACTTCAATTCCTTTATTTGTACAGACACCAACCGAAAATAAATTCTTACGAAGTCGCGGCACATACAGTACGTTTTCTATTCGACCGTCTTGCCACACGCCATCCACAAGCTTTTTGATTATGACTGTTCCTTCGCTGGCAATATCACATTGCCCGTTATCACCCAACGCTATTACATCACCAGACGTATTAACTCGATAGTCGGTAAGCCAATCCCGCCGGTGGGTCAGATGCCTTGACGCACCGCTGTCGGTAAGCCAGATTTCGTTTTGACTCATCGACATCAGATCTTTTAATTGCTTACTCGAGAATTCTTCAGGGGGAGCCACATTAACTTTCGGAACACTGTTCACTGGCGTTTTTGCACCTTTTTCAGCAACAAACGCACAATCACCAGATTTTTCAACGTCTTTCTTTTGTCGTTCGTTTTTGCAGGAGCGCGCGTAGTGCCCCATCTGATGACAACAATAGCACTCTATATCTTTCTTTGGTTTCTTCGTTATCTTCTTATTCTTTTCGGTTTTGGTTGCCGCCAATGCAATCGCTGCATCGTCTTCCACACTGAGTCGCACATCTTCCCTTATTAACCTTTCTTGCAGATAATCTATCGTCTGCCGACCAGGTTCAACACTTTCCCATGCCGCCCGAAACATGGTGTACTTGGGAGTTAGTCCTGCTAGTATCTTGGCCATTATTGTGTCATCCGACACCTGTTCGCCAATATCACGCAGTTGTCCCGCCATGTTTTGTATCGTGGACACATGTTGTATCGCTGAGTCATTCGCACTCATCTTGTGCTCATGAAATTTTTGCAGGGAATATTTCTAAATTTTTCAAGATTTTTTACACTCATTTCAGATAAATGGTGACGAGTTGAAGTTGACGTACGGCGATGGACTCCGAAAAACTACGTTTTTTAACTTTTCGGAGATCATAACGGCTTTCACGACTTTTACATGGAAATTTGCGAACAACCATTAGACGCAGGAAACTTGGCGCTTTCCGATCTTTCCAGACTCGATGCTCTACCAATTTTCCTGTAGAAGTTATGATCACTCCAACAGAGGGGCCAAACCTTTTGAAATAGACAGTAGGTCAGGGGCACATGCATGGGGAATGCGTTAATGATATACGATCGTGAGTTGTGAAGGCATATCTGATCAATAAAAAATGCTCCGAACGCAGACCAGACATTGTGGCAAAATGGATGATGTATAGTCATTGACGAACGAAGATTACCGAGTAAAAATGATTTTATAGAATTGTTTTATATAATTCTATAGAAATATTGGCCCGATAGAAATATATAGAATTCTATGTAATTTTTTAAAATTCTATAAAATTCTATATATTTCTATCGGGCCAATATTTCTATAGAATTATATATACTTCTATAAGATTATATATAATTCTGTATAATTCTGTAAAATTCTATAAAATTATACTGAAGCCGGATTCTTTCCTTAATTTGGAACGAAAAGAATAACAAAGCATGGTTAGATTTTTTAAAAATCGAGTAAAAATGATTTTATATAATTATATATAATTATATAGAATTGTATAGAATTATATATAAAAATCCATGTAATTTTTATAGAACTTTATATAATTATATATAACTTAATAGAACGACGAAATTCATAACGTAATTTTACAGAGTTATATAGAATCATATAGAGTTCTATATAGGATCCAAAACAAGTTTATAAGTGGGTTTTATAACTCTATAAAGTTATATGTAGTTATATAGAATTCTATAAAACTTACATATAAGCTTATTTTGGATCCTATATAGAACTCTATATAATTCTATATAACTCTATAAAGTTGTATATAATTATATAGAGTTCTATAAAACCCACTTATGAGCTTGTTTTGGATCCTATATAAAACTCTATATGATTCCATATAACTCTATAAAGTTATATATAATTATATAAAGTTCTATAAAGTTATATATAATTATATAAAGTTCTATAAAACCTACATGGATTTTTATATATAATTCTATATAATTCTGTACAATATTCTGTACAATTCTATACAACTTTTATATAATTATATAAATAATTATATATAATTATATAAATAAAATAATTTTATATAATTATACAAATAATTCTATATAATTATATAAATAATTCTATATAATTCTATAAAATCATTTTTACTCGGGTTCTTCTTGTCCTGTTTTTTTTAATGGACTTACCGAATGATCGTGGTATTCTAACACTGGTCTGTCTGTTACAATAAGTATTATAAACTTTCATAGGAGTTCAATCATCTCCTACCTACGCCGACGAGGGTTTATTGAACTGAGTCTTTGTAAAATGAACTATATTAGGTAATATAACATTACAATATGCTTGTGAGTGCGTATTTATTTTCAAAAATTAACTATAAATTGTAGTACATCATATATACCTTTGGCGATAAGTAATATCGTATCGATGCTGCAAAGTCGAGGACCAGTTTGGAATTCTTAGCCAGGGATGCCTTACAAGTAGTTACTATAGGATCTGTCATTAGTCAATTAGAATTTAAGAATCAATATCTCGGGTTTTACTCGTCGTAGAGAAATGTGCAGAATTTATATAGTATACACGGACATCAATATAGAAGAAGAATCTTGATATAGGATGGAGGGGGCAAAATGGCGACCCCAAAAAATTTTCCTACCTTTTCAAAATTAAAAAACATTTTAAATTTCATTATTTACATTGCTTTAGCAAACTTTAAATCTTGACAACTTGGGGAGAGAGGCGGTCAGAATAGGCAGAAAAAAAAAAAAGTAAAAAGTATTTCAAAGTAAATACGAAAGCAAATTTAGAACATTTTTTAATTTTGAAAAATTCCGAAAATTTATAAGGGTGCCTATTTTGCCCGCAATTTTTGAACTTTTCAGGGAAGGGCGTATAAAATTCGACATCAGTGAGGCTATCATTTTTTGGTGAAAATTCGCAGATCCATCGATTTGAACCTCGATTTGAAGCGTTAGTTTCTTAGGGTGGCCATTTTGCCCCCCTCATCCCTATGTTATAGGAAAAGCAATAGAATTCATCATCGTTATAATATAAAATTATATTCATCCCGCTTTATTCATGGAGGGCATCCTGAAGCCTAAGAGTTTGAATCACTCCTTTCCACCAGTAAGCAGAGAGTTTTGCGGTTCTGTTTCTGTGGATACTGTTGAAGTCTACACTTACGATACCAAAGGGCTCCCTGTGAGTGAAATATGGAAAAATTAAAAAGGAAACGCCCGAATCAGTACATGGAAGAAACTGGTTGGCGTCAAAATTACTCACGTGTAACCGGAAGTTAATTGAAAATTATCCAGAAGGCTCCAGACCGTATACCTAAGGATATGACAACCGTCTCGCTTTATGGCTATAAGTAATTCCTTCAGGTATGAATGAAAGTAATTTATTCGCTCGTAATCCTGTAATTCACCATGGTCGGGATAGCCATTTTCAAAAACATACACCGGTGGATTATTGTATTCCTCTTTAATCTTCCGTAGCAGATTGCCAAATCCTTTCGGGACGACCTGAATCAATAATTTCGGCGCTTAGGTTTGGAATTCGAACCACGATTATGCAAGCATAATGTTAGTTTTATGTTTACTTTCAACCAGAAGGCCGATCCAGTAGCCCATGTGGTATCGGTGAGAGATTTTATCCCCGAATCAGTGTTCCATTTCCCAAATGCTTCATCTGGATCATGTATAAAGGTCCGGGAGGTATAGTGATTGAGGCCAAAGTAATCCGCTGTTCCTCTGTGTGTCAGCAGAAAATGAGGTTTTTGATATAGTCAAGTCTAAACTGCTGACGTTGAATTCCATGTATTAGAGGATACATACTTGATGTACGATATCCATTCTGGAGAGAATTCGGGAAGACGTGATTTCGAATAACCTTGCATCTTACTGATCATGGCTATTCGCGTTTTTACTATTGGCGGATAGTCGCCGATGTAGATAGGATGTACTAAAATGCCACAATCGAATTGAAAAGCGGTGTCAGCGGCACTAGTATCGCCTGAATCATCCAGAACAAATCCGTCACAGGCAGCCGTTAAGCCAATTTGACCATGTTGAGATGCTCGGAATTCCTTATCATACATATGATAGGTCTTCGCGTGAGCTTTCAAAATGTTGTGCTGGCACAGGTACATCCCAACATCGAGTAGGTCTTTACCTAGAAAAAGGCGATGATACGATAGACATCTTCATGGTCATTATGCTTAAGGTCCATCCCTAGTCGCTCACCTTCTTTTGGTCGAAAAAGAATTGGATGGTTACACATTTCGATTATTATACGAGCCCAGGCGTCGAAAACGCAGAAACATAATACACAGCGCCAATTCAAATTCAATTCCGAACACATACGTCCAAAAACATGTTAGTTTCATGCGAAAATAGAGTCTACAGATTGTTTTTACGTAATTCGAATGTCAGTTTCCTCGGCGGCCATGATTATGAAAGTCGTCCACTGAGTTCAGCCGGCCCGGGAGGTAAAACAGGCCAAACGGGCGCTTGGCAGGCCACCGCGTTACACGATGCGTGGTCCCTGACAGCTGACTATTTCGATCGGTGTGTCAGACAGATCACGCATCATGTAACGTGGTGGAAAAAATTGACATTCGAACTGTGTAAAAACAATCTGTAGACTCTATTTTATCACGAAACGAACATGTTTTTGGACGTATGTGTTCGGAACTGAATTTGAATTGGCACTGTGTATTTAGTTTCTATGTTTTCAACGCCTGGGCTCGGATAATAATCGAAATATGTCACCCTTCCATTCTTTATTCGATCAAACGGAGGTGGGCGACTAGGGATGGGCCTTAACATTGCAGACTGGAAGGTCGGCATTTTTATAAATGTAACAAATTGTGACAAACCAGGACTCATCCACTTTTGGCCATGGTAACCCTTGCAGAGCTGCTGCGGTTCGTTAATAGTAGAAAAAATTTTCACTTTTGGCCCCAATTCCTTGAAAATAATTCTGGCGTAATCTACAAACCAGTTTACCATTAGCTCGTTGGTCCATCCACCCATGTCTTCTAGCATTTGCGGGTGGTCAAAATGGTACAAGGTTACAACGGGCTCAATACCGTTGGCGAGCAATTCGTTGGTCAAATTTTTGTAATATTGTATACCATCTCTGCTTATCTTATTCGCAAGTCCAGTCGGCAAGACTCGTGGCCAGCTGATCGAAAATCTATAGTAATTTAACTAAAAAAAGGACGGCTATTAATGAACCATAAACCAGTTTCGTCAATGGTTTGTATCTATCGATTGTCAACTTACTCCAATGTCTTTCAACAATTGGACATCCTCTTTGTATTTGTAGTAAGAGTTGCAAGCCACATCTGCGTTGCTGTGGTCTGCTAAATTCGATGGTTCGTTATGTGTATACCAATCCCAAGCGCTTACTCCTTTGTCTGTAACAATTGGCCAGGGGGAAAATTGCACTAATTTTAAGTTGATTCTTGTTAAGGTGCTTTCCTAGGCAATTCCACCAGTCCTGAAAACATCGTGAAAAAATGTGATATTAAACGGAATATCTCTGCCTGGGCACCGAAATCAATGAAACAAAATACGTCGCGCAATTCTATGTGCGACTCCGAACATGTACAGCCCAAAAAATGTTCGTTTTGCGCGAAAATAGAGAAGATATCCATGAAAAACGGTTTTAGAAACGTTTTTCATGGATATCTTCTCTATTTTCGCGCAAAACTAACATTTTTTGGGCTGTACATGTTCGAAGTCGCACATAGAATTGCGCGACGTATTTTGTTTCATTGATTTCGGTGCCGAGGCAGAGATATTCCGTTTAATATCACATTTTTTCACGATGTTTTCAGGACTGGTGGAATTGCCTAGGAAAGCACCTTAATTAACGTTTGCGGTTCAAGAAACCATAACTGTGATAGATATAGGTATCTAGAGCAGGGGTCGGCACACTCATGAGTCCAAAGAGTTAAAGCTGTTAATCCTGTTAACCCGTTCACCGGTACTAATCCTTTTAACGCCATTTCTTGGATTTCGGTAAGTATGGGTGGGGATATGCAGGTATGACAAGACCCGGACGGTCGGACGCAGTTCTTGCCATCGCAAATAGAGCAAACCACACCTTAGTTCCTTTTATTTCTCCTAAACGCTGCCCCTACCATCGCATTTCTAGGTAAGGACGAGTGACCGTTTTCAGGTAGACCGAGGGGATTCACGGTCGCACTAATTGACACTTAGAGCCGTCCTGGCTCGGCGAGCCGGAGTGGCCGACCCCTGATCTAGAGCATATACCCCGTCTACCTGAAAACGGTCACTCGTCCTTACCTGGAAGTGCGATAGTAGGGGCAGCGTTCAGGAGAAATAAAAGGAACTAAGGGGTGTGCGTTCTATTTGGGACAGCAACAACTGCGTTAGACCGTCTAGGTCTTTTCATACCTGCATATCCCCACTCATACCTACCAAAATCCAAGAAATGGCATTAAAAGGATTAGTGCCGGTGAACGGGTTAAGTGGATTTACAGCTTAGGCTCTTTCGACTAATGAGTGTGCCGGGGTATGATCTAGAGGGTGGTCATAAAGTAGGGGAGACCGGGGATAAAAGTATGTAACTTCTTACCCGTGTTATTTTTATCCCCGGTCTTCCCTACGTAGAATCGTTGACACTACAAGGTTGTGGGATCCTTATCAAAAATGAAGTTGTAGCCGTGAGTTGGATTTTGGTTCAAACATAGTATATTCCAAAATGAAACAAAAGTAGCTAGTTCAATTTTTTCCGGACAATCGTTTATCAGCATATATTTAAAATGTAATTTTGAACTACATTAGTGATGTCCGGTTTCAGCAACGACGAATAACTTTTATTCGTTGAATAACTTTATTCACTAACCTAGGAATTGCATTTTTACATTGACAATGTAATTTTCTTGGTCGAATTATGTTATCCTATTGATAAATCGTTATTCTTAGCTATAAACTTGATTTGTATCATATGAAAGGACATTTTAAATATAAAAATGCAATTCCCAAATCAGTGAATAAAGTTATTCAATAAATAAAAGTTATTCGTCGTTGGTGAAACCGGACATTAGACATATATAACTAGTAAGGTATGTCGGAATAGTACTTTCCACATTGCAGGCGCAAAGTTCGATTTTGCGCATGCTTCGCGTGCATAAAATTCAACTTAACGCGCGTTGTGTTAAAAAATAAAGTCCGATACACGTGCGAAAGATGATTCTCGACTCGTGTGATAGTCACCCTCGCTTCGCTCGGGCGAAAAACCTCACACTCGTCCGAGAATCAACACTTTCGCCCTAGTATCGAAAAGTGCTAAAAAAGCTGCGCAAAGTTCATCACTCGAGCTGGCGTAGGTAGCAATAAACCTATCCTCCCGTGTTGCACACGATATTTTTTATTACACGTGCATGGAAACACCGATTTTCCGAGCCGAATTTCCGATCTATAGTATGTTAGTGATATCTGATGACAACTGTCGACGTAACCTGTAAACACAAACGGGGTCCAGGGGCGAAGCCCCGGTAGGGGGTTCGGGGGGGGGGGGGGGGGGGGGGGGGGAAGCTTCGCCCCCCGAACTACTAAAAAAATAGATTTTCATTTGAAACAATAAGAGTAGTCAACGTGTTAAGAATAAAATCTGAAAAAAATTCTAATTCCTACACATCTTCTATTCAAAATATAATTCCCACCATATTTATGGACATTGTCCCTGAATTTTATATTCAAAATTATTACGATATAGCACATTCCCGACTGCCTGCCTTCTGCAATTTTCTCTCTTGAATAGCACTGCTTGAAAATGTTTAAGGCCAACGCGCACTACACCGCTGCGATCGGCACCGAAGTTTCATTAACATGCTTTTCTTATGTTTTTTGTGGAAGTATGCACGCACACTCCTAAGAAAGCATGTTAATGAAACTTCGGTGCCGATCGCAGCGGTGTAGTGCGCGTTGGCCTTTAAACAGATCTTCCAACGCAACGAGGTACAGACAACGATGTAAACATACCGCTACAAAGTATGCGGTCGTCGGTGTGGGGTGTGCTATCACTCAGTGCCCAGAATCTATTCCCGCACGCAAAAACGTAAACAAACCATTCCCGTACGCTAAAAGAATTCATTACCGCACGTTAAATTACATGCGGGAAAAGGGCACTTTGTGCACCTAAAACCGTGTGCAAAAACGAACTTTGCGCACGCCGTTTGGAAATAGTACTTTTCGATACTAGTGCGAAAGTGTTGATTCTCGGACGAGTGTGAGGTTTTTCGCCCGAGCGAAGCGAGGGTGACAATCACACGAATCGAGAATCATCTTTCGCACGTGTATCGAACTTCATTTTTCAACACAGCGCTCGTTAAGTTGAATTTTATGCACGCGAAGCGTGCGCAAAATCGAACTTTGCGCACGCCGTGTGGAAATAGTACATTTCAGTATGAGTATGGAAAGGCTTTTTTGACAAAACGAGAGGTTTACGGCACGAGCCGAAGGCGAGTGCTGTAACTCGTTTCGTCAAAAAGTCTTTACGTACAAGTAACGATTATATTTTTTCATCAGGAAAGCCACAAAATCGCGACGAAGTCGCGATTTTGAGGCTAGAATGATGAAAAAAATATTTTTGCCTTTTTTTACCAGTTACCTTTTGAAACGGCAGCGAAAATCGCCTAGAAGATTCTCAGGTAGTAGCCTCGCGATTGCAAAATTTTAGGAAGTGATTAAAATTTTGACTATAAGTACATAATTGAATGCATGATACATATAATATTAAAATTTGGATACGATTGACCACAGCGAACCTAAGATATTTGCCATTAAAAATGATACTTTTCCCAACCCAAACGTAGAAATAGGCGAGTTTGTCGCTTGTTGAAAATGAACAAAACACGGTATTTCTCAATGAAGACGTGCGCGTTGGGAAACGGCGAACCATTTCTCCACTAGTGGGCAAAAACAGTTTTTGCCCACTAGTGGAGAAATGGTTCGCTGTTTCCCAACTTGCACGTCATTCATTGAGAAATATCGTGTTTTGTTTATTTTTAGCAGGCGACAAAATCGCCTAATTCTACGTTTTCGTTGGGAAATAGTGCATTTCAGTATGAGTATGGAAAGGCTTTTTTGACAAAACGAGAGGTTTACGGCACGCCGAAGGCGAGTGCTGTAACTCGTTTCGTCAAAAAGTCTTTACGTACAAGTAACGATTATATTTTTTCATCAGGAAAGCCACAAAATCGCGACGAAGTCGCGATTTTGAGGCTAGAATGATGAAAAATAGTATGTGGAACTCGTGGGCAATGACGATTTGAGGTGAGTGTGATATCCGCACTCGCCTTCGGCTCGTGCAGATAACTTCACACTCACTCAGAAGCGTCATGTTTGCCCACTCGATGCACAATATACTATTTTGTACATGCATATTAAGGTGGTTCATTTGGAACTTTTATTTTTTTTTTTCGCCTCCCACCTGAAAACTTGGTGCCAAATTCGGAAAAAAAATTCTCCCTAAATCGGAGACCATGACAAAAAATATTTAGAGGTCGCTACCGAGGAATAAAGAAAACATCAATCATTTTCGCTGTATCATTCATGATTGACTCATGAGCGAAAAAAAATTAAAAATAAAAAAACAAAAAAAAAAAAAAAATTAATAAAAATCAAAAAATACCATGCCCAGCAAACACAGTTGTATTACATTTGCATAACCGTAATGCTACATGGTATACCATGTAACGTAACCTCAGTAACACACCAGTCTAACATGGGAGTTAGAATTTCCCACTCACTGGTAGTATAGTTCGTGCATAACGAATGTGTAACATTGTTACACCATGAGTTATCGTTGTTATATAACAGCAATACGTTCGTTACTCTATGATAAATGTAACTGTTATGTAACAGCAATACGTTTGTTAGTCTACATGATAAATGTAGCTGTTATATAACAGCAATACGTTCATTACACTGGAATGAATCTGGGTTTCATATAATAAATACTGCAAGTAAACTCGATATATATTTATATGTTATTATTCGGAGGATTATTATTTGTAAATCATAATATATTGACAACCCGGGAAAAAATGATCAGGCATGATCATGCCTGTTCATGTATGATCAGGCATGAAATTAGACATGGTCAGGCCTGTTTATGTATGATCAGGCCTGAAATTAGACATGATCATGTCTGTTCATGTCTGATCATGCCTGATGCCAGACCTGAACCTGTCTGTTCATGCATGAACAGGCATAATCATGTCTGAATCGCTAAATACGTTAGGGCCTGTTCATGCATGATCATGTCTGTTCATGTCTGATCATGCCTGATGCCAGACCTGATCCTGTCTGTTCATGCATGAACAGGCATGATCATGCCTGAATTGCTAAATACGTCAAGGCCTGTTCATGCATGACCATGCCTGTTCATGTATGATTATGTCTGATGCCAGACCTGAACCTGTCTGTTCATGCATGAACAGGCATGATCATGTCTGAATCGCTGAATACGTTAAGGCCTGTTCATGCATGAACAGGCATGATCATGCCTGAATTGCTAAATACGTCAAGGCCTGTTCATGCATGACCATGCCTGTTCATGTATGGTGATGTCTGATGCCAGACCTGATCCTGTCTGTTCATGCATGAACAGGCATGATCATGTCTGAGGCGCTGAATACGTTAAGGCCTGTTCATGCATGACCATGCCTGGAAGGTTTAAAACCTCCAGCTCTGATCAGGCCTGATACGTTGGTACATGTCTGACTAAACATGAACAGACATGATCATGTCTGATATTATAAATTGATTCAAACATGATCATGCATGACCATGTCTGTTCATGTCTGATATTTTGGATTATCTATACTTCAATAGATATACTTCAAATAAGTAATTTTTTTTTTTTTTGCTGAAAAAAGTGGAACGGTCATCTTGCCTCACATTCCCTAAAATACAAAAATAATCTTAGAATCGTTAGATCATCATAATCAATAAAGGGCATCGTAAGGATTGATAAAAACTTCGTGACGAATACCATATATATACTGCACATTCTAAAAGTTTCAATTATCAAATACGTGAAGTAGCGAAGTGGTATAAGCTTCGACTGATACGCAGAAGGACCTGGGTTCGAATCCCAGTACTAAACAGTGAAAAAATTTTAATCCACAAAAAAAAGTTGATGATCAGAAACCCGGGAAAAAATGATCAGGCCTGATCAGACATGAACAGGCATGAGTCTTCAGACCTGATCAGACATGAACAGGCATGAGTCTTCAGACCTGATCAGACATGAAAAATGACCGGGACTGAACAGGCCTGATCAGGTCTGTTCATGTCTGATCAGGCCTGTTCAGTCCCGGTCATTTTTCATGTCTGATCAGGTCTGAAGACTCATGCCTGTTCATGTCTGATCAGGCCTGATCATTTTTTCCCGGGCAATTGAAAAAAAAAAAAAAAACAGTTGATTGAATTAAAAAATTATATGAACTATCGTTTTTATATCTTTTATATGTCGCAGTGATCGGAAATTATGGTTATTTCTGATCATTAACTTTTTTTTGTGGATGAAAATTTTTTCACTGTTTGGTACTGGGATTCGAACCCAGGTCCTTCTGCGTATCAGTCGAAGCCTATACCACTTCGCTACTTCACGTATTTGATAAATAAAACTTTTAGAATGTGCAGTATATATATGGTAGTCGTCACGAAGTTTTTATTAATCCTAACCATGCCCTTTATTGATTATGATGAAAGAACGATTCTAAGATTGGTTTTGTATTTTAGGGAATGTGAGGCAATATGACCGTTCCACCATGAATGAACCAACGTATCAGGCCTGATCAGAGCTGGAGGTTTTAAACCTTCCAAGCTGGATCATGCATGAACAGACAGGATCAGGTCTGGCATCAGACATAATCATACATGAACAGGCATGGTCATGCATGAACAGGCCTTAAGTATTTAGCGCCTCAGACATGATCATGCCTGTTCATGCATGAACAGACAGGATCAGGTCTGGCATCAGACATAATCATACATGAACAGGCCTTAACGTATTCAGCGCCTCAGACATGATCATGCCTGTTCATGCATGAACAGACAGGATCAGGTCTGGCATCAGGCATGATCAGACATGAACAGGCATGATCATGCATGAACAGGCCTTAACGTATTTAGCGTCTCAGACATGATCATGCCTGTTCATGCATGAACAGACAGGATCAGGTCTGGCATCAGGCATGATCAGACACGAACAGACATGATCATGTCTAATTTCAGGCCTGATCATACGTGAACAGGCATGATCATGTCTAATTTCATGCCTGATCATACATGAACAGGCATGATCATGCCTGATCATTTTTTCCCGGGTTGCTATTTTGTACACCATAACATCGAATATCGGTATCAACACGTATGCGGCATGTCAATAAAAAATGATATGGGAACCTTTTCATAATTTTCGATATTCTGTATAGAATCTCTAGTTCCAAGATAACACTATTGCATTGATGATTCTTAGGCTTGTATTTTCACCTAGGCCGGCAGACACTCAGGGGCGGCCACTGATAGCCCATTTTCTATTTCTTAGACCGGGCGCTAGCACGGATGTTGGAAATAACGTGGATCTGTTTCATTTTTTTTTTCTTATACTTCTCTGAACAACCTGAATGTCATTTGGTAGGTATGTGTACGGTTCGGTAGGGAAAATTTCAGAATCAATACATTTCGTATTATAATCGAAAATTTGCGGGTTGAACTTGATGGAAGAGACATCTCTTATACTTCGTTGTGCGATAAATTTGGCTTTCTAAGTAAGCTACTCACAATGGCGGTATAGAAGGATCACAGAACGTTCGTACAATCTTCGATCATATTATGCGTGTGACCTAGATCAGACATTAGACATTGAATTTCAACACCTCAGTGCACATTTAAGTTCTGCCGGAATTAGAAACATTTTTATTCTAGATCTGTGCTAGACACACAGAAAAATCCAAATCTCAATTTACATTTTCATAAGCGTAATTTACGTTTTTAGGGACAACGTAAATCATGCTTTGCGTTGTCGCAGTGCCGGATTAAGACAGCGCGGGGCCTGTAGCAAATGCGAACAAGAGGCCTGGTCTGCTTTAGGTATCAAACTTTAGGATATCAAGTAAAACAGCACATTTGCAAAAAAAAAAAATACCTTTCGTGAGTTAATGTGGGCAAATTTAGAGATAACACCAGTCAAATCAATATTTCGAAGTAAATCATTTTCTATGTTCATTAAAAGGAGGTCACTCAGACGTTCTTGTCCCATTGTCTTAAAGACCCATCCCTAGTCGCCCACCTCCTTTTGGTCGAAATGTATCACATTTCGATTATTATCTGAGCCCCTCAGGCGTCGAAAACGCAAGAACAAAATCTACAGCGCCAATTCAAATTCAATTCCGAACACATATACAGTGGGACCCCGATCTTTTACCACCTCGATTTTCTACCATTCCCCTTAATTCTTGCCCCCACTCAATTCGGTTCGCCGAGGGGAATAGTGTCTGTGGGCGTGTTATTCCTACTACCGTCTCCGACACGCCGGCGCAGCGCTACGCGAGGAATGTGTAACATAACCTAAGACGTCAGAAATTTTAAGGTTAATCATGTGCTTTCAGCCACGAAGAGTTTTCGCTACGCGCATGCTCCCACCATTCCGTACCACCCATCGACGTCTAAGCGACACCTCCTAGCTGAACCCCGATTATTTACCAGTCCTCTCCACAAGTGGTAGAAAATCGGGGTCCCACTGTACGTCCAAAAACATGTTAGTTTCATGCGAAAATAGAGTCTACAGAATATTTTCACGTAATTCGCCAAGGAAATTGACATTAGAATTACGCAAATACGATATGTAGACTCTATTCCCTTACGGAAAAATATCCCTCAAATTCAAGGTGTAAATTCGTCACCCTCAGGTTTTGGGGGTTCGCCATGAAAGCTCAGGGTTTACCCTGTATTTCGGGTTATCTTTATTTGAAAAAAAAATGGAAATTTGGGGGTTAATCCTATGAGCTTTCATGGTAAACCCCCAACCAGGGTTGTAAAATTTTTAATGGAAAATATTTCCATTAACTCATTGAATTTAATTTTTTAATGGAAAATATTTCCATTAACCATTAAATTTAATTTTTTAATGGAAAATATTTCCATTAACCATTAAATTCAATTTTTTAATGGAAAATATTTCCATTAACCATTAAATTTAATTTTTTTAATGGAAAATATTTCCATTAACCATTAAATTTAATTTTTTAATGGAAAATATTTCCATTAACCATTAAAATTAATTTTTTAATGGAAAATATTTCCATTAACCATTGAATTTATTTTTCTAATGGAAACTTTTTCCATCAACCATTAAATTTAATTGTTCAATGGAAAACATTTCCATTAAAAAATTGAGTTTCATCATTTGATGAGAAAAATTTTCATCAATTTTTGAATATTTTTTTCTATTCGGAAAAATTCTCATCAACTGCTGGAATTTTCTGAAATTACTTTGGATCACTTTTAATTTTTAAATAGACTTGGCGGGAAAGTAGAAAGCCATTCGCTGTGTGCATGACCGTGATCGGCTCAGGGTTGTAAAATTTTTAATGGAAAATATTTCCATTAACTCATTGAATTTAATTTTTTAATGAAAACATTTTCCAATAAAAAAAATGAATTTAATGGTGAGTGAAAATATTGCCCATTAAAAAATTAAATTTAATGGTTAATGGAAATATTTTCCATTAAAAAATTAAATTTAATGGTTAATGGAAATATTTTCCATTAAAAAATTAAATTTAATGGTTAATGGAAATATTTTCCATTAAAAAAATTAAATTTAATGGTTAATGGAAATATTTTCCATTAAAAAATTGAATTTAATGGTTAATGGAAATATTTTCCATTAAAAAATTAAATTTTCATAACACGCGCACCGAAAGTGGGGTTTTTTTGTCCTCATTTGAGAGCGGAAAATAAGTCTTTTTGAGTCAGGATCCAATTCGTTAGTTTTTCAGGTCCTAGGACAAAAATGCTGGTCAAAAATGAAAATATTTGTCCTCCAGTTCCGAACGTTGCCACCATGCGGTGACGTCGATTTTGGTCGATCGGCTATCCAGTTAGAATATATATTAGTGGGTTACCTGAATCCTGACTCAAAGACTGATTTTCCGCTCTAAATGAGGACAAACCCCACTTTCTGTGCGCTTGTTATGAAAAGTATGGTATGCAGCATGGACAGATTGACAGTAATTTTTGACGCGGGCGAAGTTGGCTGCACTCGACTGTGGCTCGGGCTTCGCCCTCGCCTTCGTCTCGTTCAGCCAACTTCACCCTGATCAAAAATCACTGTCGTTCGGTCCTTGCAGCATAATATACTATTAATGGTTAATGGAAATATTTTCCATTAAAAAATTAAATTTAATGGTTAATGAAAATGTCAATGCATTAAAAAATTTAATGCATTATTTACAACTCTGCCCCCAACGAACGAACATGTTTTTGGACGCATGTGTTCGGAATTGAATTTAAATTGGCGCTGTGCATTTTGTTTTTGCGTTTGCGACGTCTGGATTCGGATAATAATCGAAATGTGACACATTTCGACGAAAAGGAGGTGGGTGACTAGGGATGGGCCTCAACTCATTTTTAATGCACTTCAATGTTGAAAAATAACGTTCTTCGCTGCAGTTGGTGATCATCAAACTCAAGTAAATGCGTAACATTATTTCTACATTTGGGAAGCACGATTCTATGAATTTTCCGTTAAAAGCTTATAACATTGAAGGCGTGAGGCCCCCCAAGGCGCGGGGCCCGTAGCATTTGCTACTCTTGCTACGTGGCTGATCCGGCACTGCGTTGTCGTGAAAGAGGACAGAATGTCCTTTACGTACGTTCTCGTATTCGTATAGTGAGCCAATTTTTTCCTTATTCCATGTTTTTTGTTCCGTCGTAATGCCGGCGACACAGACTTTTCGTGTCCCGTGTTCGCCTCACCTACAGGCGCCACGATCGCTCACACACAGGGCCGTTTCTTGCCCTAGGCAACGTAGGCAAATGCTGGGGGCCCGAAACTTCAGGGGGCCCATTCGCAAACTTTTATTCTTTTCATAGTTGTCAATAAAAAAAAAAATATGTAACGAATTTCTCTTAGGTGCCGAGTCCTAACACACCATCATTTCAAATGCACAAAGGTGGGCATTAACTCGTTGATCCGTTAATCGTTAATTAACGAAGTTAACAATCTGCTTAACGGATTAACTTTTAAGTTAACTTCAAAAAATATTAACGCTTTTGTTAACTTCCGTTGAATTGAACTTCCGTTAACTTTAGTCCGTTACATCAACTGAAAAAAACCTTTTTTTTTTCAGTGTATATTTCATATTGCAGTTATTCTTGTTATTTATTGTGAATTTTAATTTATTTGGCGTAAGGATACCAATATAACGATATATATGCGCGTGCGCCATATAAGAAAATAAAAAGGTGGAAATGGCCGCAAAGTGGGTGCAACAAGGCTTGTCTAAAAGTTCAGGTCCATGTGTCTTTTTCTACCGGCAAAGATATTTTACGGGCTAAACGATCATCGCTGTCGGATGAAAATTTCAATATGCTAATGTTTATTAAGGGCAACATGCACCTAATGCAAAAAAAAAAAAAAAAAACTATGATCAATAATGAATTGCCTTATTTTAACCCTTCATTGTCACACCTCCGATTTCAATTAAGCTGGTCACCCCGGGTCGAATTAACCCGAGCCATTTTTAGACGGTTGTCGCGTGAAAACTATCCGTCCGATCGGCACCGAAAAAAATACTGAAAAATAGTTTGAACCTTCTAGAAGATGTAGCAAAAGTCGGTATATCAAAATTCAAATGACAACATGTTAGAAAAAAATCGTAAAGAGGTCGATGCATTTTAGGATTTTTATTTTTTTATTTTATTTTACATTTTTTATGTTTTCTGAGTTCTTCGGCCACGGACTTACCGAGATTTACTTTAAAAGTTTATGCTCGGGTCATTTTGACCCGTGTTGACCAGGAAGGGTTGAATAATTGTGTGTTTAATTTTAATCTACCTACGTGTTTTTGTCTTATTCACCTATGTATCCCAGCCCAAGAGCGGTATAAGTGTTGGATGGTTCACTTTTAAAGGTTAACTTTAACTTGCGTTAAATTTTCGAAAATGTAACGTTTTAACGTTTATCGAAGTTAACTTTTTAATTAATATATAACGAATGAACGATTAACGAAGTAAACTTTTGGATTAACTGTGCCCAATTGCCTTTGTTCCCCGAATGATTTTTTTCGACAATTTTTCATTGAGTTACAGCACTTCGGAAATCGGTATTATTTCGCCGAGTGCCGGGTGCGCCGTTAATTTTGTTGCTGAGTGTATATGATTACATTTCCGTATTATACTGAAAATACTTTACTTATTTCCGCTCCCGGTTCCTTGACTTGACTTGTTCCAGATGAAATGTGATACATTTTTTTCAACCATTTTTTCAGGTCTCCTTGTAATATATTTTGACAGGGGCTGGAGGGGCGGGGGAGGGGGGGGGGGGGGGGGGGGCATGAATTTACGTTTGCCTAGGGGCCTAACATGCACTTAAGTCGGCACTGCTCACACATAGCTGTGATTGGTCGGCGCTGCGTGTGAGTGACTGTATACTGGTCACGATCCCCATAGGTGATCCGACACGAAAAGTCTGTGTCGCCGGCATAAATTGATTTTTTTTTCGATCGTGCCATATGGCGTTCTAATACGTAGATTCCGTTTTTTATGTCGTATACTAAACATCATATTAGTGTTGAACGTGAATCACGTATAGTAAAAAAAACGTGCTTCACGTTTAGGTTTTTCTGTGTGTACGAATACGAAACCGTACGTGACGAACATTCGATCCTCTTTTACGGCAATGCAAAGCATGATTTACATTGTCTCTAAAAACGTAAATTACGCTCATGAAAATGTAAATTACGATTGGTCAATCGTGATAGAGGTTTAGATTTTTTTGTGTGTATGTTGTACAAGAACGTCCTCTCAACCGTGTATCTAAACCTGAATATTGCACTGCGAATTTTTATGTATACCGGCATCAAATTGTTCTGGTGAACGCTCTTTTTCCGTACTTCGGCACGTCAAGAATTATTTGAGATCGACAACTGGGCCAAAAAGACTAAAGGCTTTAGCTCTATTAAGACATGGGCATGCGCGGCTCCTTGTAATGGGCCTACGGGCGCCATCGAGCTAAAGCCGGCCCTGAATTGATTCTGCTAATCTAAATATTAGTTGAATATATTAAAATCTGAAATTCCGGCGCGCTCACGACATTTCGATGTTCCGGGTCAAATATAGATGGACATATAGGGGGATCAGGCTTTCACATTTATCCCGAGACTCGGAGAATTTGAAATATTATTCGTTAGACGGCATTTTTTTCGCTCGAGAATGACGAAAGACACTCGCAATCTATACGACGAAGAATTTGAAAAAGTTAAGGTAGTTGCCTTCCTAGATATAGTTTGTGCTATTGCTTTACTCACTCACTCGCTATTGCTTCCTCTCTCACTCACCATCGCTCACTCGTTTTTACTGATGACTATTTATCCGACTTATTTACTCAATTATTATTATTAATATCTGAAGAACTACGTGGTAAATAATTTCCGAATTTTTCAGCATAATTGTAAATATAGAATTCTAATAGATATCAGTTTTCAAAAAGATGGTAATTTCCCTTCAATACAAAAACAGTAAAATTTGTTAATTTCCGACGGTGCTCCTATGCTGCATGTACAAGAAGTATCATTTTTAATGACAAATATCTTAGGTTTGCTGTGGTCAATCTCTGCAAATTTTAATACTGTACACTGTGAGAATTTTCCATTAATTTTTACTTTGCATGGATTTCACATTTTACTATGGTGCATATTAGAACTGGTGAACTTTGTTTACTCATTCCTAAATTCTATAATGGCCCACAGTAATTTCAGTTACGAGTGAAATTAGCCACAGTATATGAAGCAAAATAAAATAGTAAAATGAATTAGAGCGCCAATTCAAAAATTGAACTGTAAGTTAGTAAAACAAGTAAGAGAGCCATTCTGAAAAGTAGAAAGTTTCACCGTTAAAAAAGTTTTTTATCTACTTATATCTACAGACGACGTAGGTTATAATGAACTGTCATATTACAATATTGTTTAAGTAAATTGTACAACGTTCATAATACAACGGTATACGATACTATTTCATAAATAAGTAGTAATGAATTGTTAAATTGATTGCAAATGTCAATTTCTGTTTATTTGAAACATTATTAGGTTATAAATAACCATCTTGAAAAAATTTACGCATCTCGTAGTAATAAAGATAATAAGTCAATATCATATACGATATTGATTCTTTATGAATTTATTTCACGTGTGAATTTCTGTTTACTTGCTTTTTCATTTTTTATTTCTATAAAACTGAATATGTAATACACTTTTCCACACGGCGTGCGCAAAGTTCGATTTTGCGCACGCTTCGCGTGCATAAAAGTCAACTTAACGCGCGCTGTGTTGAAAAATGAAGTTCGATACACGTGCGAAAGATGATTCTCGACTCGTGTGATTATCACCCTCGCTTCGCTCGGGCGAAAAACTTCACACTCGTCCGAGAATCAACACTTTCGCACTAGTATCGAAATATACTATTAACAAACCAGCGTTAACTATCATTTATAACGGCAACCAAACTTTTACATGCGAGTGAGCACGAAACAAAGAAAAAGCGCGCGTCGCTATTCACGCGCATCCGTTTACTATGGGACGTTTTAAAATCTAACAGGTACCATTGTAAATTAGAAACAATTAGAAAAGAAACTCACATTTTGTATAATGCAATGCATTTTATTTTACTATGGGAACATGATGAAATAGAAAGCGCCAAGTTAAATTTTGATTGGTAATAAGTTTTTCATAATACGTGCATGAAATGGGCCTTCTTTCATGCTTGTCGGGCGTGGGGGAAATCGCTTGTGTCGAACGTGAATCCGGAGCGGGAGGGAATGTACTTTTCCTCCCGCTGCAGCGGGGAGAAAAGTACTTTTCCTCCCGCCCATATATATATATATATATATATATATATATATAATAATATATATATATATATGGGGCTTTCCACGCCAACCCAACCTACCATCGAAATTGACATTTTTGATTTGGCCTAAATTTTTTTATCCTTTTGTACTCTGTGAAAAAGAGGTCCATGATTTATTTCGAATTTTTTTAATAATACGTTCACGAGATAAGATTTTGAAAAATTTTAGTTGTTTTTTTTTTGAATGCTCATAACTTCTCCAAAAATGCATCAATTTGAATGTTTTTTTTTTCAAATTGTGTGGTTTTCAATGAATTTTTCAAAAATTTGATCCAAAAAAAAAAAAAATTATTTGCTAGATTTTTTTTTCACACCTAGATCAGAATCTGATTTTGAAAACTGTTTGTATCCTTCGATTTTTTTTGAAAAATTCTCAAAAAAACTACTTCCTATTTCACAAATTTTAAGCCTGGGCCCATCGTGGGAAAACGTTTCTTGCTATTTTTTCAGAATTTTTCAAAATTATGATATTTTTTTTTTTTTTCTTCAAAAACTTCAAATATGATTTTTAATGTGTTATGAAATAAAATATCGATGAAAAATTACAAATGGACGTAATCGGAAATCGTAAAAATAATAAATCTGTTTGTGGAACAAGATTTTTATTCCTAAATACTTTTGTTTTACTGTTGTTTTTGTTTAATTATTATAATTATGATTATATTCATATTTTAAGTTTTTGAAAAAAAAAAAAAAAAATTTTATAATTTTGAAAAATTCTGAAAAAATAGCAAGAAACGTTTTCCCACGATGGGCCCAGGCTTAAAATTTGTGAAATAGGAAGTAGTTTTTTTGAGAATTTTTCAAAAAAAATCGAAGGATACAAACAGTTTTCAAAATCAGATTCTGATCTAGGTGTGAAAAAAAAATCTAGCAAATAATTTTTTTTTTTTTTTGGATCAAATTTTTGAAAAATTCATTGAAAACCACACAATTTGAAAAAAAAAACATTCAAATTGATGCATTTTTGGAGAAGTTATGAGCATTCAAAAAAAAAACACCTAAAATTTTTCAAAATCTTATCTCGTGAACGTATTATTAAAAAAATTCGAAATAAATCATGGACCTCTTTTTCACAGAGTACAAAAGGATAAAAAAATTTAGGCCAAATCAAAAATGTCAATTTCGATGGTAGGTTGGGTTGGCGTGGAAAGCCCCATATATATATAATATATATATATTAGGGTGGCGCAAAAAAACCGACTATTTTTTTTTTTTGAGTCTCGGGTGAAAAAATGTTAGTTTTTGATGTTTTAAGAGCCCTCTCCAAAGGACAGCTAAAAAAAAAATTTTTAAGAGGTCGCTCCAAATTTTTTTAAATTTCAAAAATCGTCAAAAATCGATTTTTTTTTTTTTTTAATTTTTTTTCTCGTTACGGTATAATTTTACAGTCCAAAAAAAAATAAGTTTCTGAAAGTTTCAGTTCAAAATTTGAATTTTGAAAGGTCGCTCATAATTTTTTAATAATTAAATAATTAAAAAATCTAAAGTATGCACTGATAAATTAAAAAAAATTATGAGCGACCTTTCAAAATTTAAATTTTGAACTGAAACTTTCAGAAACTTATTTTTTTTTGGTCTGTAAAATTATACCGTAACGAGAAAAAAAAATTAAAATTCGAATTAGAAAAAAAAAATTCGATTTTTGACGATTTTTGACGATTTTTGACGATTTTTGAAATTTAAAAAAATTTGGAGCGACCTCTTAAAATTTTTTTTTTGAGCTGTCCTTTGGAGAGGGCTCTTAAAACATCAAAAACTAACATTTTTTCACTCGAGACTCAAAAAAAAAAAATAGTCGGTTTTTTTGCGCCACCCTAATATATATATATATATATATATATATATATTATATATAATCCTCTTCCGAACGACGCGCATCAAAGAAGGCTCATTTCGTGCCCTTATTATGAAAAGTACAGTGTGCAACTAGGGGGGGATGGCCATTTCTACCTCGGGTGAGACGTTTTTAGCACTCGTCGTCGTCTCGGGCACCTTCGGCGCCCTCTACTACGACTCGTGCAAACGTCTCACCCTCGCTAGACATGGCCATTTTCCCCCCCTAGTTGCACAATATACTATTACTAAATTAAAAAAAAAAAAAAATTAAAAATTACTAGATAAACTACGAGTTTTTACTCTTTTATATAGTAAAATTTTGTTAAACTGTTTATGAAATAGTAGCATGCTTAAATTTACTATGGCCTCTAGTAAATCCATATTCATTGTTTCAGTACGATATTTTTATATTTTTATGGTAAAATTCTGGAGAGGGTCATTAAAGTTCACCTTCAATATGCGCCCATGGTAAATTTTAGCGGAAAATTTTCATATGTGGGTGTAGGGTAGTGTAGGGTAGTGTAGTGTAGTGTAGTGTAGTGTAGGTAGTGTAGTGTAGGGTTCAGGGTGTATACTAGGGTGCTTCAAAAAAAAAACTTGAATTTTTTTTTTCAACTCTTACCCTCCCAAATGCTTGAGGTGGATAAGAAAAAAGTCCTCCCGAAAGTCGGTCGCTGTAGCTCAACTCTAGGAGGTCGCTATTTTCATTTTAGTTTCCTATTCGTTTAACATGGGAATTTTCGTTTTTTTATTTAAACTGAAATTACACCTATTTATTAAAATTTTTTTTGAATAAGCATTGTATATTCAGAAAGCTGGTTTTTTAAGCTTTCCAAACCTATATAATAAAAGTCGATTACCTTAATCAGAAGATTAAATAAAGTCATTTGAAATCTAGAGATTTGATTATAATATAATAATAATCGACTACATTTTATTATAATATAATCGGTAATCGACTTTTATTACACTGTAAAAAAATTGCGGTGTAAATCAGTTTGGAGTTGTTGTTTAAGAATGTTGGTGTCAATAACAACACCAACAAAGTGTATGGAATACTCCGGCAATGTTGTTATAATTACAATGGTGTTGTCTCAAAAATTACAATGTTAAATTACAATGTCTGAGCACACCACAGCACACCACTTCAACACCCACTTTCTCACACTGTCCACTGACACCGAAAACGAGGTGGACTTCTATGGACTTCTTTCGGTGTTAAAATGGTGTCGATTTTGACACCAAATTTTTTACAGTGTATATGGATTTGGAAAGCTTAACAAACCAGCTTGCAGAATATACAATGGTTATTAAAAAAAAAAATTAAAATGAATAGGTGTAATTTCAGTTTAAATACAACAACGAAAATTCCCATGTTAAATGAATAGGAAACTAAAATGAAAATAGCGACCTCTTAGAGTTGAGCTAGAGCGACCGACTTTCGGGAGGACTTTTTTCTCATCCACCTCAAGCATTCGGGAGGGTAAGAGTTGAAAAAAAAAATTCAAAATTTTTTTTGAAGCACCCTAGTGTATACGGAATTGGGATTTTGCATGACTTTTTTTTATTTCATATTTTAGTAGTATTTGAAAAACTATTTGGGACGTATTTTTTATTTTTTCGATTCAACCAAAATTGCCGTTGATATAACAGATTGAAAACTACAACAATATGACGTCACCCATGTTAAGATATATCTATATATATCAAAATTAGTGAAATTCAATTGCCTATAACATGAGCAATTATCATTTTTAACGAAAAAGAAAAAATACGTCCTTATTATTTTGGCTTACTCTACATTATGCACCCCCAAAAAATGAAAAAAATTTTTGATGCAAAACCCCAATTCGGGGGAAAAAAATCCCGGGTCTTTCCCGGAATTAAGGGGCAGGAAAATATTATTATTCCCGGGTACCTTGATATAGATTACTGGCATCACATACATGTTATCGAAGAAATGACAAATATTTTACATGTTTAATATCATAACCATGATATTTCGTAACGTTTATTTGACATCAGGTACATCTTATATAGGAACAAGCAGTCTCTTGGGACTAGGGTAGTATGAGAATGAGAAATTCGCGGTAATTGGACAGAATTTTGACAAATTTCCCGGACCACGACTAAATTCTCGGGTTTTTCCCGGTTTTTTCCCGGTTGAAAAAAATCCCGGGTTTTTCCCGGAATTCCCGTTGTTCCCGGAGTGTATACACTAGGGTGTGTTGAAAAAAAAAATTATTTTATTTTCTCACGAGCTACCTTTCGAGACGGCAGCGTATATCGCCTAGAAGATTCTCTCGAAATTTCAGCCCAATCGATAAAGATTTAGAGGTGGCTCACATAGGTTTTGTATTTCCAATTTAAATAATACGCTCAAATTTATTTTCGCCTTATCTAGCTGCAAAACTTCTATTTTAGTTCAACATAAGACTGTTTTGCCGACTCAAATGAGTTAGGGTGTAGAAGCCATGAAAAATTGAGAACGAACTGTTACTTTTTCGATTTTTAATATTTTTCTCGAATTATCAGAAAATGCGAATGAATGATGCTCAATTTTTAATTTTTAATTTTTCTTTCGAAATTGTTGATTCATTCAAATTTCCTACTGTGAGGAATTCTGCGGGATGGACTTTTTGAATAAACGGACGGATTTATACGTGGTCTATATTCCTGTACAGTGTTGCGAGTCACTAATTACATTTGTAATGGAATTACTCATTTAATTACCCATTACTTTGGTAATGTGTAATTAAATAAAAATTCAATTACACATTCCAAAGTAATGTGTAATTAAACTCGATTTAATTACACATTACCAAAGTAATGTGTAATTAAATAAAAATTCAATTACACATTACGAAAGTAATGAGTAATTAAAAAAAATTTAATTACAATTTTCACAACACTGTTCCTGTATAGCAAAAAAAAAAAAAAAAAAAAAAAAAAATTAGAAATGTTATTATTTTTCAATTTAATTTTTTTCAAATTCTTTTCCATATGGATGGCAAGTGTCCCTCGTCATTGTCGAGCGGAAAAATGCAGTGTAACGAATAATATTTCAAATTCTCTGAGATGTGACTCAAAATAAATGTGAATGCCTAATCCCCTATCTGTCTATCTATTTGATCCAGAACATCGGAATTTTCAATTTTAATATACTCGCCTATTATTTAGATATGCAGAATCATCAATTCAATGATGATATTTTGGAAATAGGGATTGTACAGAATATTGAAAATCATGAAAAAGTTCCCATATCATTTGTGATGGACATGCAGCGTTTTGATACCGATATCCGATGTAATGGTATATAAAATATCAATAAAATCCCCCCCACTACCGCGCGTCGTGAGAGTTCGTTCCGTCAGTTCCTTCATAAGAGTGTTATGCTTTGTTGTATCTTACACGAATTTTTAACGGTTACGTCTTGAACATTATATACTATGTCTGAAGCTTATAAGGGAATGCGTGAAGTCAAACTCAGAAAGCCGTATTTGGTGGGGGAATGGTGATCTGAGCTGAGTTGCGTCTATGGCGGGGAATGCTCTTGTCTACTGTACAACTACATGCGAACATCTATATTACTCGAGATTTAATACTTTCAATGAATAATCGAAACTGGGAAAGAGGCAATTTTATTCGCAATTCATAATAATTCGAGAGAAATATTAAAAATTAAAGAAGTAACATTTCATTTTCAATTTCTCGTGACTTCTACGAAACCCCAACTTCTCATTTGAGTCGGCAAAACAGTCTTATGTTGAACTAAAATAAAAGTTTTGCAGCTAGATGATGCGGAAATAAATTTGAGCGTGTTATTTGAATTTTGAATACAAAACCTGTGTGAGCCACCTCTAAATTTTTATCAATCGGGCTGAAATTTTAAGAGAATCTTATAGGCGATATACGCTGCCGTTTCAAAAAGTAGCTCGTAAAAAAAAAAAAAATTTTTTTTTTTCAACACACCCTAGTATACACCCTGAAATTATGCATTCAATTACTCATAGTCAAAATTTCAAACACTTCTAAAAATTTTGCGATCGCGAGGTAGGTAACTACCTTGAAGGAAAAAATAAGAAAATTTGTTACTCTTTTTTGTTATTCAGAAATATAGACCACGTATAAATGGCCGTTTATTCAAAAAGCCAATTCCGAAGAATTCCTCACAGTAGAAAATTTGAATAAATCATCAATTTTGAAAGAAAAATTAAAAAATGAGCTTCATTTATTCGCATTTTCTGCACCTCTAAATCTTTATCCATTGGGCTGAAGTTTTAAAAGAATCTTCTAGGTAATATACGCTGCTGTTTCAAAAGGTGCTCGTAAAAAAAATATTTGTTTTAACACACCCTGATAAGTATGCAAACGTAATAGTTACCGCTCGTATTCCAGGCTCCTTCGATTTGAAACGATGCGGTTGCGGCACCAAACTTGAATCCATCAGGGAAACAAAGATCGTCGATTTCGTCGCGAGAAGATCTAGGAAAAGGGAAATTTACGGTCAGCAATTTTATGTGAACTGATAACGATTTAGTTCGTATATGGGAAACTGTTATGACTGACTTTGCTATGGTTATACAGCTGATCGCAATGATCCAAGCACCTTTCATGATCAGGTCGGCGTTGTTGCGTTTCGCCAACGGTAAGCGTTGCTCCCTTTCTGTTGTGTAGGTTTCCTGGGTATTAGATGTGGCAATAAAACCCGGAGATGTGCAGCGGTTTATTACCGCGGAAATATACTATAAATGACAAGGTGTTGAATCAATAAAAATGATCTAACTCGCTTACAGTTCGTTAGTATCGTAAATTATAATAGTGACAGTATACACCGACGCGTATGAATTTTCATCCCAATACTCCTGAGATTAAATATTTTCAAATTCGAATCTTTTCGTAATGAGATTTTATTGGCTGAAAATCATCTTTTGAGGATTCAAAAGTGTCAACCGGAATTAGTGCTTGTACTTGAGATAAGCGTATCTATTATACATCCTACTGAATGTGAAAATTTTACTTTAATCGACGCAATGATCAATTTTATTTTTAAGTCAGAATTCATTTGTCAATCAGTTCACAAAACGTTTTATCAAAGATTGTGGATTTTTAGCTCGGCACCAGAATCACGAAGCCTCTCTATATTTTATGTGAAGCTGAAGCTGATCCCATTTTTTCAAATTTGAATATATCCAAAACCTCTGCACTGAGAGCAAATATTGTGGCGGCACAATAATCAGTGCGCGTGTGTCTACTCAGCACAATCATTATATTCAAACTTGTCGACAATGGCTCAGCTAGTCGAAAAAAGTTGTTTGACGATATCTCGGTGGTTCTTTGAGATATCGACCTTTGATTACGGCACAACGCAGCACACGCATAGCACAACTCAGCACAATAATTCTTTTCAAACAATTTAAACATTGCTCAGCTAAGTTCACGCGCATGAACCAATTGGGATTTTGCATGACTTTTTTTTATTTCATATTTTAGTAGTTTTTGAAAAACTATTTGGGACGTATTTTTTATTTTTTCGATTCAACCAAAATTGCCGTTGATATAACAGATTGAAAACTACAACAATATGATGTCACCCATGTTAAGATATATCTATATATATCAAAATTAGTGAAATTCAATTGCCTATAACATGAGCAATTATCATTTTTAACGAAAAAGAAAAAATACGTCCTCATTATTATGGCTTACTCTACATTATGCACCCCCAAAAAATGAAAAAAAATTTTGATGCAAAACCCCAATTGCGTGGACTACAAATGGGGTTCTATACTGGATTGTTTTCTTTCCTTATTTCGTTACTTTTTGGAAACAAAATGCACGGATCGGTTTGATTTCTATTAATAATGGGCAAAAATTCTAGTCTTACCTGCCGAGTGGTTGTGTTAAAAAATTCACAATGCGGTCACGTTCTTCAAGTATAAGAGCTGGTCACTCAAGGATGCAGAATGAACATCTTTCACGAGGCTTTTGCACTTATGTATAAAACTTGTGGGACGTTCATTATCAACAGATAGTCCATCTATACCTATAGCGATGGATTTTCCCGCTTATCCCGTTAACTGGTGCATGGACGAGTTAATTATCTCGCCCCTGGTGTCGCGCCTTATATGGCATGGTCGAGCTAGGTCGCACTATTGCCTTGCATATCAGATGATATTGACGACATATCTCACGACCCATGCCATACGGCTTGGACTTTACGTGTTATTCTCTTTTTCGAAAGGTATACGATTTGCCAGACATTCTTTTTTAATCCTATTTTTTAATGCAAGCGTTGGGGCGGGGGGGGGGGGGGGGGGGGGGGGGGGGGGGGGTCTACTCAATTTGTTACCGGCCTGTCTATTTTCTCGAATTTCTCTGAAACGGGGCTATCAATCGACTTGTTCCTTTCGCAGCCGATGTTTGACGAGTAATGAGTTCGAACTGGTACGTTTGATCGAATGAAATCGGATTTTTTTTTTTTCGATCGACAAGTGTTGGCGTGCTATTTATTTCGACTTATATCAAAGCCTACGCATCAAAACACTGGAATGGGCACTGCCGGGCTGAACGCGTAAGTGGGACGTCTTTGTGAGATAGACTACTAACGTGGGGCTGTTTGTCTTTTTCTATCTCTCTGCGCATGCGCTCTGAGTAAACCATGCGGTGGATAGTTTAGCTCAAAAGCTAGTCCCAGCTAGTCTTCTCTCTGCCTCACGGTCACGGTGTAAGAATAAGAGGTGGTTCCACTGGCCCTAATCGCTGTGATTATTATGCGGCAGTACTGCGAAAATCCGCCAGGGGCCTCATGCGTCGGAAAGGGTGGGTAAACACGAAGGTAAACACGGTGTGAACAATAATGGCGTCGATCTAGCAGACAGTATTCACGGTATCCACAAAAGTTTTACGTTTGACGTGTGAAAAATAAAATCTGCTGCCGAAGATGACAAGTGCACGGTATTATTCACGTGGTGATGCATCCGAAAATATGTTACGTCACGAAAAGAAAATAATTATACGATGAATTCATGTGACTATCGCGATAGTGTATTACTGAAAATCAAATAAACCGGTGAGCTTTCGCAACAAAAAAAAAGGTGAGTACACCTAATAAACCACGAAAAGGATGCACATTAATAAATGTGTGGGATAATAACAAAGTAATTACTCATTATACAATTACTGTCTGCTAGATCGACGCCATTATTGTTTACAACGTGTTTACCCCACGGGTTTACCCACCCTTTCCGACGCATGAGGCCGCTGGCGGATTTTCGCCGTACTGCCGCATAATAATCACAGAGCTCTATACGGGGAGTATACGGCAGTTGATCCACCTCTTATTCTTACACCGTGCTCACAGTCGTATAAACAGGTCCGGAAACTCCGGTGGTAGGGGTGATACCTTCAGTGTGTCGAGGTGTGCTTCCGATACTGACCGCGGGAACGGAGGCGCTGCAGTAGAATAGTGTATGGTTGTGATAATAAACAAACACGTAACCTCCAATTTATGTTTATTGAAGGGATTTAGGGCAAGAATTCAGTGATTGATCCGGAATAATAACTAATATCAATAATTAGTGTTTAAGACGATTGTAATTGTTCGGAATAAAACATTACGTCGCTAATAAATAATGCTATGAGTTTTAGTCATGGAAATTAATGAAATACACATTTAAATGAGCTGTTTTGTTCTCCATTTCGATTTGTTCGACACTTTGGCACAGCATAGATCGATGGCATGCTTGCAATATACGCCCGTTGCACATGCACTTTCACTACGACTTGCACCACGTTGTGATTTGCACTCACTTTCAGGGTATAAACATTGTTTATATTTGAACCATGTACTACTCTACAGCAGCGCCCCCAACTATAGCAGCTGATTCGGGAAACTTTTTGGCTTCACTAACGACTTCACCCCCACCACCGGAGTTTCCGGACCTGTGTATACGACCGTGCTCTGCCTTGAACGTTTGGCACGCCAGTGCTACTCCGCTGATCGATGCGACGTAAAGTTCTTGAACGGACTGTACGACAAGGACAGAATGCCCCACGAATTTCTTTCTCTCTCACACAGAACCGAGAGCGCAGTGCCCATTCCAGTGTGGTTATATTTCAGTGTAAAACCCAATACTTATACGACGCGGTCGGTTAGAAACTTTTGACGGAGCTTGTACAGTCCGTCCTACACAAACACACTTCATGCATTCCTACACGCATAGAGCGTGGCGGTGTAATCGTGACAACAGCGGATCTCCTGTATTAGTAGCTTCGAGCATAACTTAATCAGTGTCTTGCGAAACAAAGTCAATTCGAGTAAGATTTGAAGGTCGGTTTACGAAAAAACAACAACCCGTTATAAAGAACTAGAAGCTGTGGCGGCTATATGTGTCGAGCAAATGCGACTAAACGTGAAAAAGACGTTCCTAACTCCAACGATCAGAAAGAAAAATTTTCTGTAGAAGGACGATGGGTCGTTGATTTGCAATATCTTTCAGAGAATTTGGTAAAATCGGAATAAAAAAATTATTATCCGCAAAAACGATCTCAAAGAAACCAAGGGTTGCACGAGCCAAAAAATTATTGATGAAGTAGTTGAACACCTGCGAAACAAGCTTTAATTTTGTTAAAACAAATTCATAACTTCTTTATTTGTTAGAAAAAAAAATCTATTGCTGTTGGTTGAAATATTTTTCATAAGTTGTTTATGCATTCAATATGTTTTTGATTTGTTGGTGATTTTAATTCTATAGGTGAGCCATTCCACGTCAGACCGGACAAAATAAATCAAAAAATGACCTCGATGTTACCGATTCCGCTATAATTTTTTTTACAGGTTCTATGGAACAAATAAATTCATAAAACAATTTTATGCGACCCGTTGTTTGAAAGTTCACTTTTTGAGCATCGGATTTAGGCCGCAAAGTGACCAATTTCAGGTCACTGAAATATAGTGAAATATTATAGGACAGGAGCCTATAATGAAAATATTATCGTACAATATGAATATGTTTCATTAAAATAAACATAGTCAGGTTATTTTTTACTACGTTCACACATTATAAACCAAAATGTCTGAAAATGTCAAATGTCTGAGTCTAAACGTTTTGATACAGAAAGATGCAATAACACCAGTAATTTTAGAAACTTAAGTGAGTATAACACTGATTTTCCAAAAAGTGAACTTTCAAACAACGGATCGCATAAAATATTGTATGTGCCAAGTCCGAGAAGTGTCAAATCCGGTATGGGTAATTTCCAAAATTCGCCTCTGAGTCTGCTGTGTCACAGAAGAACTCGTGTGAATTATCGCCCTCGCTGCGCTCGAGCGATAAATTCACACTCATTCTCCTGTGACACAGCACACTCGATCGGCTCATATTAGAAATTACCCATACCGGATTGTGACACTTTTCGGACTTGATACATAAATAGCTATTTTGTTATTTTTTTGGCCCCTATTTTCCAAGTTACACGGGGGTGAAATTCAGGAAAAAGAGCCAGAAATCGAAAACATACTCCTCTTCAAACGGTCATATCTTTAATTGTATTCATCCTAGAGACTTCATCCAAGAACCATTTCAAAGCTATTGAATGACACTATTATAATATATTTATTTAATTTTGCGGTAACAAACAATTCTATTTGTTATAAACAAATATATTATTCGAACGTGATTTTCAAAGCAAGGGCCACGCGATAACATTCTCAAAAAAATATGAGCGTATTCCTTGATCAATTCTCTAAAAAATCGTTAAGTCAAGAGGATGGAGAACCGATGGAAACCATGTGAAAACGATTTATTTATAAGCGACGGCGCGCGCTGCCGCTTATAAATAAATCGTTTTCATATAGTTTCCATCGTTTCTCCATGAAATTGACTTAACGATTTTGTAGAGAATTGATCAAGGAATACGCTCATATTTTTTTGAGAATGTTATCGCGTGGCCCTTGCTTTGAAAATCACGTTCGAATAATATATTTGTTTATAACAAATAGAATTGTTTGTTACCGCAAAATTAAATAAATATATTATAATAGTGTCATTCAATAGCTTTGAAATGGTTCTTGGATGAAGTCTCTAGGATGAATACAATCAAAGATATGACCGTTTGAAGAGGAGTATGTTTTCGATTTTTGGCTCTTTTTCCTGAATTTCACCCCCGTGTAACTTGGAAAATAGGGGCAAAAAAAAAACCAAAAATTGTTTGATGAATTTATTTGTTCCATAGAACCCGTAAAAAAAATTATAGCGAAATCGGTAACATCGACGTCAGAAAGCTGTCCGGTCTGACGTGGAATTGCTCAGGTATGAGAGACACGAATATTATCCACCATAATATTCATAATATAGTAATATATGGGCCATTCCACGTGAACCGGATCAGTCACCTCTCAGATATTTTTTTAATTTTGCACGTCGATTGTCCGCGGGGAGTTAGATTTTTGTGCCAAAGGATTTTTCAATTAGTGCAAAATTCGTTGAGTTATTTGCATAAACAAATTCGAGCAAGGTTTTTTTCAAAAATTCACAACTCCGCCAAAAATGACACTGGACACAATTTTTTTTTTCAGTTTACGCGGAAAGAGTCATAGAATGTACAAAAAAATATGTACTTCGAAAAAAGTTTGTTCATCCATTGTTTATTTAACAATTAAGTTTTCAAAGATTTTTAAAACAGGGTGTGACACGATCAAAAAATTTTTTTAAAATACTGACATATACTTTGCACTATACTACAGCCTGTGAATTAAATTTAGGAACGCGTTATTTTTTGTTTTCGAGTAAAAAATCGCCAAAGTTGGCGGCGCGCGCCAGTTCCGAGTCGACGCCGCGTGGAACGTAATGGCGTGCGTTAGACTGCTGTTCGCCGCTACTCGACGGACGCGTAGCTGCGGTATTCGAGAGTCATTTTCACAATGAGTGACACGATTTAAAAATCTGAAAAAATACTGTAGTTTCCCAATGGCAACTATAAGCGATACGTTGAGTTTCAAGAACGTGTTCTTTTTCGTTTTTGAAATATTGCAGCTTAAAATTTTAGCATGTATGCTGAGCTGTATGCTGAGCTGTATGCTGAGCTGTATGCTAAAATTTTAAGCTGCAATATTTCAAAAACGAAAAAGAACACGTTCTTGAAACTCAACGTATCGCTTATAATTGCCATTGGAAAACTACAGTATTTTTTTCAAATTTTTAAATCGTATCACTCATTGTGAAAATGACTCTCGAATACCGCAGCTACGCGTCCGTCGAGTAGCGGCGAACAGCAGTCTAACGCACGCCATTACGTTCCACGCGGCGTCGACTCGGAACTGGCGCGCGCCGCCAACTTTAGCGATTTTTTACTCGAAAACAAAAAATAACACGTTCCTAAATTTAATTCACAGGCTGTAGTAAAGTGCAAAGTATATGTCAGTATTTAAAAAAAATTTTTGATCGTGTCACACCCTGTTTTAAAAATCTTTGAAAACTTAATTATTAAATAAACAATGGATGAACAAACTTTTTTCAAAGTACATATTTTTTTATACATTCTGACTCTTTCCGCGTAAACTGAAAAAAAAAATTGTGTCCAGTGTCATTTTTGGCGGAGTTATGAATTTTTGAAAAAAACCTTGCTCGAATTTGTTTATGCAAATAACTCAACGAATTTTGCACTAATTGAAAAATCCTTTGGCACAAAAATCTAACTCCCCGCGGACAATCGACATGCAAAATTAAAAAAATATCTGAGAGGTGACTGATCCGGTTCACGTGGAATGGCCCATATATATTATAAATATATATAAATGAATCAAATAGATTCAATTTGTTGAGAGAATAAATTTATTTCAACACCTTTCCGCAATCATTAAAACTTATGAAAAATAAAGTTCCTAATTCCCGAAATTTGTCGCGCGCCCATCAGTTCGCCGCAGCTACACTGTTGCAAGTTTGTCACAGCTGATTGTGTCTCCGTTCCGTGTCAAATAAAATTAATATTTTTCGTGAGTCAATATCTCCGAAACTAAGTAGTAGGAATTGATCATTTTTTTTTAAAATTAATCCCACAATAGTACATACTGCATACAGGAGTGGTTTTTTTTTTTGAAATCCTAAGATCCGTTTGGCGTCTAAAATGAAAAATGTGAGCAAAGTCCTATCCTTTCACGTGTTGGGTATGGGCATCGCGTAGGAAAAGTCCGATTTTTGATTGCAATTATCTCACAAACTAAGTAGTGGATCAAATTAACCCTTTCAGTCACAGTGGGACCGCTACTAATAACTCGTCAGCCCCGTATTTAAATATTCATAGTAAAATAAAATATGGTAATAGGTTAGAAAAAAAATACCGCTGAACAGCTTAAACACTCAAGAACCTGTATGCAAAGTTAGAGGTGTTTTCATTTTGCCATTTTTCTATAATTAACAGAAATTCGCCGAAAAGTGCGATATTTTGTCGTTTTTCACGCTAAAGCAAGGCAATCGTGGCACACCCGTTGCCGTGTACACAGAGAAAAGAGTTTCTTTAATTTATTTATAGTTAAAGAACATATATTTGTATATAAGCAAATAAATATTTATTCATAGTTAACAAATATTGGTTGAGTCAAACAATGACTCATTCGGATCAACTGATATTCGTTAACTATGAATAAATATTTATTTGCTTATATACAAATATACGTTCTTTAACTATAAATAAACTCTTTTCTCTGCGTACAGTGTTTTTTTTCTTTCGCGAGTTGTTTTGATTGGCGTACAGTCACGGACAGCTGAGAGATTTCAGGAGGGGTTGTAGCTCAACACTACCGACCCTCCCTATTAATTTCCCCTTATGCGCGAAGCTGATGTTCCTCCTTAAAATTTCAGATAGGGGTTCAATCATGAAGGTTGTGTCAACACCATACTAAAATTTCAGGCGATTCCTAAGATTTGACCAAAACTCCAGAACTACCTTAATTTGGGCAAATTCTGATATCGGGTCATTGTAATTCAGTGACTCACATATTTCCGATTCAATAGGAAATTGTTGCCAAACTCACCAAGCGCTCTTGGGACATGGTTGACCGCATTCTTTTTATACTTCGATAATTTTGGTTCTTTAATCATTCTTTTTTTTTTTTTTTATGTACAGATTTTTTTATTTTTTGATTGGGCCTCACGGCGCCCCTCACTCCTAGACGCACAGTGGGACAGAATCCCAAATTTCTGGCCAAAAGTCGAAAACGCATTCAATTCAGGTAAGAATCAGCACCCAGGGTTTTTTTTTTTTTTTTTTTTGTTCTCGCTGATCACGAATCTGAAGTCAAAATTCGGGAATACAAAATGGCGGATTCAATATGGACGACTTGCGTAGAAAAGGCGTTATATTTATGTCACATTGCAAAGGTTTTCCTTAAAATTAGGTTGATACAAAGTATTGAGATTAAAATAACGCATACAAAGTGTAGAAATAAACATTATGTTTCTTAATAAATATGTATTCGCTTATAAAAACAAGTAGCTGACAGAAAAAGTTCCACATTCCGAATAACTGGTCAGTAATCGTGATACATTCGATTACATACAACTTTATTCATCGTCACCAGAACAATCTGATTCACAGTCAGTGAATTCAACTGACGACGCATTGCACGAGCTCCCTGCATTTGTTGAGACGCTTGGCGCAGTTAATACACGGAGAGACTTTTCCTAGTAATATTTCTTAAAATTCTTACCAGAATTTACTATTTTCGATGCAATTTTGGGATATATCGGCATTTTAGCACTTATTACTAGTTTGCCTAGTAAACCTGTAAATTACTATCATCATTGGAATATAACCCAAGACATTTGTACAAACTCTTTTACAAATGAGAAAGTTTACTAGTTAGGATGGTAATAAGTATAGCGAATCTTATACTTATACCTAAAACGAGCAGTACCTCTTCCAAGTCAGTATGGTAAAGTCGTGATCGTGGCGCAATGGAATTTACCATACTGACTTGGAAATTTTACCAGTCATTTCAGGAAAAATTCCATGTCAAAAATTAAAAAGCTGGAAGGAGGTGATAGGCGGTTCGGCAGTTCCTGGATCTTACATTGTGTAGCTTTACTGTTGTGGTCATTGTTGTTCAGAGTTTGTTACATGTGTGTGTTCGTCCGCACTCTAGGGGCTGGCGCAATCTATAGTCGTCGTCTTAAACTTCTAGCCTAACTTCACCTACTCAACATAACCTCAACTCAACGCTCGCAATTCCGGACGCATCGCAGATACATGTTATAGTGTGGTTTCTAGCTTTCCTTATATACAAACGGATATAACCATCTGGCACAAGTGAGAGAAATATTCTGATATCTCGCCATCTATCGACGACGTGAGACCCGCCGAACTTGTTCGTCAATTCGCGGCGACGAAATTTACCATACTCGCTGGTAATCGTTCTAACGTGTGTAGCAAAACGTCTTATTTGACTAGTCTATTATCCAATCCCTCTAGAAATACCTACTAATATCTATGCCATCTTTTACTACTCTCCGTTTTCCTATACGCGGACAGTAATTTGTTCTATCCGCTTATTACTTGTTACTATCACAGAATATCAGAATGCATTATCCAAATAATAGATTTTCCCGGTACTGTAAGAAATATTGCGAAATCAGCAGATATATCCCAGTTTTACTCGCAGTTATTGGAATCTTTACCAGGAAAAGTTTCTCAGTGTAACTATGGATTGCTTCTGGTAGCAACGATTTCATTTTCTTACCAGGTAATTTGCGCAGGCTAGAAATTTATGGATCAGACGTTAATAGTAGGCGAGAAAAAACGTCTTCCATGGTTTTTGTTCGGGAAAATTTTGTGAAAAATCTGAGCTATTCTTTTTTATGTATTTATTGGTAGATTCTTGGGCGTCTTCGGACATTTGTCCAATTGGTAATATTGCAAACTTTATAATCGATGCGCCATGAATCAAAATGTTATGCATTGAAGTCGGCATATAAAACCACGGATACAACTTCACGTAGTCGCGAGCTGTTTGCACGGCATAATCTTGAAATCTGATTATATCAATCTCATGTCCACTCGAAAGTGCTTGCAATATAACGTGAAATCGTTTGATCAGATCTTCATTTACCCCCGTAATCGAAGCAGAAGTGATTGAATCTTTGAAAAACCGTCGAGCAGTATTCCCGTCATTGGAGCTACCAAATCCGGGCTTTGGTTGATCAACTATAAGACCCAATCGTATTCGGAAACCTTTTTGTATACAGTCCGACCTCTCAATAAGTACGCCCGCAATAAGAACGCTTCCCCAACTTCTCACTCGAGCACTACCCCTACTCCAAGCTCGAATCGCACTTACGTGCGAATGAGAGAGAGAGACAGAGAGAGTGAGTCAGTGAAGAGCAGACGCATGGTGGGGGTACTCGAATTCTTGGAAAAACTCTTCCCCTTGGGGGCTTTTCGTTCTTATTGAGAGGTCGGACTGTACTTGCTTTTCGGTTTTTTACAATTTCTTTATCATTTGCAGTACGCGCTTGCCACTTTGCAATTTCAAGTCTATACCCTACATGCCAACAACATTCGAAGAAGCGAATCCACGCATGCAGAGTCGATAACCCGAACTGTACATAATCTTCATTGATTTTTCTTTTCAACATCGCATCGATATCGTTGAAGGCTTTTGAAGTTGCTTGACATAAATAGCAACGTTGAGCAGAAGCATTAGTCGGGATTGCATTGCAAACTTTACCATCTATCATGGTGAATGCAAGTTTGAAAGAAACGGTAATGTCTTTTTTGCAACACCTGCTACGAAAGTTTGATTTTCGAGGCCTGTGTGGCGAGCGCAAAATACCTTATTTCCGAGGGGTGATGAAAAGAAGAGTTGGCGCATGCGCACACCGCAAATACTCTACTTTGCGCACTAGTGCTTTTGTCGCGCATGCGCACATCGCGAATACTCTACTTTGCGCACTAGTGCTTTTTTCGTGCACTGTTTCATGGCGGTGGACAGTCGCGATGTGAGGTTATATTGATTAATCAATCTGTCTCTCAAATCAAACTTTCTTCGCAGGGAGTTACAAAAAATATCGTGTGATACAAGTGCGGATAGGCAATATCTGTCTCGTGTCATTACAGCACTCGCCTTCGGCTCGTGCTTCAAACGACACTCGTCGGATATTGCCTACTTTCCGCACTTGTATCACAATATACTATTCCGTCAATGACAGTTTCGTAAGGGACAAGGTTACTTTCCTGCTGTTTAATCAACTCCATTTCGCTCACCGTGGCTTCAGTATTTTCCTGCAAAAATTGAATTCTAATTGGCCGACAAAAACGGGTAGACGATGGCCTGGGATTTTTCCATACAACAAGGGTATTTTTTGTTTCTTGGTCAACTGATATCAACTGCGATGGAACAAGTGCCGTGAAGAATATGTTAGCATCAGACTTTATTCCATCATCATCGGTAAATCTTTGTTTATATGCATTTTGGCCAGAAGTGTCATCGCAACCCCACTAACAAATTATATTCAAGTTGCGAACACTTTCTTTACACAAGCTTTTAATAACCTCGTCTTGATTCAACAAGATTCTCCGAATTGTATGATCCAGCAAAGACTGCAGTTTCACTTCAGCACTACATTCTGTAACGGTAATATCTGATTTCGGTGGATAACATTGAAGCTTCGCTTGATGTATTACATTATACGACGGAAATAACTCAGAGCGCTGTTCTCTGGTTGAATTCCGAAGTTTCTGATAGTCAGATTTTGACATATTAAGTTCAACTACAAGCGATAGGGCTTTATCAGGAGTATAAGGAATTTCTGAAATCGATTCCAAAGATTCTCTATACTTTTTAGCTCTGGATGGGCTTCCCAGCATCACATCTTGAACAACTTTTGTGGCATCAAATCTACCAGCTGCTCGAAGGCTCATTTGAGCCGCATAAGACAGTTCTTCGGTACTTGTAGTTGCACGCAAATCTTCAGTTTTTCTCCGTTTTGTGCGCACACTAGCTTCAGCAAATCCTAAAGAAGGCCAACCCATGCTGGTGGACTGTGTTGAAGCTTCTTGGATTTTTTCCAGGGGAACAAACACACTGAGCCATGTGGAAAATTTGTCGAAAAATCTGTCTTCGTGCCTCGAAGCTTGCTTCTACTTTTCATTAAATTGGGACAATAATGCGCGCATTACAAGTTTTGCGTCATCCGACAGAGTGAAAGGTCGTTGTAGTTTCTCCGACATGAACTTTTCAATTTCCAGATATGCTGAAGCTGCACCGGGATTCAAATTATTTTTCATGAGTGCGAAAATATCTTTTCTCGTTAATCCAGGTGCTGCAGGATCATCGTCGGCAGATTCTAAAATGTCAAAGTATAATACATATGAATAAGTAATTACATATTCAGCCTTACTCACTATTACTCATTCCACAATATAATAGATGACTATAATATTGTGAAATGCTATGAAAACCATAAGGAAATTAAAAAAAAATCCTCATTTTTTGTCATCGATTTCGATTAGACACTTCAAAATATACATTTTTTCAGAGGTTATCTTTCGCTAAGATTTTGGGCCTTTTGGAAGAGGCCTAGCAGAAAGTGACTTGATACAAAATATTTCAATTTTGAAGCATGAAATCCAAATCCGCTATAAAAACTGAGGGCAATGATAAAAAAAAAAAAAAATCTATTTGTGCCTTACTGGGCCCACGTGGGGCATTGGGCCCACAACGTGAGTACAGCCCTGAAGAGATAATTTGAAATCATATAACTTTTATCTGAATCACTTCTCCATATTTTATGTTTTAATTGTTCGGAATCGAGAAAAATGCATTTTTCATCACAAAACCTTGTACTAATAGCGGTGGCGCAATAATGCGCAAATTTTTCTTGCCGTTTCCATTAAACAATAGAATAATCTACAACCTAGAATAAGTCCGGCCGCTTTACAACGTTTTACAATTCAACTTTTCTCTGCGTGTTTACAATTTTCAGTAGAAATTCTACGTTGATTTTCGGAAAAATCATTCGTTAACTGATATCACATATGAATCATTATTACAAATTTTTTTATTACATGATGACATTCTACTTACTTTCCCCTTTCGAATCCATTTTGTAAATTGTTAATCGGTTTATTTTTCTGTAACTGGCGACGTTTTCAAGAATGCACTGAAAATTAGGCTCAGAGCACGACGCGTCTGGGTCGAGCGAAGGGCACTTTTGAACTGGGACACAATAGCAGGTATAAAGGATCGTCCCCTCTCGAGTCTGGAACTCGACCCTCGGACTATTACTATATCTAACCCACCACTGCAGATCCCCGAAATCGATACTTTATTTTTAGATTTTTGGCCGTCGATTTGGGATTTCGTTTCACTGTGAGAGACGCCCAGAGCGGCCGCTCCAGTCACTCCATGGGTAGAAACGGGCCAATTAATTGCAATTATCTCACGTTTGGCGTGGTCAATCGTTTCCAAATTTGAATATTGTATGTGTCGGGAAGTCAATTGCTTATAGTCACAATTTTGAACACTTCTTTTTTTTTTTTTAAATTTGTGGGTGTACTAGTTTTTTATTCTTGTCTTGTAGGTCTCAAATGAAGAGAGCTTCCAGTTCCGGTTTGTTGAATGGGTGGCAGTGAAGCACTTGAACTTAAGGTAGTACGATCACGTACCTCACCATTAGATAAAAATTTGTTTTTTTTATATGCTGTAGCAGAAGCATATCGGAGAACGCCTGCAAAATTTCAGAGCGCGTCACCGACCAATTATAATAATAATTAATGTGTGAAATTAAGATATTTAGCCCTACGCCATATCAGAAATCTGCTTTGACACGAGGTTGAGACAGAAATATAGACCTTTCGCGATTAGACACAACAAAAAATAAAAGTGTTAAATGTTGAAAAATATGTCACGATTACGTACGTCCCGTAAAAAATTAGGGTCACCGGACATTTCGATCAGAAATCGTCGATTGTATTGACTAATTATCGCGTGCATCGGCCGATTTCGTGGCCGATTAGAAAATGTGAGTCAAATCTGACTATTAAGATAACACATTTCGTGTCGTATAATTTCACACATGGGCATGATACGTATTGCTAAAATCGTATTGTTTCCTACTTTTATTATTATCATACCTAAATTTATTATTATATCGCTTTTTGCGATTTTTATAATCATAGTCTTTTCATTGACTAGCTACTGCGATCGTACTACCTTAAATTTTTTTGACGATGATAATACTCAAGACTTCTTCGCTCTTTCCGGCCCAAACTATGAGTATGCTAGGCGCACAGCTCTGACTACAGCAACAGTTACGGTGCACAATAAAATGAGCTCCATTTTTTCTCGATTATTACTAGAGAATACCTTAAAATTATCGTTTACAATTGATGGATGGCATTCGATCCGGGAAAAAAGTTACTATGGAAGTACGGTTCATTGTACAGTCAAACCTCGGTCTCTGTCCCCTCAGTCCCTGTCTAGTTTCAGTCCCTGTCCGCTGTCCCAGTGCCGTATTGGCGTTGTCGCCCGCTGTTTCGCCCGAGCTTCCACGAGCTTTGTGACTGAGGTTAGGTTGTGATGCCTCGGAGCGTAAGATCAACTGTTACGGCCCTGCAACTCTTTCGTGATTGGCCGAGCGTCGCTCGCAACAGTCAGCTGTTCCGTGAACAGGGACTGAAACCTTCGGTCCCGAGGATGGAGAGGGACCGAGGTTTGACTGTATTGATGAAAATTGGAAACTTTATTCATTGGCTCTCGACTTCGTTCCTAGCCTCGGTCGCCAGGCTGGGGTGGATATTGCTGAACCCTATTTCAGGGCATTGAAGAATATGGGTATTGAGCATAAAATTCAGCGAATACAGTATTTGTCAAGGAACTTCAGGCAATTTTAGCGAAAAAGGGAATTGTTTTCAATGCTGAGGAACAGCATTTTCATTGTTTTCCTCATGTATTAAATTTGGCTGTTCAAGACATACTCGAAGCTCTGAAAGCTGATAATATCAGACAAGAGGACGACAATTGCGACTGCAACGACTCCGATGAAGATGGAGAGATAGACGATAGGAATGGAGACATTGATCCTGAAACAAGTGAAGGGATTCCCCCAATTATCAAACTTCGAGAGATCTGCAAGAAATTAAAGAAATCTGAAAAATTGAAGAATAAACTAGGACAATACTGCCAACTCTGCGATGAAGCGTATGCAAATTTACCATTGGACGTAAGCAGAAGGCGGAATTCTTCTCATGATTTGATCAAAGTTGGCTTGAAAATGAGAAGATCGATCACTGTATAGTTCATAGAGCGAGGATAAGACGAGCTGGGAAGAAGAACTAAGTTCTTACTTCAGATTACCCCGGATAAATCACAACGTAGAGATTTTGGAATGATCGAGTATAAATCAAAAGAATTTTCCTCGATTTGCCAACAACGCTCGCTGATCTGCTGGCCATCCGCATGGAAAGAAATGTATGGCGCTTATCACCATTAGGATGTGTCACAAAGAAAAAAAATTTTTACATACCATATGTGAATTTATCGGACCAGTCGAACCAAATTTTTAAGTCTTCTAACTGAAGCTCACCTCTATATAGAGCGTGCAATCTCCAGATAGACCGAAAAAAACGGAAGTGCATCATAATTATTTTTTCAAGTAAAAATTCCTTCAGCCCGGGTTTGAACCGGGACCTCCGCATTTGTACTGCGACGCCTTGTCCAATTAGACCACTGAAGGACTGAAGGAATCTTTACTTGAATTTCATGTTATTGTCATTGACCTCTTAGTCCACAGGTCTGTGTTTATTTCATTGTGTAGTGACTCTATCGTTCGAAACCTATTAATTCATACCATATGTGAATTTATCGGACCAGTCGAACCAAATTTTTAAGTCTTCTAACTGAAGCTCACCTCTATATAGAGCGTGCAATCTCCAGATAGACCGAAAAAAACGGAAGTGCATCATAATTATTTTTTCAAGTAAAAATTCCTTCAGCCCGGGTTTGAACCGGGACCTCCGCATTTGTACTGCGACGCCTTGTCCAATTAGACCACTGAAGGACTGAAGGAATCTTTACTTGAATTTCATGTTATTGTCATTGACCTCCCGTGTAAAGAAAACATCGTCCATCTAGATCTACGAAGGACGTCTATGACAAGTCTGCCTACTGGGACGATCGTAGACGTGAATATAGACATGTCGATTATGACAAACGTCTACAGCCCGTTTACGTAGATTAATTTCGCGCGTAGATCTACGCGGATCTACGTAGACGGGCTGTAGACGTTTGTCATAATCGACATGTCTATATTCATGTCTACGATCGTCCCAGTAGGCAGATTTGTCATAGACGTCCTTCGTAGATCTATCGTAGATCTAGATAGACGATTTTTTTTTTACACGGGCTCTTAGTCCACAGGTCTGTGTTTATTTCATTGTGTAGTGACTCTATCGTTCGAAACCTATTAATTCATACCATATGTGAATTTATCGGACCAGTCGAACCAAATTTTTAAGTCTTCTAACTGAAGCTCACCTCTATATAGAGCGTGCAATCTCCAGATAGACCGAAAAAAACGGAAGTGCATCATAATTATTTTTTCAAGTAAAAATTCCTTCAGCCCGGGTTTGAACCGGGACCTCCGCATTTGTACTGCGACGCCTTGTCCAATTAGACCACTGAAGGACTGAAGGAATCTTTACTTGAATTTCATGTTATTGTCATTGACCTCTTAGTCCACAGGTCTGTGTTTATTTCATTGTGTAGTGACTCTATCGTTCGAAACCTATTAATTCATACCATATGTGAATTTATCGGACCAGTCGAACCAAATTTTTAAGTCTTCTAACTGAAGCTCACCTCTAACGTAGCAAAAAAAATTTTTGCTACGTTTGGAACGGATAGTTCTCGTCAAGACAAAGAGATTCCCCGCTTGAAGAATTTCTTATGTCCAGGCTAAGTGGTTCTGAAACTTTTTTTTACTTTTTTTTTGTGTGTTATTTTTTTTTTTTTTTTTTGTAATGTCCTCTATAAAGGGTCTTGTCCCTGTTCTAAATACTATGGTATAACCGAGGGATATCGATGATAGGTAATTAGACAGTTATGTTGCGGTGAACTAATAGTTGTATTTAAACGAACAGTATTATATTTTATTTAGGTATGATACATTGGTCTGAGTGGTATTTAGATATATTTAGTAGGCCAAGTTATTTAGTTATTCTAGGTGTCTACTGTAACGAGTATAGTTGGGAAGTGTGTCGAAGGAAGGATAGTCAAGTAGTTGTTAGAATAGTAAGGTAAAAGGTTTTAGCTGACTCGTTGCATTCGGCAGAGCCGTGTGCAACGAGCGTTTTCTAAAATGTAGGAAAGGAAGTCGCGGAGATCAGGTAGCAAGTAGATAAGAAGAGTAGAGACGTAGAGATGTAGAGGAGTAGAGATGCAGAGGGAAAAAGGGGGGAAGCGTGTGAAGAGTTAGAGGACAGAGGTATGGGCGAACGTATGGGTGGTGATACCCAGACGTAACATTTTCTTCTTTCCGAAAATAGATTTTTTTTTTTTTGTGTTAAATGCAAAGGAAACAAAAAGAAGTTTCGGAACCACTTAAACTTGACGGAAAAAAAATTTTACTATGCGGGATGTCTTCTTCTTGATAAGACCTAGTGACTTAAAAAGCAGCATTATGAAAATTAAAAAAAAAAAGTCAAACTGACACACCCTAATCACCATACTAGTATGATATTGAGGCAGATACTGAAACAGTATCCGAGATATTCCTATACACTCGCTATACAGTATCGCAACGAGTTCCATAAAGCCTGGAGCACAAACTTTTCGTGTCCCGTGTTCGTCCTCACCTACAGGCGCCACGATCGCTCACACATGGCTGTGATTGGTCGGCGCTGCGTGTGAGTTACTGTACACTGTTCACAATCTCCGTAGGTGAGCCGACACGAAAAGTTTGGGTGCTGGTCAAAATTTGGAATGACGTAAATAAAGAAGGGCTAAATGATTGAATGCAAAAATTGATACAAGTTCAAAATAAAGAAAGACCAATATTACGAAACCCTTTGAATTAGTCACAAAACAATTCGGAAAACGAAAAAGTGGAAAGAAGTTATATTGAACACAAAGAATGAGAGCTTTAGCAAAATTGCGAGGGCCGAAATGTGGGGAGGCGCACTCGCAATTGGGGAGAGTTGTATGTGTTGAGTCAGGAAATAAAGAAGAAAAATTCGGCGATACTCTCTATTCTCGTCTCGTTATCGTGTACCTGATCTCGTATTGTCTCGTCAACGACGATACGAGAAAATATCATTCATCGTCGCGTTTATCGGCAGCTTCGTTTCGTCTCGTCTCGTTTTATCGATTTTGGCGGCATCACTACTGCAGACAGTGGAGACTTGCCTCAGAGGCCTTTTCTCTTAAGGGGGGACAGTACTGAAACTTTGTAAAAAACCATTCGTTTTTTTTTTTAACTACTCAAAATGGTTCAATCAAAAATCGCCTCCAGCAGTTTTTAGATATTAGTAGTATGTGTGTTGGAAAGAAATATCAACCTCCTGCGATGAAAGTGGATGCGCAGGAGACCTTTCGCAGAAGATTTCCTTCGAACCACTGCGAAAGGTCTCCTGCGCACACACTTTCATCGCAGGAGGTTGATGTTTTTTTCCAATACACATACTACTAATATCTAAAAACTGCTGGAGGCGATTTTTGATTGAACCATTTTGAGTAGTGGAAAAAAAAAAAAAAAATGGTTTTTTACAAAGTTTCAGTACTGTCCCCCCTTAAGAAACATTCGTGGTAATTCCTTGGGGTAAAAAATCGACTTTACTTATTCACGCAGGCAAATATAATAAACTAATATAGAGCACAAGGTTGTATCACTCAGTTAATACGTAACTATCACCATTCACCGTATTTTCATAATCAACTATTGATCACTGATCATGATACGCGAATTTACATATACCACACCTGCATTCTGCTGAATTATTTCTGCAGATATTATACACGAAGTATAAATATGCCTCTCGGCTAATATCTAGCCCTGACCCGTAAATATAATATGAGAGTTTTGGATCAAGACTTCCTTACCGGCTGAGCTGTGAGGATAAGGAAGTCTTGGGATGAACTTATATCAAATATCCTGAAATTAAAATTCTATCGACTAAATTACAGAATTAAAAGTAAATAATGAGTTACGAAACATGAATTTATATCAAACGTATATTTATTGTTGCATAATTATTGTATACTATGCGAGATATTATGTCATAGGGCAGGTAAGCGGAGGTTTGCGAGGAGTGTGAAATTTGTATAGCACGAGGCGTGGCATAGTCGGAGACGAGGTGAGAGCCGAGTCGGTAGACTTTACGACGCCTCGTGCTGCAAACTCACATGACTTGCAAACCAACGCAACTGGCCTAATGAGTAATGACATATACTGCCGTGCTTAGGTAAAAGGCAGTAAGCTTCATTACGATTATCAATTAAATTTAAGTGTGATTTCAGATCATAATTAATCAAAATGTCTAAAAAATGGATTTACTGCTTTTATATTTAGGAAATGTAACCGTTTTGAAATATTTGAAAAACTTAAAAAATTAATATATCTTTTTGAAATAACATTCTTAATGATTCATTTTATAATTGTTATGTAGAGAATCATTTAAAAAATATATTGGCATCAAAGTTGATAAAAGGCAGTAAATGAAGTTTAATTTTGGAAAATTTTGGAAAAATCAAAATCTTGACCGCAATCGAAAAATCTGAACAAATTCTGAAAAATCCTGCTTCGATTATAAAAATTTTCAAGCCTTGACCCAGAGTGAGCAGACGTTCGCTCCTATGATGTTTGGAGTTTTTTCCGAGAACAACTAGTACAAGATCCCGACCTGACAACGATACCCTCATCGAGTTTCCTGATCAATTGTATATTTTATACGGTATAATGTATAAATCAACAGAACGTGGTAGGGTTGCCGCCCCATATCCTGGCCCAGCTATTTTTAATTGAAAATTATTTATTACAATTTTTTTCGATAGTTACCCTCATGCAGTTTCTCAAAAAATTTAGCACCAATCAAGAGTAAAAGATGTAAATAAAACGCCAAAGTAAGGTTGCCTACCTTTTTCCTGACCCTAATGGAGGTTGCCAGGTATGAACAGGTAAGCTTGTATGAGTTATTTACCCTCATCGAGTTTCCTTATACAATTATACACAAAAATGTAGATAATTTTATTGCGAACACGATGGTATAGGGTTGCCTTAGCAAAAGTTGGCCGATCTTAGGGTTGCCGCGATTTTAAGTTTCAATATTCGAGTAAGAAAGCGTAGTGCGAAGGAGAAATACTGAACGTACAAACCTATGCGATAGAGAAGGACGCAGAATAACAGTTGCGTGTGAGACGGTTGCCGAGTAAAAGAGAGTGTGCATGCTCATTCCTAAATGCAATACCTGGGGCCTCCGGTTCGTAGTTCTCGTAGTCCAAGTCCTCCGCTTCGGAGCTCTCCTCACCGGCTTTGTAGTTCTCGTAGTCCAGGTACTTCGCTTCGTATTTCTCCTAGTCCTGGTCACCGGCTTCGTAGTTCTTGTGGCCCAGGTCACCGGCTTCGTAGTTCTCGTAGTCCAGGTCCTCCGCTCAGTGCCGGATTCAGGAAATGGGGGCCCCTGGGCGGGTGAATAAGTGGGGGCCCTCGATTCTTAAATTTCAAAAAAATGTCAACTACCTGCGTGGTGTACACTCGCTCGCTACGCTCGCTCGATCGTTTAAACTACATTTTCAGTGGTTCATTAATTATCGAACAGCCAGTAATCACTATTCAGGCAAGTGCGTACTCATTTGACGAAAGATTCAACCCCTTTGAACTTACCAGCAATTCGGCGAATAAATAGTATCAATCCGATACTACCCTGTAACTAAAATTTTATGACATGAGTCAGATGGCAACGCAAGAATGTCGAATATTTAATATTCGACGAATATTCGGTGGCAGCGCGCGCCGTCGCTTATAAATAAATCGTTTTAACATGGTTACCATCGGTTCTCCATTCCGTTTACTTGACGATTTTCTAGAGACTCGATCACGGAATAAGCTCATATGTTTTTTTGAAAATGTTTACGCCTGGTTCTTGCTCTGGAAATCACGGTTGAATAGTATATTTGTTCATAACCAGCGGCGCCGATTCCATGGGTGCTCGAGGGCTCCAGCACCCACGAGAGGTAAATAGTGGATGCAGAGCACCCATGACCATAGACATCAAAAGTGATAAGCAATCGGCTTTGAGCGTGATTTTTTTTTCTCGCGCGCCGGCAGTATACTTTTGAACGAATCTTCAAATGAGCATGAGGAGATGAGCACTAGGGTGTCCGTTATTTCCCAAATTGACTTTGCCACTTGGGTATGGCCCAAATAATTAGTTTACAGCCTAAAAAGAATTGAGGAAATTTTTTCTTTTTTTTTTTTAAAGTGCCACTAACCCCCGCCTGTAGGACGATACACTGAAAAAAAAGTATCCGTTCTGCCGCGATCCAAAATATCGCTGAGAGCATTACGTTACTATGACAATAAACATTATCAAATGAGCGATACAAATAGCTGCATCAATCAAATCATCTAACTTTGCATACTTCCGCTATTATAAAAATATGTCAAGTGCCAAGCACGATACTGTCAGTTATCGGATAGAAGGTTTTAAACCGCTGCAGGAACTATTATGGTATAGCTCCAGCAGCTATGCATGCCGATGCAAGAGCGAAACCGTCGACAAGCGGTTTACGTCGGCGCTCAGATCCCACTCTTCGATTTGAACCAATTGATCGACTGTGCTTTGCGCACTGATCTCTATACTAACTGGATAGCTGATCAGCGTACTCGAGCTGTGCCCAATAGAAGCAGACGAAACCGACACCAGCGCTACTATATCCAACCTGCAACTAACGCGTATACCTTGTGATGAAAATGACGGGATGAGCAGTTTGCGTTGACTGTAGCTATTAATTTCTAAATTTACGCTTTGGAAAATTCCGTTGTGTTACAGCATCAACGGCAGAAGTATGATCTGTATTTTATGCCACATTTAACCCATATTTTAACCCATATTTCTGACCCATTCCTAATCTTGTTTCGGAAATCTAATAAATGATAAATATAAAAATTCTATCTTCTTTCGTCTTTCCGTGATGAACCCGCAGGACATAAATCCGTCCTGAAAAATATATGAAAATTGTCTCGCGGACGTCTTTACGTCCTATCGAGGGTCTCACGGACTCTCTTTCGTCCTTGAAAATGTCTTGCAGTCGTCTCTTTGACCTATAACATGTCCTGCAGACTTCGTTATATCCTGAAAAATGTCCTGCGGTCGACTGTGTATCCCTAAGACACCCCAACATTACGATATTTCTTACTGAGGACATGTAACCGACATCCTATGTGTGTCATCCCGCTTTGAACACAGATATCGTACGGATATCCTCCCTCTCAAAATAAATGTCTTGTGGACGTCTACTATGCGTCGTGAGGTCACCTTATAGCGTACAGCGTTCCGTCTCCAGGACGTCCGAAAATGCAACACCAGGATAACCTGAGGACGTCCGCGAATTACGTTCTCCTCTCGTCCTACATCACGCTTATTTTCTTTTCTCTCGCAATAAATACAAAAACCCCCCATATTGTCGATGAATTATTATTATAAATGTATATAGAATATTATTCACAAATATAAAGATTTCAAATTCAGCGTGCTGTCAGTGTCGTCGGACGACACTGACAGGTACGAATTTTACGTTCAAATTTTAGTTCCAGGTTGGCTATTGTGGCGCGTATGTCGTTTTTCAGCTCTTCTAATTGGCACAAGCTTTTTGTGCTGGAGGCATAGGAGTCAGCTATCCAGTTAGTATAGAGATCAGTGGCTTTGCGTCTCTGTGCCACCCACGTGACCTCAGACGCGCGTACCGCTTTGTTTTTTAAAACAAAGGTAGGTGAATCGTTAATACTAATACTCGCAATAAATTGATTAAATAAGTTATTATTATTAATCACTCTTTGCTATACATACTAACGGAATTGCAACGATATCCAATGGATTCGGCGGTGAAGCTGAAATTGAAAGAGTGGGGTTTTGAAAAATATGAAAGTGTGTTTGAAGGTGAGTAACTGGGCCTTACATTAACCTCGCTAACCTATCCTCTGCATATATTAGTTTGCTTTGTCGATCTATTTTGTTGATCTGCTTTTACTTTTCATTTTCATTATAGAGCAGGAAGTGGATGAGACAGCTTTTGAATGTTTGACGGATGATTTAATTAAAACACTAATTCCCAAAGCTGGTCCACAATCTAAATTCTTTCGTCTGTGGAAAGCACAATTTGACCATATTGATAAAAAAAAGTACTGGGGTTGTACGTGATTTTTTTATTTATTATTTTTAATTTGAAAATTTAGCCTGTCAACAATATAACGTTATGAAACTGAATGTCATAAAAATATTTTTTAGACCACCTTTGCAAATACTCTGAATGAATGTAGAGCTTTTCCACATAACCAATCGCCCGAAATGCCAATTCATATGCTGACCAAAGGTATGGACCCAAGATCTGTGCAATCTCATACTGAAAATTTACCTTTGTTTTCTAATTATCCTATAATTACATTTCTAAGTGAGTATTCACTTCAACTTTTCCCTGCTGCATTAACAAAATATCCGTTCACTTTATTCTGCTTTATGTGTAATCCTTGACTAACTCAATGCTTTAATGACGTAATGTAGAACTCCCTGTAATGAATGGAAATCACCCAACCACATCAGAACTTAGAGTGATTCCCTCAACAGTTCATGCCATTCACGGCCCCTTAAACAAGGATAATGCATTTAAACGCATAGACACTGCCGACATAACTCTACGACCATGCAATCCTATCAGTGACTTGATAGAAACTTTGAGAGATTCTACTGAAGGAATAGCAATATTAAACTATTATAAAAGAGACAGAGACTTGACCGACAACCATCGATTTTATTTAGTAGAAATTATTCTCTCAGTGGAGATGAGGAGCTCTCCTCATCTTGCGTAAGCAATACAAGCTAATTTGTGAATGAATGAGCTGAATCTAGTTAGTTATGTAATGTGTGGCACATATTTTGCAACCCTGAAAATATTATTTCCATCGTACGTCAATCACATTGTGCAGGGCATGATGCAGTTCCTATTTAAGGGGAGACTTCGGTGAAATTTTGAAAATCGCTATTAGAGGTTGTATAAAAAAATCCTTCCAGCAGTTTTTGAATAATGTCAGTATAGACTGTGAAAAAAAATTTCAGCCTCCTGCGATGAGAATGTAAGCGCAAGGAACCTTGCGAAGAAGATTTTTCTCACCGCTGTCAAAAATTCCTTGCGCATACACTTTCATTGCAGGAGGCTGAAACTTTTTTTCACTATCTATACTGACATTATTCAAAAACTGCTGCAAGGATTTTTTATACACATCTTTTCAAAGTTTTAAGAATTAAAAAACCTGTTTTTGCCAAAAATTTCACCGAAGTCTTCCCTTAATTGCATATTATCCGTGATTTGATAAAAATAATTTTCTTTTAAGCATAACACCACAGCGACTCGAGGAATTGTCTCAATTGATAGAACAGACCTTCCCAACTGAAAATAAATTCACGTACTACGTACCATACCGTTACGACACAGTTACAAAAATTAAGACCTGCGCAAAAGGAAAATTAAGTGACAGACACGGGCATCGTCGCTCATATCTTCTTCTCTCTGGAGCCACTGAAGGCCTCAAAGGGTTGAAGCGAAAATTGATTGAATCATCTAGAGCTGTTCACTTAGCATTTAGAGAAGATTTTGAAAATAACGGTGAATGATTTTGAACATCGCATTTTTTCATGTCCGTAAATTAATTAATGATTCATCTTAAATTTTTATGAAAATGATTCTGTATAGAGGGTTGCGCAGAAGATCATAAGGTCAAAATCGAGTGGCTCAAAAATTTCATAGATCCCTGGTCTACGGTTGAAAAGTATTGGGCAGCCACATCAAAAATCAGAATCAAAGAAATCTACGAAACCAATCATTGGTCGAGTGAGACATATTTGAACGATTTCGCCGCATTGAGAAACCCAAGCACGGGCATTAGCTTGGTATATAAATATTCTGGCAAAATTTAATTTGTGTAAAAGTTGAAATGAATGACCTCAATTTCTATTTCATGTCATATATTCAGTTGTTGATATCATTACATAGATTGAGATAGACTTCGCGCAAATGTATGGAGACAAGACAAATTCATTATTGACTGAGTACCCGGTGTTTGAAAACGAAATTCTGAATTTCTGCAAAACCAAGAAAAAACGGCTAGACAATAGTATTAAAAATTTATTGCAAACGATTGATGCAAGAAGTAAAGACACCCGCGGAGATAGACAGCAATCACGAGGTAGACAACGTTGCACATTTTTTAATTTTTCAGAAAAAGTACACCATGATAACCCTCAAATGTTATTTATACACCGATCATTTATAGATTCGAACAGTGCTGCGGTACTCTTATTACTCCCATTATTATTACCACCGCCAGCGGCAGTGAAAACATCAGATATCATTCGACGTCCCAGCAAAATCGAGATCCAGAGCGAGTTTTTGCTTTACGCGAAAGTAAGAGGCTCTCCTAAACTGATTCTATTAATTAGTGTGATGAGACAAGATCAGTTTATTATATTTTTCAACTTTCAGAGCATTGCAGACCTCGAAGTAAAACTTCATGCTCGACGTGAAAAAACTCTTGCACGTGGACAGCGTGAGCAGCCATTGGCTGTGATTGTTGGTCAATCACTGCACCGAATCGAAGAGTGCTACGTATGTATAAATGACATACGATTCAAAGTCCCTACAGTACTGAAAGCCATCGACATTGCGTTCAAGAGCTTTTATGCCCTGCAACTAGACTACCCGAAGGACGCTGTAGCTCCTTGGATGGTTATTCAAAGCCGATTATATGAAATCCAGGGAGAATCCGACAAACTGTTACCTTGCGTATTAAAATTTGTTGGAGAACTTCGACAACTAAGTCGATAAAAATCTCATTCTTGGTGCACATCATTCAAAATGCCACTCTGCTTCGTGTGTCGACAAACATACTCACTTCATGAGTTGCAGAAACACTTGAATCTTATCCATAATTACAGTGATGGCAAAATATACAGATGTGATGAAGCATCGTGTTTCCGTATCTACGCTACATTTCAATCATTTAAAAGACATTGGCTAGGAGAACATAGTAATTTAGATCCACTGGAATCCAAAACAGTCTGTGGTCTGTCTAATTTTACAATCGAAAAAAACACAGTTGCTCCAATGGATACCTCGTTGCCTCATTCATCATTACCGAATCAGATAAGCTGTGCAATTTCAGATTCTAATGCTTCGAGCCACGTTCTCCCTAATCTAACAGCTCTGACAACCACACTGCAAATACAAAAAATTCAAAATCAATTGGAGTCAACCATACTGAATGAATGTGTTAAAATTTACAGCACCTCATGTTCTGTCACTCAAGCTCAGATCTTTTTTGACTCATCCAAAGCAATAGTTCACTGTGGACTGAAGGCTATCCAAGAGGAGCTCACCATAAAATATAATACTGACCCCAAGACATCCGAGGTATTAAAAGACGTGAAAGTTATGTCTAATTCGTTTCGTAAAGCCTTCGACAATTTGAGTACGGAACACAAACGCAGAAAACTACTCAAACAAAAATGTGATTACATTCCACCTATCGAATTTGTGGTTGGCGAGAAATCTAGAAAAATTAAACGCACTCATGATGGCCACATCAAAAACGTATTATCTCTGGCTACTGCAATGTTTTTTCCTCTAAGAAAAATTTAAAAAAAAATTTTCGAATCTCCGAAAGTATACGATCTCGTCTCTTCATATCAAAATAAATTAAAAAAAGAAACAAAAGTTATTTCCAATTTCGTACAGAGTAGTTTATGGAAACGCAGTATAGAGAATTTCAAATCAAAAAATGTACTCCCTCTTTTTCTTTTCTTTGACGATTATGAGACCGGTAATCCGCTTGGCAGCCACGCAGGATCGAATAAGCTAGGTGGCGTGTATATCTCACTGCCATGTTTCCCACCAGCATATCAGTCATCTCTTTCATCGATATTTCATGCCCTTCTTTTTTACTCTAAGGATAGGGAAGAATTTGGAAATTTCGCAATGTTTCGAAAGTTAATCGATGAACTAAAGTTTCTTGAGGCGAAGGGAATCGATCTTGATTTGCCAGAAGGTAAAACCACAGTTTTCTTTAAGCTGGGACTCATTATTGGGGACAATTTGGGAATTCACTCATTGTTAGGTTTCACTGAATCTTTCAATGCGAATTACTCCTGTCGTTTTTGTAAAATGGATAAAATCCAACGATCACTTGCAACAATAGAAAATAAATCGTTGCTTCGGACTGTTGAGTCATATCGTCGGTGATAATGCAATACTGCGTAACTAACATTTGCAATACCGCGTAAGTACAAAAAAAAAAAAAAACGAGATTTGGTGTGCATTCGATGTAGAAATAAAAAATACATCGAATGCACACAATCTCATTTTTTTTTTTTTTTTTGTACTTACGCGGTATTGCAAATGTTAGTTACGCAGTATTGCATTATCACCGACGATATCACAAAGATGTGCAGTTACAAGATCCCTCTCGTACAGGGATTAAAGCAGAATGTATCTTTCACAGCTTATCTGATTTTCATGTAACTGAAAATATATCAGTTGATATTATGCACGACATCCTCGAAGGTGTGTGCATCTCTGACATGGTAGCGATACTCAAATACTACATTTATGAGAGTAAATTATTCACTCTTGAGCAACTAAACTTATCTATGAAATCACACAATTATGGCACAGTTATTAGCAGTAACATTCCACCTCCGATATTGGCCCAACATTTGAAAAACGATACGTTGCATATGTCAGCAGCTGAAATGTCAAATTTTTTTTCACATTTTGGGATTCTTGTTGGTCATTTGATACCTCCTAACGATCTAGTTTGGAACGTATATTTAATCTTACGACAGATCTTCACACTGGTAAGTTCAACATTTGTACAAGTGGAATGTAGTCAACTTTTGAATGCACTGGTGAAAGAGCATCATCGATTGGCTCGAACAGTTTTAAATAGAAAGTTGAAGCCAAAAGACCATTTTTTATTACACTACGGTACTGTAATGGAGCAATGTGGGCCATTAATTCACCTCTGGGGCATGCGCTTTGAGGCAAAACATAAAGAATCCAAAGCACTAGCAGCGATATTGAAATCCAAGTCAAATGTCTGTAAAAGCATCGCGACTAGACTTCAGTGGAAACTTGCATATCAATTTTATAATAATGAAATATTCACCCTATCGGAACCATCTGGACCTTCCGAATCGCATATTTTAAAAGATCTACCAATAAAATTTGCGAGCTATTTGTATAAAAACCGCAAGTTACTCAATTCTAATGTCAGTGTGACAAAATGGATTGAAAGAAATGGCAGTCAATATAAGCCGGGAATAGTTCTATGTATCGACGAAAGTGATAATCAGCTTCGGTTCGGTCTGATTAAATATATTTTTATCGATAATAATGTAATTTTTTTCGCTGTTCAAAATTTGAATACGATTTTCAATAGTCACATTCATGCCTATGAGGTTTTCAGTATGTCCAGCAGGTGCCATATAGTGACATATGATAATTTGTTTTCTTCTCGCCCTCTAAGTTTGACGAGAAATTTGGACAAATGTTTCATCGTCCTAAAGTATAACCTATGAATCACTTTCAACAAAAAATTTGATGTATTCTTCAAGTTCTGTTTTATAATAAACATATTCCTGAATATCCATTTGTCCTGCAATTTATTATGAGTCCTCTGAAATAATGTTGTCTGTATAAAAAAAAAAAAATAATAATAAAAAAATTACAAAAAAAAAAAAAAAAAAAACATGTCATTTCAAAGTTTTATATAATTATACACATGCTACGATGCATATTGTATAACCTATCTGTATAGTCTCACGTAGTGCCTATATGCCTATATGATCTGTAGTCAAAACGGAAAGCACCGACCGCTGGATAAGTTATTCTAAATTCAGCTCCTACAGCGATACCGTATTATAAGACAAATGTTCAGTTCCTATAACCTGAAGTTGGTGCTAGTGTTAGCACAGACTGCGTTACGGCTCTCGGAACCAGAATTCCAGGTGTCAGGACTGTACTTTTTTTTCAGTGTATACTTTTCCCATTTGATTAACATAGGATTCTTGCACTTTTCAGACTTTAATTTTTTTTTTCGCTTACTTTATTCATTACCTCATCAAATATTGTTGATTCCACTCCTGTTCTGATTTATTTGGATGGACATATTTTTACATTGGTGGAAAAATAATTTTTCATAAGTTTTGAAGTTTCTTTCAATAGTATATCATGTGGCATGCCCGTAAACCAAGTGTTTTTGGGCGAGAATAATGATTTCAGGACGAGCTAAAGGCGAGCCGGAAGCGAGTTCTGAAATCATTATTCGAGTCAAAAACGGTTTACGGGTGTGCCCCATACTGTATTTTTTTCGAAATAGGTATGAAAAGTCACTTTGACGCCTGTTGAGATTCACTAGACGAAGAGTGAGGTTATGGTGCGATCTGTCGCGCACTTCGAACCGCGCATCGAAACTGCCGTATAAAGACTTTATACGGCAGCTTTGGAATGCGCACTTCGAACTGCGCATCCAGACTGCCGTATAAAGACTTTATAGGGCAGTTCTGAAATCAACCGTATAAAGTGACACTTTGTGGATCGAAAACAGGCGTCAAAAAGTGACTTTTCAATGCCTATGCCGAAAAAAATTTATTTTTACCGTATGTTTTTAGTGATTTTCGAATATTTTTGAATATCTTTGGATTTATTGACTTCTCAATGCTTTTTGTTCAAATTAAAAAATATTCGATAGATATTGAACAATATGGTAAAACAACATTTTTATAGCTTCAAAACTCAACATTTTTTTCCCACCAATATAAAAATATGTCCATCCAAAGAGGTCGGAACAGTAGTAGATTTGTAGCAGTAGTAGATTTGATGAGGTAATGAAAGTAGTAAGCGAAAAAAAATTAAAGTATGAAAAATGCGAAAATCCCATGTTAATCAAATAGGAGAAGTATCGTCCTACAGGCAGGGGTTAATGGCACTTGAAAAAAAAAATGCATAATTGTTTTTAGGCTACGAACCAATGATTTGGACCATACCCAAGTGAAAATAGTCAATTCGCGCGGAGCACCCACGGCGTTTTCTGAAAGCTGGCGTCGCTGCTTACTCTAATTGCTAAAAAATCATTGTTTGGAGCTTCCGTGAAGAATTTTTGAAGATTTTCCGAAGTCAATACCTGTGCTTTTTTGCCTTTGTAACCCTGACCGTTCTTTTTCAAAAAAGCCTGCAATGATTTATATTTTTTCAAATCGACCTCATCGAGAGAAATCAATTTGCTTCGAATCATTGAATAACGTGACCATATGGTCGGTGGCTTCAGTTCTTTTGATAACTCGCTAAAATATGCTATTACTGTATCTTCTGATGGTGACAAAGCCTTTTTTTTTTTCACGCTAAAAAATGGTTGTATGCTGCCTCATATTTTCCGCGGGATTTGTCCGGAAGCAAATTGTTCCTAATATTTTTGGCGGCGTCTACGATTTCTTTAGGAGTTAAGTACTCCTACTCGTCACTCGTTTGATGCATTTTTTTTCGACGAAAAAACGACTCTGAACTATTCAAATTGATCAATTGAAGTTATTAAATAATATAAACCACTTAATCAATTAAAGTTATTAAATATTAAATACACAACACTTGGCTATAGGTTAATTAATGAAAAGATTTTATTAATTAATTAAACGAAACATTTCGGAGAAGATTACACTAATAACTGAGAAATTATCCCTTTCTTAAAAAATTGATTGTAACGGAAGTGATGGGAATAAATCGAAACTCTCGCACTTCCGTCATCGCTTTTCCGCGACGTCTATTGGTTGTTGTTCGCGCTGCATATTGTTTCTCGCCGAAATTTGTTTGATGCGACTTCACAGCGATGTGTCATTACGTGTATTGAAGCAAATCTGTTTTTCACGTTCTGACGACGAACATTCAATTCGCACAGGCAAATCCACATATCGGTAAATCTCTTTGAAATATTATGAATCGTTTGTACTTTATACATAGAATCGATCGAAGACAGAGATCAATCTTACTCGATATTCGATTTATCTTTATTACAGAAAAGAACTGACTGTGCCCGCTTTTTACGGTCCCCGCCAACAAACAATTAGTGTCATACCAATTATAGTTTGATTCAATTGTAAAAAAGTTAAGAAAGATTGTCTTCCAAATAATAATAATAATTATTATAAATAATTCATTTTAAAAGAATTATATGCTTACGCTCCAAATGAGTCGGTGAAAAATAAAAAAGTAAAAATATAAAAACACTTTGATTGGTACACTATTATGGAAAAACGGATGGAAAGAATAGAGTGGCGATTATGAACCAATGTTCGATATAGTATAAATTATTGTGTTTGATCGCAAAATGAAATCTTAGAAAAATGCATAAGCTGAAAGTTGATTTCAGAAGCGCGCGAAGCGCGCTATTCTGAGCTAGTTGATTAAACAGTAGACTCATAATTTCACGTTATTCAAATATTTCATAGATAGTCACTAACGCAATGAAGTTGCCGCGATTCATGCGATACATTCACGAGATGGGTGTTAGAGAGCGCCACTGTACGGAGCTATTTGCTCTATTTCGCCCATTCCGCGTCCAAACTATTTCTCCACTAGTGGGCAAAAACAGTTTTTGCCCACTAGTGGAGAAATGGTTCGCCTTTTCCCAACGCGCACGTCATTTATTGAGAAATAGTGTGTTTTGTTCATTTTCAGCAGGCGACAAAATCGCCTATTTCTACGTTTGAGTTGGGAAAATTTGTTATTTCTATGCATTTTAAAAGCCCTCTACATATTTCAGCTAATATAAAAATTGTTTAGAGGTCGCTCAAGAATTTCGAAATTTTGAAAATTCAAAAAAATCGAAATACTTTTTCTTTTTTTTTTTCTATTCTTCAGTTTCTCACTAATTCAATCTTTACCCGAGTCGAAATTTAGCGCCTACATCTGACCCTACCAAGGTTTATTTAAACCTACTTTGGAGGAAACTGAACCTAGAAATCCTACATTGACCCTCGAACTCCTAAAAATCCTACATTGAACCTCGAACTCCTAAAGATGTTAACTTCAACCCTACATTGAACCTCCAACACCTACAAATTTTGATTGAACCTATTTTCACGCTATACAAACTATGTATAACTCCTCCCCCATAGATATTATGACGGCGCCATATAAGTGTTCACAATAAATCGTACGATTCCTAAGCTATGAATTTATAATCTGCACTAATTATTTTCAACGAAAACGTGAATTTACAGACCTGTTGATCAAATTCGGATTATCTGGCACGCGTATGTTTTCAAAAGTGACATGGATCGTCAGCGTAAGTAAGCGAAGACCAAATTTGGGCGGTTGCGAATGAAAAAATCTCGAGCTATTCGAAATGCGATGAGGGAACCTGTGTAGAAATTTGTTCGGTAAGGCCTTGACAACACAAAGGTCCATATCAGAATCAGTTGTGGATTCCACAATAATAGATCCCCATATCTCAATCGGTTTACCGGATTTGTAAAATATATAGGTATACACTGTTAGAGAAAAAAAATGTTCCATGGGATCCACTGAAATTTTCACGGTCATTTCAACACTGTTCTTAGTTCATACCATAGAAAAATTCGCCACTTTGAGTGAATTTATGTTGTAATATCTGAAACAAAGTGTTGAAATAAACATGAAACTTTTAGTGAACCTCTTGGAACATTTTTTTTCTAACAAAATATCATATTTCATTCGGATAAATATATGACAACTTAAACGAAAAATGCATGATATAATATTTAGTAATTAATCGTAATAATATATGCAAGGACTTCAATCTAGTCCAGCAAATGCAAAATTTTGATTACATTGAAATAGTTCAAGTAATAACTTGACACTTCGACAGGCCCTGAACAAGTAGCAAAGTGTTGGATCATATGTTATAAGGTAGCTTAGCGTAGTGGTTAGGGCGTGCGACTAGTAACCGAGCGGACGTGGGTTCAAGTCCCGGCGGGGACGACAAATGCGGCGGTTTTTTCAGTAGGTGTATAATGCAATTTCATCGATAGGACGCGTAGGCTGGATCAACCGACGACAAAATATGTCACATTTCGTATTGTTTTTTTCTTTTACTATTATTACTTTTTAATTTCATGAAAATGAATCAGGGACTCCGATATGAGGGCGGCCCGATTATGAGTTTAGCTAGCCTGGCGCTGGCAAGCGCCCGGTTGAAATATTTCTACTGAGGGGAGCGTTAAAGGAGGTTTTAAACAGACCCTACTTTGAGCCTAAACTTGGCAAATCGGAAAATTTCGGACACTTTCAGCGTCAAAGTAGGGTCTACTATTGCATTTAAATAGAACCTACTTTACTATCTTTACCCCCTACGTAGGAGCTCCTACGTAAGTTGAAAGTAGGCGCTAAATTTCGACTCGGGTATTCTATGTAGATATATTGTAGAGGAACATATTAAAATTACAAGTCAAGATGGTAATAGTATTTATAGGTCGCTCAATCATTTGAAAAAAATTCTAATAAATCGTCAATATGGTTTTGAGGGACCCTCAAATAATAATATTAAGGCTTGATCTCTTGAATATTTCAATTTCAACTTTTAATATGTTCCTCTACAATCTAAAGAGAAAAGATCGAATTAGTGAGAAACTGCCCATACGGCACGAAATATTTCAGAAATCTTTCAGATATCTTCTATTTGATCGATGTAATATTACAGGAAATATGTGTGTTATGTGTCGGATATATGTCAGAAATGTGTCTATGTCCGCATTTATAACTTGCGTAATATTTCCGAAACATCTCCGAAATATGTCATGAAATGTGTCAGAAACATTCATGACATATTTCCGAATAATACTTCTGAAATATTTTGGCAATATTTGTGAAACATATATCATGAAATATTCCAGGAATGTTTCGGAAATGTTTCATTCGGAAAATGACTTATTTCAGATACATAACAGAAATATTCCTGCAACGTTCCAGAAATGTGTCAGAAATGTCTCCATGTCCGCATATATAACTCACTAAATATTTCTGACATATTTTCGGCACGTTGCAGGAATATTTCTGTTAGGTATTCGAAATATGTCATGTTTGGAATGAAACATTTCCGAAAGATTTCCGGAACATTTCGTGTCATGTGGGTGGTCGTGCAATAACCTGAGGATGTCAATCACGGATATCCTAGGAATTCTAAATTGTGAGAAAACCAAACAAAAAATGTGTGTACATTTGATTTCACTTTTTATAGGTGACCACATGTAGATAGTTTTATCAGTTCGCTAAGAAAAACGCCATTAAATTTTTTCGACCGAACAAGGATTTGAACTCAAGCCCGCTCGCACTCGCGGTACTACTAGTCGCACGCTCTACCTACTACGCCAAACTACCCTATAGAGTTCGCCTTAATGTTTTCCTATTTGTCGCAACTTATAATCAAGGTGTTGACTTAAAAGCTAACAGACATTTTGATCCCGCCGATCAGTGTCATGATTCTCGAGGTGTAATCACTCCTATGGAAAATGTTGTAAAAAATATGAGAGTACTAATATGTAACCAAAAATGTAGTATCACCAATACAGAACCATTACATTTCGGAAATATTTCTAAATTATTGAAAATGTGATATTGCATTTGTCATATTCCGCAAATATTTCAGAAATATCGAAAACGTTATATTGCGAATAACATATTGCAGAAACGTTTCAAAAGTCATGGAAATGTTATAATACAGTCAACATATTCAGAAATTTTTCCGGAATGTTGAAAATGTTATACTGCAATTGACATATTTCAGAAACGTTTCAAAAGTTATGGAAATGTTACATTACAATTGACATATTTCAAAAATATTTCGGAAATATTGAATATCTTATACATCACTTTACGTATTTTCGCAATATTTCCGACGTATTGAAAATGTTATATTGCAATTTGAACCTTTCTGAAATATTTGTGAAATATTGAATATGTTGTACATCACTTCCCAGACAGCAAAATGAATTGGGGTGGTCTTGGGGACGTCATATGGACGTCAGATGCGCCACTTTTTGAAGTCTTAAAGACGTCGCAAGTCCTCAAGACGACTTCAAGACGTCAGAGATGTCCTGGACTTCTTTAAGACATCAAAATGTGGCGCATTTGACGTCCATATGACGTCTTTGAGACCACTTTTATTTTTTTGCTGTCTGGGTTGGCGTATTCTCGAAATATTTCCGACATATTGAAAATGTTATATTGCAATTTACAAAATGTTTAGGAAATATTGAATACGTATATATCACTTCACGTATTTTCGGAATATTTCCGACATATTGAAAATGTTATATTGCAACTTACATCTTCCTGAAATATTAAATATGTTATATATCACTTTACCTATTTTCGAAATATTTCCAACATATTAAAAATGTTATATTGCAATGAACACCTTTCTGAAATATTTCAGAAAAATTGGAAATGTTATATTGCAATTGAAATATTTCCAGACATTACAGAAATATTGCCGGAATATGTTATGGATCTGATACGTTGTTGTGTATTTGAAATATTTCTGAAATATTTCGTGCCGTATGGGTGAAGAATAGTATGAAGAAAAAAATTCAAACTTTCATAGTAGGGAGACCCCTCAATTGAATTCAGCATGAAATAACTTGGGATGTGGACAGATGGTTAGACTAAACAAGATAGATTACATAGGAGAAATTTTATTGTTCATGACAATTATGTTGAAAATCACGAACCCGAATCACGTATAAAAATAAAAATAAATGATGAACTATACAATTTTGTACTCATGCTATATGGAAGTTCTTCACCCGCTCTCACTAAGCAAGTATCAAAAACCGCGATAGTATATGTGGCAACATTAAGACTAGCTAATCCAAAAATTATATAATTAGGCTGAAAATCTGGATTATCAAGATCAGACTAGTAATTAAAGGAAAGATATATATAGCTGCAGGTCAGACAGGAAGGGGATGCCATATGTGATTATAGTCGCAATATGGAAAAAGCAATAGGAATAGGCTTGAAAAAAAAAAAAAAAAAAACAACGATTTGTTTTCATGGAGATCGAGAAGTATATTTCTGTTCCGTTTTTAGGGTTTTGGAATCAGGCGAAGACAAATCGCTCTAGATCCTCTTGTAAACAACGCTAGTTGTGATGGCGCCAGCCCTCGGACTGCTAACATGCTGAAAATAGAAAAGTCGTGTCTAAAATTGAACATCAAGAAAAAAATAGGTCGTAGTTTCTGGTTCTATGATAGGAAATAATGTTTCAACATCGATACTCACCACAGTAAATCCGGCGTCAGTGAATTCGTGGACTTTCGTGTCCGTTAAACCCTTCACCTCTGATTCGATGATGATCTTGTCACCTTCGCGCTTCGCCACGCTCTAAAAGGAAAATATGTACTTAAATGGTAACTGTGAATGGTCCTGTTAGTATAGGAGTGTCCGTGTGTACCGTGAGAAATTTTTCCAATACTCCTGAAGAAGTGCGAAATCAAGTTTCGTGATTTTTATACCGATTTTGACTTGACTTTTGCTTATCGAACTTTGCACAAAGATTCAATGCAGCCGTGAACTGCAGCTAGCACAAGGTCTATTTACCTTCAATATGGTTCCAGTGAACGTGTGTTCGTCATAGGGCTCTCCTATCTTAAAACTCGAAGACCAAACCTTGCCGGCTTCGTCGGTGTTGTGGACCGTCCATAAGCCACCATTCTCGGAGATCGTTACGGTTGTCTTCTGGCCGGAAATGGTCGTTATCAGTGCTTCTGGAACTTTTAGAGCCTTTAGGTAATCTTCGAAGTTAGGAGCATAGCTGACGTGCTGGTACTTTCCAACGATTTTAACCATTTTGATTTACGAGGAAATTGCGGTCTTTCAAATTTCGATCTTTCTCACAGGCTTGGAACACTGAGTCCGGTGACTCGCCACGGAAATGGTGTTCTTTTATACCGGATCACGCGCACTTACATGAATCCCGATTATATCAGCTCGATTGATTAGTATACAAAGATTAACTTATCGCAAGTCTCGGCTGTAAGTATTGCGAATAGCACAACCAATTAATGGGTAGGGGGGGGGGGGGGGGGGGGGGGGGTTATGTTATCGAAATTTCAGAATTAGTTCATAAAACTAAAAATCGTTGGTACATCTGCAGATATTAGGCGATTCCGAAAGACCCTAACTCTCCCGGTTTGACCTAGTTGAAAATATAAAAATTCCAAATGCTAAATGATTCCAAATGATTCGATTGGCTTTGTAGAAATGAAGTCATAGTAATCAATCCCACGGCTTTGCCGAGCTTGCCAGTGTTAAATATTAGCAAATTTTCTTTTTTGCAAAATAGCTGTTGGATATATAGACTTGATAGATGAATTGATTGGACCCTTGACTGCTACCAAAAGATAGTGTAATTTTACATCGGTGCACTATGCGTAGCATTTAAAGTCGCACAAAGAATGGCCGTGCATAGACGTGTTCAAGCCATGTGGCTATAAGTTAGGACTCACAAAAAATGAATTCTCAAATTCCGCATGATTATACATTCAAATTATTTCAATTTAGCATAACAGTAAAAGAAATTAGAAAAAAATCTGCAAATTGACATAAAAACTTCACTTTCTTGGAAAATATTAGAGATTTGGGACTTTTAACTTATAGCCTAGCATTCTGTTCAATGGTGTACACAACTCTAACTGCATTCTTGAGATATCCTACGCATAGTAAGAGAAAAAAATGATGTAAGCTGCGCCGATTTTTTGAAAGTTCAATTGAATGGCTGCATTCATTCTATAAGTTTCACAGGGATATCGATTCACGACCGAACAAATTTTACGCTGACTAATGCTGACTAACATTGATTGGCAGTGACTGGCGTTACTTGCTGATTATGACTGCAACGATATCTTTCGTCTATCAAGAACTGAGATATAATTAGATAACAATATCATTGGATCCAAAAGCTTGCCAGAGTATATAATATGCACATGGAATTTTATTCTACGCTGATGATTTTCTGACGTTGGAACCTTTTTATCCTCAGGAAGAACAGTTGCTTTGTAACAAACTGAGTTCCCCTACAACGTGATTTCCAAATTTGTATTTTAACAAATTTTTAATAACTACAAAATTGACAGCCCATTTTTAAATAAAAGTATCGCTCGATAGGTTGGAAATACCGAGGTTTTCAATCGAGTCGATCCGGTCATCTTGATATTATAGTCCTCCTAAACTTATGACTTTTATTTTATAGGTTATGACTTCAAAGTTGAAGATGTATTCACTTTTCAACTTTTCATTGTATCGATATCAATCTGGCTATTTAGGAGGTATATAGAAGGTATTATAGAGGTATTAGAAGGTATATAGGGTGATTTTTTTTAATCGCCCCAGGCTGATATCTCCGAAACCAAGCAAAATACGGGAAAACACCTCAGACAAAACTTATAGGATATCGAGGGGGAAAGGATATGGTGCAATCATATCTTTTGTAGGTGGAGGCGCTGAGCTGTGGTAAAGGTCAACTTGGTTTTTTTAAATGGAATGGTAAAGTTTTCTTCACAGATTCTGAAAGAGCATCAGATTCTGCATCAAAAACACCTGACCAGATATTTTCTAAAGTTGATGGTTTATGAGATAAGAGCTGGACAAGTTGAGTCAAAAGAGGAAGTCCAAATTACCTGAATACTGTTCTTAAGTTTTCTCGAAAATGTCTGAGATACTTTTTTATGGAAGATAAGAATTACAAGTTGGTACAAACTGATTGAACCCAGAAATTACAGTAATGACGATAACATTATTGATAGAATTTATTGACCTCAACTTATTTGACCGTGATGTCTAATCTTGACAACCAGTGTTGCCACTTCTTGAATTCCAAAGCCCGGTAGATGTCGCACAAAAATTCTGTATATGTCTGTATATTTCATATTAGGCGCCAAATTCGAAATTGAAATTTAGTAATCATATTCGTAGTACTCAAAAAACAGGAAACCTCAAGGGATGGTAAATTAAAACAAGTTACAAATTATTTCATATAAAATAATCTTTAATTACTAGGTTTTACAAACTCGTTACACTTACAAACTGCCGCAGTATGCTAAACTTTTTCAAACCTATTATTTCGTAATAAAATTAACTCATTATGAAATCACATCTGGAATTTTTTTTATCTGAATTGTTCAATTTTATAAGTATACAAGACCTTATGCGTTATTTTTCCTGTTGTACATTGAATCTTTATGTTTACTGAGTAAGCTTGCGGGAATCGGAATTTCGAAACACTTGTGATTCTTCATCAATGCTTTCGTATGAAGAATGCCGCTCATAGATTCCGTGTCAAGGCGATTCCTCAATTTAGTTTTAGTAATATTTATCTGCGAAAATATTCGCTCAACACACGCACTAGAATGTGGTAGACACAGTAAGCACATGACAAACGATGTAAGGGTACGGAATTTTTTTTCACCATCTCCACATTCTATTTGGCTAACTTGAATCCAGAATTCGCCTATCTTTGGATATTGCACTATCTTTTTGGATCCCTGTACTTCAGTTGGGAAATTGAACTCCGAATTTTTAACTTCCCTCCATTCTCTATCCAAATCATTTAATTTCGACTCTGATATTAAATTAGGAAAATGCGCCGCAAGTCTTGCAATTGAAGGTTCATTACCTTCAATTACATTTTTTGGATGAAGCATGGAGAGGTTTTTAATGATTTGAACTGTTTGATCCTGGAAATTAAATCTTTTCTGTATCTGAGTACAAGCTTTGATGTAAAATTGCATACATCTTTGTCTTAGATCTAACAATGCAGCCGAAGATAGTCCATGGTTGGTCTCAAATATTTTGACTGATAACGTTGCCCCGAGATACATATCTTCAATCGGCATATAATTACGAGGATCTTTAAACTCAACTTTGGCTGTTTCAGTCTTTTTAAGGTAGTCATCTTTCACGAAGCAACTCAGAAACGTTTTATAAACTGATGAAACTCGGTCATACAATAAGTGGATGGACGTTTCCTCAGATTGCATAAGCTTGTTCAAGTCATTAAAATACGGCAAAATGTAGTCCAAGAATTGCAAATACATTTTTACATAAGGTTCCCTCAACCTTGATAAAATCATTTCCGCTGCAAGGACCTTATCTACCAGAACAGCATCAGTAAAGTATAATATCAGAGCATCATATTGTTCTAGTAGTCTTTTTACAACTTGATGGAGAGACAGCCATCTTGTTTGACTTGGCTGAAGGATTTTGTGCGGCTTTACCTTTACGAATCTTTGAAATTCCTGCAGCAGACTTTTTCGTTTGTAACTATGGCTTAAATAATTGTACACGTCTCTTGCCACATCTTCAACTACACGAGGTAGTTTTTCGCATGAATAACTTGCGCATAAAGCAAACGAATGGCATATACATTTCATCAGGAATAAGTCAGGTATGTCTTTCTTTAACAATGTGGCTAGAGAGTGACGCACCCCGAACATATTATTCGTGGTATCTGCAGCAAACCCTATCATGTTAGCTTGGTAAGGTATCTGATTATCATTAAAAAACTGTTTTATAACCGTGTACAAGTTATCAGATGTAGTATCAGATACTTTGATGAGGCCCAAAAATTGGTCAACGATTTGAGCGTCACGCGAATATCTAGCAACTAATGCTAAGTGCTTCACCGAACTTACATCTGTAGATTCATCCACAATGAGTGAGAATTTTGAGTTTTGCAGAGATTTTACGAGCTCCTCGAAACTATAAATCCCTGTAACGTTTTGCACAATTTTCGTGCATTTAGTTCTGCTGCAAGACAATTTTTGCGCCACTACGGAATCAGGGCAAATGTCCTTAATCAAATCAGGAAGGTGATCAACTGCATTGAACGCGATGTTATGCTCCACGCAGTAAGCGGCTAATTTTATTTCAGCTCTTTTCACCTGAGCATCCAGTTTGGTTTGTATCCCGAACCTCTCATGAATCGGCTGTTGTATTTTGATAGCCTTCCCTTTGGCTACGTGTTTAATGCCTTGCATGTGCTTTTTTACATCGGCTTTCCCTCCACGCGTGCTATAATCTTTATCGCAGATCGTGCAATAAAAGAAGTCACCACCTTTCTTACTTCTTCTTAGCCAAGACCTAAATAATTTTTCTGTCTCCCAATCGGAACTATATTTTTGCGTATATTTAGTTCGCTTCCGTTTTTTAGCTGAAGCTGCATCATCTCGGGTTTCATTCGAAGATGAAAAATCATTGGCGGAATCCACCATTGATAAACAGCTATAACAAAAAGTTTAAGGGGGTATCCCCACCTTTAAATGGGTTAACATTCTGAGAAAGAGATTTATATTTTACAGCGAATTTGAAAGTCTGATCAAATCCAAAAAAATCATGAAGTTTAGGGGGGGTTTGACCCTCATTATCCTCATATAACATTGGATATTACTTTGAGTCTAATAGTAGTTATGCTCAATATAGAAAAATACAAAATCACTCGGTTGTCGTAAAGAATCAGGAGTATCGTTGGACCAATTCTGGAGTTTTTGGTCCTCAATTGCTCAGAAGAGATGCCTCTATGATGTGAATATAGAACTTTTTGATATTACTATTTTTGGTTGAGATAATAGAAAAAGTAGAGAAAAAAAATTGAAGAATTAGAAAAATCTCAGTAAAAATTAGGTGAGTCAGGCAATTTTTGTGATATCAAAAAGTTCTATGTTCACATCATAGAGGCATCTCTTCTGAGCAATTGAGGACCAAAAACTCCAGAATTGGTTCAACGATACTACTGATTCTTTACGACAACCGAGTGATTTTGTATTTTTCTATATTGAGCATAACTAGGGTAAGGTGCTCTAAGAGTGCGCACTTAGTCTATGATGGTCTGTATTTCGGTGAATAAATTTGTTTTTCAATCAATTTTTTTTTATTAATACTTCTTCATGATTCAGGTACAATAAATCACAGTGTAAAATAAAACTTTGTTTTTAGTTTGGTCACAATAATATAAAAATGATGGTACGGTATTTGCGCACTCTTACACACCCCGGTGTGTAAGAGTGCGCAAACACGGCGATAAGAGTGCGCAGTCTAATAAATCACTCACAACTGAATATTAAGAATTGCACTTTTCGTGCCACCATTCGGCACCAGAAATGCACTCAATCCGATCATCAACGATTGGTTCCTTATATATTTTTTCGCATCCACTTTACTTTTTCGTTCTAATCAAGTGACTGTAGTTTTCGGTATAGGGCTACAGGCAATATTGAACTTATTGGAACTAATATTAGAATTGATGGCATGTCAGGTAATGTCTGGCGGTTGTGTCTCTGTGTAAAAGCGTTTTCGGTAAAAGTGTCCTTGTTAGATGACGATATCCCAGTTATTCTTGCACATATTAATACTGCGCACTCTTACACAGCAGGACAACTATTTGCTATCTAAGGGCAATTGTCCCACCATGTGACAAACTGATGAAGTACACCTATCTGGCGGGTTCAGTATATATTTTGAAGACGTATTAATCGAAAAACCAAGAAAAATCTTGATGCATACGAGTACAGTGCATCTTCCAAAATCATTAAATATTTTAGAAAATCACAGAAATTATTACAAACTCATGTGGAATCCGCTATTTATGCCATTATCCGAATCTTTTTCACCGTACCCAGGTAGAAAATTATCTTGGCTAAGAAAGTTTCAGCCTAGCCGCTAGCCACATTTTATGTTGGCTTGCGAGACACGTTACCGCGATATTGGCTATAGACTGGCGCTAGCTATATTCGTAGTTTCCAGCTATAAGATATATTATGGCTAAATAAAATTAGATCGCAGTTAGCTATACTTGAAATGCATTGTCGAGATTCGTTACTCTCTTTGTATTGTATCTAGCCGCGACCCATCCACGTGCGAGAGTCGCTGCTCTCAGTTCAGCATGTACTGCTGCTAGCTAAACTTGATAGGTATTTTCGAGATTCGCTACTCTCTTTGTACCTTATCTAGCCGCGACCGATCCACGTACGAGAGTCGCTGCTCTGAGGTTCAGCATAGACTGCTGCTAGCTAAACTTCATACGTATTCTCAAGATTCGTTATACTCTACACTGTGATTTTTGAGGTTACTTGTAACTCTTGTAACTGTTGTACTAGTCGCAGCCTCTCTATGCGTGAGACACGTTGTTGTGCAGAAAGTGAGGTTAGGCCCGCGCTGCTAATGTGTTAGTTCTATTTTTGAAATTAATTATGAGCAAAAACTATAAGATAACTTTGTTCTGTTATACTTATAAAGCACATGATATGAATAAAATTTATGTCACGAAGTTTTATTATTATTGCATGTTCCATATAAAATAACCTAATTTGCGATATCACATAACTCTGTACGCGTTACGCTCATATTTTTTTCAACATTTTCCAGGCGTGATCTCGGTTTGACACTGATCAACCATGATACTGATCGGTGAGATTGAAATGTCTATTAGTCCTTAATTCAACACCGTGATCATAAGTTCCATCAAATAGGAAAATGTGAGATGCAGTAGTAATAGGATAGTTTGGCGTAGTAGGTAGAGCGTGCGATTAGTAATTTAGCGATGCGAGCGGAATTGGGTTCAAATCCCGGTTAGGTCGAACAAATCGGATATCGAATAATCACGCGTACGTAAGTTCATTGGTTTTTTTTTTTTTTTTTTTTTTTTTTCACGTTTGTTTTGTTTTTCTGCAGTGTACCAATAATGATTAATCATATATTGATTTTTATTTCACGTATATTCAGACGAAACCCCTAAGCGAGCGCCAAACTGATTCGGTTATATTGGCATTAGCTACGTTGTGAAGGTTGGCCCAAGATAAGTCATTAAGCTTGCTGCTAGCTCGAATGAGCGTTACATACCGAGCTTGCACCAACATGATTCAGTTATCTTGCGCCAAGATAAATAACTAGTACAACTAGCTAGCAGCTAGCTTCTGCCAAGACACGATTTCTACCTGGGTAGTATGTGCACTTCTCGAACGAAGAATTAGCAACTGGAGTTGGCCACGAATGTTAATTACATGTCAATATATCGCGTGTGCGCACTCTTATCGCCCGCGCACTCTTAGAGCACCTTACCCTACTATTAGACTCAAAGTAATATCCAATGTTATATGAGGATAATGAGGGTCAAACCCCCCCTAAACTTCATGATTTTTTTGGATTTGATCAGACTTTCAAATTCGCTGTAAAATATAAATCTCTTTCTCAGAATGTTAACCCAGTTAAAGGTGGGGATACCCCCTTAACAATGAACTCTCAAGCTGGCAAAAATTCGAAACTCGCGTGAGGAATATAAAAGCCAATTGTTGCACTCACCGCTTTTCAAATTACCACATCAAAAATGAAAGTTATTTACAATTTATTGCGATGAATAAACATCAAATGGCAGTTGTCGTGATATAGTAACAAACGTGGTATGACACGAAACAATTAAACGATGGATTCAAATCGCATTCCAAATGTTTTTCGCGGCAAAGTGACATGAACAATAAAAATACTAGATGAAACGCCGAGTGCCACGCGCGAGGTCGCGCCACCGCTATGGTGTTCGCGGCGTTGCCATAAGTCTACCTATACTATCTACCTTGTTCTTGACGCCGCGTAGGAGAGGGAGGACTGCCTGTAAACTTAGTCATTGCAATAAGCGGTAATTAGGTGAAATTCTTGAAATTTCTGTACGAAATTAAGGGGGTATCCCCACCTTTAAATGAGTTAACATTCTAAGAAAGAGATTGATATTTTACAGCGAATTTGAGAGTCTGATCAAATCCAAAAAAATCAAGAAGTTTAGGGAGAGTTTGACCCTCATTATCCATACTTAACATTGAATATTATTTTAAGTCTATTAGTAGTTACGCTGAATATAGAAAAATACAAAATTACTCGGTTGTCGCAAAGAATCAGTAGTACCGTTGGATCGATTTTGGAATTTTTGGTCTTCAATTGTTCAGAAGAGATGCCTCTATCATATGAACATAGAACTTTTTGATATGACTATTTTTGGTTGAGATAATAGAAAAAATAGAGAAAAAAAATTGAAGAATTAGAAAAATCTCAGTAAAAACTAAGCGAGTCAGGCAATTTTCGCGATATCAAAAAGTTCTATGTTCATATGATAGAGGCATCTTTTCTCAACAATTGAGGACCAAAAATTCCAGAATCGATCCAACGGTACTACTGATTCTTTGCGACAACCGAGTAATTTTGTATTTATCTATATTCAGCGTAACTACTATTAGACTCAAAGTAATATCCAATGTTAAGTATGGATAATGAGGGTCAGACCCTCCCTCAACTTCATGATTTTTTTGGATTTGATCAGACTCTCAAATTCGCTGTAAAATATCAATCTCTTTCTCAGAATGTTGACCTATTTAAAGGTGGGGATACCCCCTTAAAAATTTCTGTATATTTGGTTGACAGAATCTGTTTTCTGTATCATCCCTGAAATATTTGGAGATTTACAGACATTCCTGTGGTCGTGGCAACACTGTTGACAACTTCAAGTAGAAAGTATCTCAGACAGTTTCGATAAAACTTAAGGGCTTTTGAGCGCTCTGCTGTTTTACCGACGGAGTAGCATTTTCGGCCAGTTTTCATAACCGTAATTTGGTCGACGGAGTAGCATTTTCGGCCAGTTTTCATAACCGTAATTTGGTCGACGGATCACGTCTCTATTGCTTCACTAATCACTCTCAGATGTCATAGGGGTGATCCTCAGATTATCAGCCACGGCGCGCTGGTATCCGACAAGTAATTGAAGGAAATTCCACGGGGGGTGAATCACAACGGAAATATGGTGTACACATGGTCGGAAATGTTAAGAAATATTAGGAGATATTGGGAGATATTAGGAGATATTGGGAGATATTACGGTCGGAAATGTTGGGAAATATCGGGAAATATCGGGAAATATCGGGAGATATTGGGAGACATCGGAAAATATCGGGAGATATTGGAAATATCGGGAGATATTGGAAGATATCACGGTCGAACATTTTGGGAAATATTGGGAGATATTCAGAAAAAGGGAGATATGGTGTACGCATTTCTGCTTGTGATTCACCCCCCGAAATTCCAATTAATAATAGATTTATTTATACGAAGCTGTGAAATCAGCTGACACTAATACATGGCCGATACACAGACACATGGTATTAATAACATTATTTTCTGCACTTTATCTGGAAAAACCGGTGCTGGCATAACCAGCGCGCCGTACAGGCTCTCGTTAGCAATCTTTTAATACTATCCCGCGGTAAATCAGAGCAGCAGGAGCAATCACATTCGTCGACTAAAATCTGAAGTGACAGGGTAGTGCAGGGTAGCATCGACACGAACACATGCAGAGACTAGCCTATAGATGTAGTCATTTCGATAGGGTTCTTCAGCTGGGCGCTAGAGGCGCTCTTCCGAACGAGGAGTTGTCGGAGCTCGCTCAAAAGCCCTTAAGAACAGTATTCAGGTAATTTGGACTTCCTCGTTTGACTCAACTTGCCCAGCTCTTATCTCATAAACCATCAACTTTAGAAAATATCTGGTCAGGTGTTTTTGATGCAGAATCTGATGCTCTTTCAGATTCTGTGAAGAAAACTTTATCATTCCATTTAAAAAAACCAAGTTGACCTTCACCATAGCTCAGCGCCTCTACCTACAAAAGATATGATTGCACCATATCCCTTCCCCCTCGATATCCTATAAGTTTTGTCTGAGGTATTTTCCCCATATCTTGCTTAGTTTCGGAGATATTAGCCTGGGGCGATTAAAAAAAATCACCCTGTATATAGTTGTAATGGTAAGTCCAATCTATAATTAAACGTGATAATTAGGATAAGGCGGGATCAGCTAATGTAATCTTAACATTGATTGATCGAATCGAACCAACCTACCTCACCTGTAATTGAAATTCAGTATTAATTTCGTGAGCTGTCTCGTCCGAATAGATCAATTAGGTAGTATCGTTAGTATACTCATCTTCTGTCGAAGATTTTGAAATCAGATTTTTCGTGGACAGGGGCAAAATGTGTCTGTTTGTTAATTTTTGTTTTACGGCAAGCTCAAACAATTGTTACGAAGGAACTTAACTTACGGGTCAGTTCATTCAATCGGCAAATTGAACATCGCTGTCTTGGGTGCTCGGAACTGTTCACTTTTTATTTTGTGATAAAAAAATATATTAATATGTGAACGGATGTTATAACAATGTGATAAACACGACCATTGAACAAGAATTGAAGACTTTTGGATGCAAATCTGAATTTCATTACGTATACAATTCTATTCGAAAATGCTATCTTGCACTTCCAAAGCTTCGGTGAGAATTTCTAGAAAGCAACTACAATTTGAATTTCGACTCCAATATGAAAACTCGGTCTTTACACCTCAAAAGGTGCACCGCAAAAGAAATTTGTTTCTCATTATCATCGTTTTCAGAAAATAAGCTAAGAACTGTACAGATGTAATCTAGCGCTACTATATGGTGGACGGTGAATATTCAATTTCACAAGATAGCACCTACATCGGTTTTAATCAACAAATAACCACATTGAATTGCCGATTGACAGAGAAAATAATCTGTCACAGTGAATTTGTGGGAAATAGTTTTCTGTACAAACTGAGCCATCGTAAACAGTAATCCCCCACGAAAAAAATATATATGCTAGGATATATTCCATGCATATATCCTAGCATATATGAAATCATATATGCTAGGATATACTCAAATTTGCCAAAAGATATATCCTAGCATATATGTCAAGATCATATATTCTGGCATATATTCTAGCATATATTCCGGCATATATACTCTAGCATATATTTTTATCATATATTCTAGCATATATTCTAGCATATATTCTGGCATATATACTCTAGCATATGAGCCATTCCACGTCAGACCGGACAAAATAAATCAAAAAATGACCTCGATGTTACCGATTTCGCAATGATTTTTTTTACGGGTTCTATGGAACAAATAAATGAATCAAACAATTTTTTGTTTTTTTTTTTTGGCCCCTATCTTCCAAGTTACACGGGGGTGAAATTCGGGAAAAAGAGCCAAAAATCGAAAACATACTCCTCTTCAAACGGTCATATCTTTGATTGTATTCATCCTAGAGACTTCATCCAAGAACCATTTTAAAGCTATTGAATGACACTATTATAATATATTTATTTAATTTTGCGGTAACAAACAATTCTATTTGTTATAAACAAATATATTATTCAAACGTGATTTTCAAACAAAGGCCACGCGATATATTTCTCAAAAAAATATGAGCGTATTCCTTGATCAATTCTCTACAAAATCGTTAAGTCAATTTTATGGAGAAACGATGGACACTATATGAAAACGATTTATTTATAAGCGACGGCGCGCGCTGCCACCCAAAAACCGTACCCGAGCCGAGTCTTTCAGCGGCAGCGCGCGCCGTCGCTTATAAATAAATCGTTTTCACATGGTTTCCATCGTTTCTCCATAAAATTGACTTAACGATTCTGTAGAGAATTGATCAAGGAATACGCTTATATTTTTTTGAGAATGTTATCGCGTGGCCCTTGCTTTGAAAATCACGTTTGAATAATATATTTGTTTATAACAAATAGAATTGTTTGTTACCACAGAATTAAATAAATATATATAAATAGTGTCATTCAATAGCTTTGAAATGGTTCTAGGAAGAAGTCTCTCGGATGAAAACAACCAAAGATATGACCGTAAACATGCCCACCGATGCTTTCTCATGCTAGCCACACGTACCTGAGCCGGGTTTTTGGGTGGCAGCGCGCGCCGTCGCTTATAAATAAATCGTTTTCATATAGTGTCCATCGTTTCTCCATAAAATTGACTTAACGATTTTGTAGAGAATTGATCAAGGAATACGCTCATATTTTTTTGAGAATGATATCGCGTGGCCTTTGTTTGAAAATCACGTTTGAATAATATATTTGTTCATAACAAATAGAATTGTTTGTTACCGCAAAATTAAATAAATATATTATAATAGTGTCATTCAATAGCTTTAAAATGGTTCTTGGATGAAGTCTCTAGAATGAATACAATCAAAGATATGACCGTTTGAAGAGGAGTATGTTTTCGATTTTTGGCTCTTTTTCCCGAATTTCACCCCCGTGTAACTTGGAAAATAGGGGCCAAAAAAAAAAACAAAAAATTGTTTGATGCATTTATTTGTTCCATAGAACCCGTAAAAAAAATCATTGCGAAATCGGTAACATCGAGGTCAGAAAGCTGTCCGGTCTGACGTGGAATTGCTCATATACTCTAGCATATATTCCAGCATATATTCCGGCATATATTCCAGCATATATTCTGGCATATATTCCAGCATATATTCTGGCATATATTCTACCATATATTCTAGTATATATATTGCTAGGATAAAAAAAGCCAAAAATTCATCATATGATTATGTTGAAAAATTAGCGGCAAATTTCTTTTTAAAATATTTATTTTATATATGAAGGATTCTTTCTCAAGTGGGCCACCCATTTTCGCCGTGGTCTCGAATTAATTTGATTATTTCCTCCAATGATTACCCTACTTTTTAGGAGTTTTGCTGAATTTTTGCAGATTTTTAGCACTGAGATATACGAAATATTAGGATAATCTGTTTATTTTACGTATTTATAAATTACTGATAATGAAAGAAAAATCAAAATACATGAAAGTTATGTTTTTTCATCAGCTTTCCAGTAAAAATATTTTCAATTTTTATAGAATGACAGTTAGGGCTAAAAATGCCAAAAAACCCAGAAAAAATAGGAAAAAAGGTGGTTTTAAGTTTTCGGGCCGCTTTGATTTGGATGAAAAAATTCGAGAAAGACTCTCTCATTGCTCAGAGTTTACTGTGTAAATTTTATTATGGGACCGCCACTCCTTCCTATGAAGAAAACATCCGAAGATAGCCCAATGATTGTTTTTGTTCGTATGACAACTTGGAACGCTTTAGGAAGGATGGCGGTCCCATAATAAGATTTACACAGTAAACTCTGAGCAATGAGAGAGTCTTTCTCGAATTTTTTCATCAAAATCAAAGCGGCCCGAAAACTTGAAACCACCTTTTTTCGCATTTTTTCTGGGTTTTTTGGCATTTTTAGCCCTAACTGTCATTCTATTAAAATTGAAAATATTTTTACTGGAAAGCTGATGAAAAAACATAACTTTCATGTATTTTGATTTTTCTTTCATCATCAGTAATTTATAAATACGTAAAATAAATAGATTATCCAGATATTTCATATATATACGCTCCTGCCAGTGCTAAAAATCTGCAAAAAATCAGCAAAACTCCTGAAAAGGAGGGTAATCATTGGAGGAAGTAACGAAATTAATTCGAGACCACGACGAAAATGGGTGGCCCACTTGAGAAAGAATCCTTCATATAAGACATAACGATACAAATTTTTCAAGTAAAAAATATCTATATTAAATATCTGACTTTTCCGGTTTGTTTGAAACCTCCTAACATTTTGAGGTTTTCCGGTAATGTAGCCAACATGTTATAACGTGCGTTGGCAATAATATTACCGTTATTTACACTCAATTCAATTTCTTCAATTTCTTGATCGTCAGTATCATTAACAGCCGATGATGAAGGCCCGGAGACATAATTCTTTCAGGTGCCTCAATTTTCCTCTCCAACATTTTAATTGAACCTAAAACAATGATGTATAATTAACTACCGAATTCATTATGCAAAAATGTATAATTTGAATGAATTGATAATTTTTATAATACAATAGGCTCTCACCGGACACTTTAATCACTATTGCGTGGAAACATTTCCAGCCACCTGGTGCCATTTTCTTCGTATCGTGCCATTCAACCAAATCAAAATCTTTAATGTGATGAATATCGATCCCAGGCGTCGTCTTCTTGGCATCTCTTCCACGTACCCATTTAACTAATAACCACATTTTTTAATGACCAAATAATTAATTAATTGATTATTTATTAAACCCGTTCACCTCCGCCAGCCCTATATGTTTTGACAATCAACAATTGAAGACGAGCAAATCTTGACTCTGTGATAACGCTAATACCGACGAGGGTTTTTTATTTTTCAATTTAGCGTTGTCACAGAGTCAGGATTTGCTCGTCTTCAATTGTTGATTGTCAAAACATATAGGGCTGGCGGAGGTGAACGGGTTTGCTAAATAATCAATTAATTAATTATTTGGTCATTAAAAAATGTGGGTATTAGTTAAATGGGTAGGTGGAAGAGATGACAAGAAGACGACGCCAGGGATCGATATTCAACACATTAAGGATTTTGATTTGGTTGAATGGCACGATACAAAGAAAATGGCACCAGGTGGCTGGAAATGTTTCCACGCAATAGTGATTAAAGTGTCCGGTGAGAGCCTATTGTATTATAAAAATTATCAATTCATTCAAATTATACATTTTTGCATAATGAATTCGGTAGTTAATTATACATCATTGTTTTAGGTTCAATTAAAATGTTGGAGAGGAAAATTGAGGCACCTGAAAGAATTATGTCTCCGGGCCTTCATCATCGGCTGTTAATAATACTGACGATCAAGAAATTGAAGAAATTGAATTGAGTGTAAATGACGGTAATATTATTGCCAACGCACGTTATAACATGTTGGCTACATTACCGGAAAATCTCAAAATGTTAGGAGGTTTCAAACAAACCGGAAGTCAGATATTTAATATAGATATTTTTTACTTGAAAAATTTGTATCGTTATGTCTTATATATAAAATAAAAATTTAAAAAGAAATTTGCCGCTAATTTTTTCACGTAATCATATGATGAATTTTTGGCTTTTTTATCCTAGCAATATACAGGGTGGTCCATTTTAATCGATGCAGGCGAATATCTCGAAAACTAACAATTATAAAAGAAAAAGTTTTATACAAAACTTGAAGGGTTTCGAGGGGGAAAGATAATGCTGATATGTGTTGACTTGTGGACTTCGCCAATTCCGAGATTTCGCAAGCAACTTCGGATTTTAGATAGGGAACACATGTTTTGGTTTGGGGCATCTGATAGTGCGATGAAAGACTCATTCAAACACGCAAGCAAAAAAAATTGGAAAAAAAAATTTTGCAAAAAAAAATTGGAATAAAAAAATTCGCGAATTTTTTTTTTTTTTTTTTTGCAAAAGATTGCTTTTTTGTCCCTAGCTTTCGAACACATTCATTGTTCATCACTCTAGCTCAAAATTTTTCTCGCCAATTTTGAAATTGGAAAGATTGAATGTACCAGATTATTGAAAAAAAAATCGTAGATCAATAACGCAAAGTGATGAACAATGAATGTGTTCGAAAGCTAGGGACAAAAAAGCACAATCTTTTGCAAGAGAAAAAAAAAAATTCGCGAAATTTTTTTTTGCAATATTTTTTTTCCAATTTTTTTTTTGCAAAATTTTTTTTTTCCAATTTTTTTTGCTTGCGTGGTTGAATGAGTCTTTGATCGCGCTATCAGATGCCCTCAACCAAAACATGTATTCCCTATCTAAAATCCGAAGTTGCTTGCGAAATCTCGGAATTGGCGAAATCCACAAGTCAACACATATCAGCATTATCTTTCCCCCTCGAAACCCTCCAAGTTTTGTATAAAACTTTTTCTTTTATAATTGTTAGTTTTCGAGATATTCGCCTGCATCGATTAAAATGGACCACCCTGTATATGTATACTAGAATATATGGTAGAATATATGCCAGAATATATGCTGGAATATATGCCGGAATATATGCTGGAATATATGCTAGAGTATATATGCCGGAATATATGCCAGAATATATGCTAGAATATATGCTAGAATATATGATAAAAATATATGCTGGAGTATATATGCCAGAATATATGCTAGAATATATGCCAGAATATATGATCTTGACATATGTGCTAGGATATATCTTTGGGCAAATTTGAGTATATCCTAGCATATATGATTTCATATATGCTAGGATATATTCCATGCATATATCCGAGCATATATATTTTTTTCGTGGGGGCTACTGTACGAGAACACGAAGTACCGATATCGGATAATCGGAGTTGACTCGGACTGCAAATTTTATAAATACATTCTTGAAGCTCTTGATATCCGGAATGGGCCTTCACTTCATCAATTCACCCAAATATATATTAAGAATTAGCGTTGAATGGGTTTTTCAAATTGCCCTGAAATAATCTGTTTTTGTTCGGCGTAATGAGTTTCTATATTGCGGTGAATATTTATACATTGAATTCAGTGGTTATCCCTGCTTCAAATAACCGATAGGAAACAATAAGAAAAACATGTATCCGCTTCTATGCGGTTTGTGAACAGTATTTCACCAGTTGATACCAACAGCTCCAAGCCCTATCGAATCCATAGTGCTTGTCGCATAGAATATCAATGAAATTGAATCGTTATTTATGTTTCTCATGTTATATTCAATCCTATGTCATTATTACTATACTTTTACAATATAAATCGATCGGTATTAAGGGGGGAATGGGGTATAATGCATGAAAAAAAAAAAACGCTTTTCTTGTGAATTTTTTTCAGACATCTGGTTAAAGTAAATTGATTTAAATATTTTGCATATTACAAAGGATCATTCGAACCACATTCAGTATTTTTTTTTTAGAAAAATATTGAGTAATGAGCTAGTGACAGAGCATTTTCGAGGACACCTTTTCAAAAAGATGATATGCGGTTCCAGCGATATCTCAACGTCGAATTATCCGAAATCAAAAAAGTTGCGATATTTAGTTAAAGTATAAGTTTTCCCTCCCCCCAACGATCATTTTTAGGTTTTTTTTTTATTTTCAAATTTGTTGTGATTTTTTTAAGTCAAAATTGCGATTTTTGACGAAAAATTTCGTCATTTTTTAAGTGGAAAACAACCTTAATATAAAAAAATTAAAAAAAAAAATATCGTTGGGGGGAGGATTTTTATATGTAGAAAAAGTGTACCAAGTTTGAAAAGGATCGGTTCAGTAGTTTTTGCACAATCGTTGGAACGGACTTTTAAAAAGTGGTTTCGAGAAAAACGCGTTTAAAGTTTTGAACACCGAAAAAGTGAAGAAAAAAATTAATTTTTTCAACTTACACTGAATCATCGATTCCAGCTCCATAATAGTAGATTACGATACAAGTGCGCGAAGTACGTGATTCTTGCACGAGTCTAGCTTGTCGCCCGAGCGAAGCGAGGGTAACAAGAAGACGAGTGCGAGGATCAGGTACGCGCACTTGTGTCGTATGCTATTTTTTGTAACGAGTCGTGAGAAGTTCGACCCAAAGATAGTGTTTTTGTGTCGATATTCGAAACCATAACCAACTCCCCGGGAAAAAAAGTTCCATGTATGGTCATGTATGATCATGTATAAAAGTATATATGATCATATATGATAGGACATGCTCATACTCGATCATATCTGTTCGTACATGAATTTTGACCTGACATGATCATGTCTAATCACGTGCGTCATATATGATCATACACGGCCATATATGATGTTACGAGCTCATACATGATCATGTGCGGTCATTTCAGTTAGTAACCTGGCTGTAATAATCAGACTTATACATGCCCATATGTACTCATACATGTCCATGTATGACCATGTATGGTTATAAACGATCATAAATGAGCATATACACTCGTATCTGACCATACTAATAATTGCCCAATCTGAACTATACATGACAAACTATGATCATATATGATCATATATGATCATGTATGATTGTATATGCCCATATATTGTCGTGTATATGATGCAATGAAGCCTTCAAATAGAATTATCGAACTCACGGAAATACGATTCAAATATTCTAGGTCTTCGAATTTCCTCTCTGCGTTTCATAGTACTGAGATTGTCACCAATTATAACACATAAAAACTATCCATCGTATGCCTGTGTTTTCAACAATAATGACTTTACAATTTCCGATCAAGACCATGCAAAAATATCGTCGATTGATATGCTGTTATTGTTTTGATTTCATCAAAGTAACTCACAAAATTGGGGTGGTCGGTTTGACGTGAAACGCTCCATATAGGGTGGTCCTTAGATGGGGTAAAAAAAAAATCATATTGGATCCCCCCAAATCAGCTCCAAATAATTTAAAAAAAATTCCCTAATTTTTCCAGATTTTTATTTTGTTCCCCTAGTCTCCCTATTCGAGAAGGAATTTTCAAATGATTCAAAAACATGCTTATTCACTATATTTCATACTAAATTTTCTTTCATGGTTAATCGTGGGCCAAAAATTCATATTCTCGATTATTCAGTGAGATTCATCTTCTTTTCAGTGAAAAATAAAAGAATCACAAATGGGGTATCCCATGAGAATCGTGTGCTTTATTATTATTATTATTATTTTATTCAACATAACAAATGATCAAATTAGGCAAAAATTCAATTATTCAATAATTGCATAACCCACATGTCAGCACTACGTAACATCAAACTCGATGACATGCAAAAACTGCCGTGATTTTTTTGCCTAATTTGAAGAAGTGTCGTTCCTACAAAGTCACATTACTTTTACTTTTAAATGCTCATTTAGCTTATATAATGTGCTCAGATATATTCACAAATGCTCAGACATGTTCGGATATGCTCAGATATGTTCGGATATGTTCAGACATGCTCATATATGATCTCACATGCCCATACATCTTCATGTCATCTTTGATATGCTCATATATGCTTTCACATGCTCATATATGCTCCTACATGCTCATGTATCTTCAGATCAGGTCAAATTTCATACCTGATCATGTATGGTAGTTCATATATGGCCATATCTGATCATGTATGGAACTTTTTTTCCCGGGTCACCACTTGTTCCGTTCGATGGCGCTAGTTATGCTCGTTTCGCTCGGATTAGCGTTAGGTAATGAACATTACCTAACGCTAACGTACATTACCGCACGCTCTCCGCCCGGTTTGGCAATCGGCAATTTCGCGCACCCTCTACAGTGCGCGAAGTCGAACTTCCCATGCAAGTGTTACAAAAAGTACTTTTCCCGCAGCAGCTTCGTCGTAAAAGCATCACCGTGTATCTAAACAATATACCTATGCGGCAGCTGCGCGTAGGTATATTTTCAAGAGTAGCTCCGGTCTATGAGGAGGTTCGGTTTAAAGGTCTATAACTTCAAGAGTTTTGCTCCGATTGACTTGAAATTTTGACACGATATTTTTGAAATATTTTACTATAAGAAAATGCAAAAAAACAAATATCGGTTTTTCGAAAGTGCTTATACCCCATTCCCCCCTTAATTAGGTAGCATTTTATTTGAGTGTATCGCAATCAAGTGTGTTTCTGAATCACGTTTCTATGTGATCCTTTACGCTTGACCGGATGAATTGTGAACAAATATCAATCGTTCCTTATTCGCCCGAGTAAAAATGATTTTATATAATTATATATAATTATATAGAATTATATAAAAGTTATATAGAATTGTATAGAATTATATAGAATTATATATAAAAATCCATGTAAGTTTTATAGAACTTTATATAATTATATATAACTTTATAGAGTTATATCTACTTCTATCTATCTACTTCTATCTACTTCTACTTCTACTTCTACTACATATATAAAAGGCTTTGTATGTTTGTATGTTTGTTACCGCTAAACTCGAGAACCAGTGGACCGATTTAGATGAAACTTACACCAAATTGTTCTTTAGGTTTTCCAGAGTAACATAGGCTATATAAGTTATGCAAAATGAATTCAATCAGTTGAAAAAATAATAAAAATATGATAAATACGTTGTGTTAAATGTTGCTTTCCCGTGTAGCCAGCGCCGTTATTTAGGCACAGGCTAACTAGGCTATAGCCTGGGGCGGCAATATTTCAGAGGCAGCAGAATCGCGGGCGGCAACCGCACGGAAAGATATAAACTCGACTGGTTACGGTTCTGCACACGACTCAGTCAGGTGCTAGCGAAAAATAGCGCATACTGGTGCAGCACCGCACTGAGCACTGTTTAGAATACGAACCATTCGTTTGCGCACATGAATGAGTCGTGTGGGCACAGTAATAAGTCGTGTTCTAAACAGTACTCAGTGTGGTGCTGCACCAGAATTCGCGATTTTTCGATAGCACCTGACTGAGTCGTGTGCAGAACCGTAACCAGTCGGGTTCAAATCTTTACGTGCGGGTCCAAAATTATATTTGCGTTTTTTTTTTCTTGCACCACTTGCACCATGTTCAAATTCTATTACATCTGTTGGAAAATTTCACGTGTCAAAAAAATTTCCACCGATGGGCGGAGGAAGGGGGGGGAGTTGCTACCTAGCCTAGGGTGATAAGTCATGTCTTAGACCATATAGGAATGGACGGAGCATTGCCTATGCCGGAGTATAGGGGAATCTGTTGCCGAGTAATGAGAAAGGGACGGAAGATACTAAATCGTTTGTAAGAGAAGGAAGAAGTGCTCCCGTTAGGGATAAAAAGTTGCCAAGTCGTGCTGCTGCGTTGCCACGTTTATGTGCCCCATAGCCTCTGTGGCATAACTCTCGCGATCATAACTAAACCTACTCGATTTCAAGAGTTAGCATGAATGAGGCTTATTTGTGTGCATATATATATCGCTAAGGCTATCCTTGTCTTACTACTCGGCAACACCCCCACCACTCCAATGCTCCGTCCATTACTACATGGTCTAAGAGTCATGTTAACACGGCACTGACTGTTCCTCGCAATTAAGTGAGGCGCGAAGCGCCGAGTGCCCTCGGAGCGAGCGACGAGCGGGGTTTGCGCGCGAAGCGCGCAGGGGCAGAGCCGCTAGTAGAATCATATAGAGTTCTATATAGGATCCAAAACAAGCTTATAATATGTGGGTTTTATAGAACTCTATATAATTATATACAACTTTATAGAGTTATATATAGAATTACATAGAGTTCTATATAGGATCCAAAATAAGCTTATATGTAAGTTTTATAGAATTCTATATGATTACATATTATAGAGTTATATATAATTATATAGAGTTCTATAAAACCCACATGTAAGCTTGTTTTGGATCCTATATATAGAACTCTATGTAATTATATAACTTTATAGAGTTATAAAACCCACTTATAAACTTGTTTTGGATCCTATATAGAACTCTATATGATTCTATATAACTCTATAAAGTTATATATAATTATATAAAGTTCCGTAAAACTTACATGGATTTTTATATATAATTCTATATAATTCTATATGAGTCATTCCACGTCAGACCGGACAAAATAAATCGAAAATTTCACTTGATGTCTCTGATTCTTTTTTTATTTTTTTTACAGATTCTACGCGTCAAATGAATGTATCAAACCATTTTTCAAATTTTTTTATCTTCAATAGTTTCAGAGTTACAGGGGGTTGAATTTCGTCAAAAAGGGGTAAAAAACGGAAACACGCTGTCTGTCAAATGCTCATATCTTCGGTTCTGTCCATCCTACAGACTTGATCCTGTGTTCGTTTTGAAGCTCTTGGAACAGACTTTTATATTTTTTAAATGTTGGTATAGCGACAACGACTATTTGTTATAAACAATTATATTATTCAAATGCGATTTTCAAGGTGAGAACACGCTTTTAAAATTTTGAAAAAAAAATGAGCGTGTTCCTTGGACAATTTCCTAAAAGATAGGTGAGTTTCAGAATGGAACTCGGATGGAAAGTATTTTTAAACAGCGATTGATTAAGCAAAAGCGTGGATCTACGTAAGGGGCGCGCCAGCAGCGTCGCGCGGCGCCACTTTCTTTTATTCAATCACTGTTTAAAAATACTTTCCATCCGAGTTCCATTCTGAAACTCACCTATCTTTTTGGAAATTGTCCAAGGAACACGCTCATTTTTTTTTCAAAATTACAAAGCGTGTTCTCACCTTGAAAATCGCATTTGAATAATATAATTGTTTATAACAAATAGTCGTTGTCGCTATACCAACATTTCAAAAAATTAATATAAAAGTCTGTTCCAAGAGCTTCAAAACGAACACAGGATCAAGTCTGTAGGATGAATAGAACCGAAGATATGAGCATTTGAAAGACAGCGTGTTTCCGTTTTTTGCCCCTTTTTGACGAAATTCAACCCCCTGCAACTCTGAAACTATTGAAGATAAAAAAATTTGAAAAATTGTTTGATGCATTCATTTGACTCATAGAAGCTGTAAAAAAAATCATGTCGAGTTTCAAGAACATAGTGTCTGAAAGGTGTCCGGTCTGACGTGGAATGACTCATATAATTCCATACAATTCTATATAACTTTTATATAATTCTATATAATTCTATATAATTATATAAAATCATTTTTACTCGATTCTTAAAAAATCTACCCATGCTTTGTTATTCTTTTCATATTAATGTTGATTCGTGACCGCCCTGCTCAAAATCCCAGACAGATAACCGGATAGGCGGAATTGTATCCGCCTGTATACGTCCGAGTTCTGGTTTTTGTGTACCTGGAAACTTCTGGTCCTGTCCGGAATTTTGACGGTCCAATATTTTGTCGTGTCAGCATTCCTATCGGGTTCTATCCGGAAAGTAACCCCGCCCTAGGCATTTTTCCTGTATGGTTCTATCCGGATCCAATTTCAGAAAATTGAAGTTTTTTTTTTTTTTCTTTTGTTTTTCGTTTTTTTTTCTTTTTTTTTTTTTTTTTTCTCTCAAGTATATAGATGATATTTTCCGCCTCTATATATACTCACCAACTCCGATAAGTGGTACTCGCGAGAATATCGAAAGCGGTGGTCGCCGCCTTACGAGAAAATATTGAAATAATGTACATTACATGGAAACCGGAAAGGTACGGACAGAGCCCCGATTCCAACTTGGAAAATTTGATCTAAATAATCACGTTATGATTTGCGGGACCGAAACCGGATAGGTACGGACAGAGCTCCGATTCCAACTTGGAAAATTTGATGTAAATAATCACGTTATGATTTGCGGGAACGAAATCGGATAGGTACGGACAGAGCCCCAATCCCAACTTGGAAAATTTGATGTAAATAATCACGTGATGATTTGCGGGACCCAAACCGGATAGATACAGACAGAGCCCCGATTCAAACTTAAAATATTAGCTGAGGTGATGCGCTTGTTCCGGAAACAGTCCAGACAAAACCAGTCTAAAAAACAGATTAATTTTTTCAACCGACAGGATGCCGATTGGTCCGGATAAGTTACTCCGTCGCGGATTTTCCGTGCCGGATTGAATGCAGACAAGGCTTGCGCAAAATCCAGACAGGAATTTTCGACCGGATAGGGTACAGACCACAGACAGACAGATACGCGATCTGGTCTTGTCTGGAAACTTGTCCGAAAAGCTATCCGCTCCTGTCGATTTCAGTCTGGGATTTTGAGCAGGGCGTGTTGTGTAATAAGGAAGATTCGTCGGAGACGGTCAATGTTACTTTTCATGTCTTTATTGCTTTTTGTGACGTTTCGGCTGGCGACGGCCGGCCATCCTCAGACTGTATAAAAAGATACAAAAATATACTAGTAGTGGATATAAATCCTATGAAGTGAGGTTGAGTCTATACAATTCAATTTAAAGTATTAAAATTACTCTTAACATACGAAAACTTATCTAGGATGTGTTTTAAGAAAATAGATGAAAAGACGAAAGGAAAATTTACCAAATTTTGACATTCCTCATCGCTTGAGATGTTTCCAGGTTGACAGTTAGACGGGAAGTGTCAATCAATCAAATTTTAGTCAAGATGGTGAAGTGCAATTAACGAATAGTTGAAGTTTAAGACATAGATGTAGTTGGACAACATATAGTTAGACGAAATTAGGACAAATTAGATTTAAGAATGTCCAGGTAAAGGTGACTAAGATTCTGAATATCAGCTCTTTTATTGCAGGTATTGTCACTATACTTAGTGATGTGTATCATCTCTTTGATTAATCGTTTATGATTGTTACTTTCCGTCCCAAGAATGGAGGTGTTTTCGAAATCGAAATTATGACGGTGTTTAAGTGAATGTGACACTAAAGCTGATTTATCAGGGTCTCGTGACTTTAAATCAGTCTTATGACCTCTAATTCTATTCTTTAGGTGTTGCGAGGATTGTCCAATGTAGCAGGAGCCACAATCCGCGCATGGAATCTTATAGATGGAGTAAATTTTATTTTCAAGTGGAGTGATGGATTTTAAATTTGAGAACAATTTTCCAATATTACTGGAGACTTTATACGAGGTGTGAATATCTTCCTTGTTAAGAACCGCTTTGATCTTCTCTGAAAGACCTTTAATATAAGGAATTGAGGTGAAAGTATTTGATTTGAATCCATTGAGGAGCTTTGTTGAAAGTTGAGTGTGTTATAAAGCTTGTTTATCCTTTCCTTTTTAATTGAACTAATGAGTGGTATAGGAAAGCCATTGTCAAGGAGAGCTTTGGTTACAATACGGATATTTTCTTTTCTAAACCTGGGATGTGCTAGTTTAAGACAGCGATCAAAGAGGCCTATGGCTACGCTTCGTTTGTATTGGTGTGGATGGTTTGAGTCGTAGCTGAGGTATCTACCAGACCAAGTGGCTTTCCTATACCAATCCGTGATGAGAAAATTCGATTCCCTTATGACTAGGGTGTCTAAGAAGCTAATGCTATTATTTTTTTCGAGTTCTTAAGTTCTAAAGTACTACTAGTATATTTTTGTATCTTTTTATACAGTCTGAGGATGGCCGGCCGTCGCCAGCCGAAACGTCACAAAAAGCAATAAAGACATGAAAAGTAACATTGACCGTCTCCGACGAATCTTCCTTGTTATTCTTTTCGTTTTAAATTTAGGAAAGAGTCCGGCTTCAGTATAATTTTATAGAGTTCTGAATTCTGAATCACCCTGTATAGAATTTTACAGAATTATATATAATCTTATAGAAGTATATGGGGAATTCCACGTGAACTCGACCAATGTTTTTCCCTCACCATTTTTGATTCGCTTCACGATTTTTTATACGATTCTACGATCTCGAAAAAGCACTGCTGAATTTTTTCAGATTTTTCCCTCCAACCGTTAGTTTTCAATGATTATTCAAACCCATTTTGAAAACAGCATTCTTTAAAAATCTCGAAAAATTCTCAAAAACATTATTTTTCATTTCGATCATTTCGACAGCCCTCCCATGATGGGATCATTATTCCTTTTTTTTTCAGCACTTTTAACATTTTGAACAAACGAAACACCATGTTCCAACGTTTCGAAAATTCTTGAAAAATTACCAAAAATTCTGTGTTCAATTCTGAATGTTTTCGCGTGAGACCCACGAAACGGAAAAAAAATAGTACATTATGCTACTAGGGAGGAAAGTACGCGATTTTTGCCGAGTGCGAGGTGAAAATCACGTACCTCCCGTGTAGCATATATTACTTTTCATCATTCTAACCTCAAAATCGCAACTTTGTCGCGGTTTCTCGGCAATCCTAATGAAAAATAATGATCGTTACTCGTACGTAAAGGCTTTTTGACGAACCTCGTTACAGCACTCGCCTTCGGCTCGTGCCGTAAACCTCTCGTTTCGTCAAAAAAGCCTTTCCCTACTCGTAATAAAATGTACTATTTTGCCCGCTAAATTTACTTTTTTGCCCGCTAATATACTTTTTTGCCCGCAAATCGACTTTTTCTTCCCTCTGGTCAAAAATTGCTTACTTTCCTCCCGTATTTCAGGGATGGAATATGGTCATTTTGTCGTAGTCGGGTAAAATAGTACATTTTATTACGAGTAGGGAAAGGCTTTTTTGACGAAACGAGAGGTTTACGGCACGAGCCGAAGGCGAGTGCTGTAACAAGGTTCGTCAAAAAGCCTTTACGTACGAGTAACGATAAATATTTTTCATCAGGATTGCCGAGAAATCGCGACGAAGTTGCGATTTTGAGGTTCCCTGACGACTTTTTGGCAAGGTTGAGCGTTGAGAGAAGGTTCATGTACCGATGTTGAACGGTATATTTCCGGATTTACCACGGGTAATCACTTCAGAAAGACGGTATATTTGCGCCTTTCTGCGTACCGTGTTTTACCGGCACTTCCACCGTATTCACGGGTACTGAATACAGTTTTCATACGGTATGAACACAGTTACCATACCCTGCCTAAACCGTCAAATTTTCTGGCCAGCTCAAACAATTGGGTTTGACCGCAGTATGTGTACCGTAGTTCCACAGTTTTGAAACCGTATTCTCACCACATTCATACCGTATTCTCACCACATTCATACCGTATTGACATACGTGTCTCATACCCTGTTCATGCGTACTTCATCTGCCATCACGACTGAGAAAATTCCGCTTCAATACCGTATTATTAGTGATTACCTACGGTGTATAGACGGTATGCATCCGAGCTCAAAAATTCGGTTTTTATTCCTACAACACACAGTTTTACTACGGTGCGTTTACTCTGTTAATACTAATACCACGTGTTCACGGTTGATATACCGATGTTATACGTTGGTCAAAAGTCGTTAGGGTTAGAATGATGAAATAGTATATTGTGCAACTGGGGGGGGGGGGGGGGGGGGGAAATGGACATTTCTAGCGAGGGTGAGACGTTTGCACGAGTCGTAGTAGAGGGCGCCGAAGGTGCCCGAGACGACGAGTGCTAAAAACGTCTCACCCGAGGTAGAAATGGACATCCCCCCCTAGTTGCACACTGTATTTTTCATAATAAGGGCACGAAATAGGCCTTCTTTGATGCGCGTCGATCGGAAAAGGGATATATATAATATATATATTATATATTGTGACGTTGCAGATTAGCTGCCGTCACTAGAGCCCTTCTGGCACATATTTTGTTAGTAATATCGAGAGAGAGAGAGAATATCGCCGTCTAGACCCCCGGGATACAAGTGACACACCTGTTTAATAAGCAATAGAATTAGACTAATTTGAAGAACTTTTCTGTTAATGTACCGCGAGAGAAAGAGAGAGAGAGCAGATACAGAAGATGACGACTTCCGAACTTCCGCTACGAGAACTTCCGCTCCGGAGATGCTACCGACGGTATGCAGTCCAGTACGGCGCAGTACTCAGGATAGTATCGCAACATCTACGGGGAGGGATGTAGGCCTTGGAGAAATATCGCTAGGGAGTGAACAGGGTCCCCAGAAGACCTCCTGCCAGCCGATGCATCTTGTCACCCAGTATCTGACTGTTACGTCGAGTGCAGTCAGCTTATATCGCCCGATCCAGCAATCAGAAGACGACGTCACGCAGAGTCCATACCTGGACGAGTGACGTAACGTATCGCCAGAGGACATCCTACGTAAGAGTGGACGAGTATCGCGTCCTACGTGCTCTGTCAGGTCACGAAGAGGTGGTGACTCAGATGGGACACCTAGACCTGGCAGAAGTCTACAGTAGGTCATCTATCGCAGAGATTGCCGCTGTGGAGGACATCCCGAGGGATTGATATCGCCTGGATCGGAAAAGCTCAACGAGAACCGAGGTCACACCCTCCCGCCAGCCATCTCGCCGCTGAAATACCGCAGAACAGTTGTTCTAACGCTGTGAAGCGCGTGAAGTAACGCCTGACGCCCGGCAATAAGATTACGCTTCGAACTGGTCAACTGACGAGTTGACTGTTCGAACTTTGTCGCTCGCAGGACCAATCAGACAATTAAGTAATTGGTCCTGATAGGTTCCCCACCTGGACCTACCTCACTGGGAGCCAGCTTGCCGAATTGTCTATGAAGAATCTTCACTTCTACGTCCAGCTTTACGCTATCCAGACGCTCTCGAAATCTCTCTCGCATATTAGATAAGTAATAGTTTCCGTTTTTAGAGCAATCCGTTAGAGTCAGTTTAGTTAAGTTAAAGTCTGTGAGTGCCAAAAGCAGCTCTACACTAATGTAAGGTCTTTATGATCAATAATTGCTAGAAACATCCACAAAAACTATCGCTGAATTTTTATTTGATTATTTTATACGCTATTTTTGTGTATCGCGAGCCTACGGGCTACGCAAGTAACGTTCAGTTCGAAGAATTCAGTAAAAGCACTTTATAGTTGTCTGCAGCCATTTTGATTACCTTACGCTTCATTATATTTCGCTTATTAGTCTAAATTCTGTGCTTGCTTTGCTAATAATTTGCTAACGCTATTTGATTGCTTATTCTCGCTAATTTCTCGCTCGAGAATCTCTGATGCTTTATATTTCGCTATCTCTGATTTATTAGAATATCTTTGATTAAAGAAGTAATATAATATCGCATGGTGTGTCGCTTAACATCCAACTCCCCGAGGGTTGGCTGATCGTAGTTAGTCATAGTATTAAGTTGTTCTAGTTCTATTGTTCTATTTCTTTATTATTCATTACTTTATTATTCTATTATTCTGATTTTCTTTATCATCTGTGCTATCTTTGATTATCTTTGCTTTATTTTATTAATTTGCTATCTTGATTCTTGTGTAATATCTAAGTAATTTCTTATCTAATATCGATTAATAGCTCGCTTACTTACCGCCGTAAAGTCGCCATAAAAAGAGAATACATCTTAATTAATTAAGTTGAGGCTGATTGAGCGAGGTATTATGGTTACCTGTGTTTTCTAGAATTCATAACTCCCTTTGTATTTGCGAAATTAGTTTACCGTATTTTTCGAGTCGTTTATATTAGTTATTGCGTTAATTATCTTTGAATAATTCTTATTAATACCGCTAGCTCGCCGCTATTAGAAAATTTGCCGAGAGTATCGTATCGCTCGGTGATACGCAGCCTGAAAAGTAGAGTACCTTGCATTATATCGCTTCTACGGCGTTAGCTAGCTAACCGGCGTGTTTATGTTTTTTTATATTACCGCTGAGACGCAATAAGACTCACTAATATTATATTCTTTGTTCCGCATTATTCCAACGCTGTCTATATCTTGAGTATTATTCCGTACTATTATTTTGAAGACTATCTCTGTATCAGTTGAATATCTGCGCTTATTTGTGAACTCTGTCATTTATCGCTGATAAATTTTATATTATAATCATCTTCCGAACAATATACGAAATCGTTAGATTTCATTGAAGGAAATTTTATATCTGGTGTTCTATATTTTATTTGACTATTTATTAAGGTGAATCCACCCACTCTACCCTTATCGCAGAGAATCTGAGTTAGCTGACGCTTTAAGGCCGTCGTTCCGGCAGTCAAGTAGTACCTTTGAATATCGCTATTGTTTAGTAGATTTTTGTGAAAAACGACACTTCCGTGTCTGGCGCCCAACTCTCTATCTTAGTCTTTATTTAATTTATCTTTATCAAGGAACGCCGTAGGGTGCGGAGTTGAGAGCTCTGAAAAACTCCGTTACAAAATGGCGCCCAACGTGGGGCCACGCCAATAAAGTTCAGAGTATTTTTGATTTGAAAAATTACCGCTTTAGAATATAGTTCAGGAACCCAGATATAAATCCGATTCGTATATTGTTCAGCTGTCGTGACCACGTTGTAGGTGCAAGAATCATGAAAAGTCTTTCGCTAAAAGAATACGACAAGGTTGGAATAATATTATTTCTTTGATAATCTAGATTAATTCTCTCTTGCTGACGAAACTCCTTCCAAAACCCCCTAGAATTAAGAAACAGGTAAAAAGAGACAAACCGTTATCAGATTAATTATTTGAATTAGCTATCGCCATATTCGACTATTACAAATTTGAATTAACGAACATCTAACCGTCGATTATTAATCCGAAAACAATAGCTTAGCAACAAAGTATTATCTCTTTGTTGGCATTGAGTTCTATAATCCGCTTAGAATCTAATAATAACATTTCTTTGCTGTTTTCGAACTATCGCACAACGGTTATTATTGCGTAGGGATTACCGCTTTATTGCATCGACTCAAATCTCGGTTTCATAACATCGTACCGCTATTGTCGTTAAATATCGCTAATCCCCCCGATAAACAATCCGTTGAAAAATTTCGAATTTGAATTTAACCGTTAAATATCGATATCGCATAGTTAGTTGAATTAATTATATGCCACACAACGCTAGTGATTACGATTGGGTACAGAAACTATCCGAAAGCACCCTTAAATTCGTCTTATCGCGCCGCAATCTCACGACTAACGGGTCAGTCCCAGAGTTACGCGACCGTTTAATAAATTCGTTCCGGCTAACGCAGATCGTCATGTCGCAAAAAGACTCTTCGGGCGGAGGGGGAATACCTCCACCCCCGGGAGCCGACGAAAGTAGTCAGCAATTTCCACACTCCCCCCATCCAGGTGAAGAGGGTAGACATATGCTTTCCGGAATCCCAGAGCACTCTACACCAACCAACCAAACACCGGGAATACCGCCAGAAAATTTTGAAAATAACAATCACGTTGACGCGAACGTAGTAATCGATTCGAATCCCGCAGCTCAATCAACACCACCTAACGCAAACGCTAGTAACGCTTTTCCGATGCAGAATAACAACACACCCGGTAGAAATCCAGATAGCAACGTTTTTATACCGCAGGGTCAGTACGCACGCTTGAACCTAGATGCGCTTCATATCTCGCAACCCCACCTGCCAAGTACTGCCGGTTATGCACCGGAAATGTTGCGACAGCCGGTGTACAGAGAACCTCCCAGGTCTCAGCCACCAACTGGATCTGGTCATCTGGACTATGATCTACCGCGTGACCCTTATTACAATGACTATTATTATCGGGAACGACTACACGCGGCGAATAGGCGTGAGTACCGCGAGTACCGCGAATATGTCGCTCCGCGTGAGGCATATCGAGTCGATTTCCCTGAAGATGACAGATCAATCAGCGAGGAGCGCGAGGATTATTATCCGACCAATAACCAACCTAGATACGCCGATCGCGCCATACCGCTACCCCGCAGAGAGGTTAGATTTTACGATCTACCTCGCAGGGAGTTCAGATATCCCGATCGCGACGTACCGCTGCCCTATCGGGAGGCTAGATATCGCGATCACTCACCACTCAGAAGTCAATACAGAACCGAGGATCCTAGACAGATGAATTGGGATGGGTACGACCTCCCAATGCCACCTGAAAACGTAGGTTATTTTTGGTCTCCGCAGATGCCTAAAACCGCTACCCTTCCGCGCAGCGACTCTCGCACATCCCTAGCCGCACTCGAAGCATTACGCAAATGGAATTTAAAATTCTCGGGCGCGCGCGACGAAGACGGTGAAGTTTTTTTAACGCGAATTAAGGAAGGTAGAGTCCTAGTTCACATCCGCGACGAAGACATTCTCAATAGCATTCCATTCTTCCTTTCCGGTTTCGCATTTTATTGGTTTCGCGATGAACGTCCCGCTTGGAGAACTTTTGCCGATTTTGAAATCGCGTGGCGACAAAGATTCGCTAATGCCGACCTTCGATTCTCTATCAGGGAGGAAATCCGTAATCGAACGCAAGGCGAACACGAACTTGCATCGGAATACCTAACCTGTTTAAAAGCTTTATTTGGCAGGCTACGACCCGCCTGGCCAGAAGAAGAGAAGTTAGATTACGTGTATCACAATATGTTACCGCGTTATCAGGTGTTAATTAGGCGTGAAGAGTTACGCAGTGTCACTCATTTAGAACAACTAGCGTTGCAGCTGGAAGTAAGCTTCCGCTGTGCAAGTCACTATAAGGCACCGCCAACGCCTGAGAAATCTATGATTCCGGAATTAGCCTATCGCATTCCGAAAAACGTCAGCTCCAAGCCGAGACCTCTCGCTATTGCCGCTATAGAGTCATTCGAGGAAGTAGACGAAATAATAAATGCCGCTCGAACACCCGCTCCGCGACCTAAAATCACGCAAAACGCGAAAAAGAAGACGCCTATGCGTGCTATTACTAGGCAATCATCAAATTCAGACAGTATAGATTCCATTCCGGAACCAGATATCGCGCATGCAACTGCTGCACCCGGAAATGATACACCAGAGAAACGCGAAGTAAGAACTCCACGACCGACACTTTGTTATAACTGTCACCAAGCAGGTCATCGTTTTCCTGACTGTAAAGAACCGCGTACGTTATTTTGTTATCGCTGTGGCTATCCTAACGTTACTAAAGCTACTTGCCCGCGAAAATGCGCGGAAAACTAGATAGGGAGCCGTTGGATCGGGTAACTACGGAAAATAACTGCCCACCCGATGATTTACCGAAAACCGAATTGCAAGACCATCTGTCTCGCTTCGAAAAATTAGAAACACTATACAGTAGTCCGATAAAAACTTCCGCTCATCGAGCTATGCTGTTCATTACGTTTCAGATTCAAGGTCATTCTCTAAATGCGTTATTTGATTCCGGTTCCTCTCGCACCTTTCTAGGCAACCGAGGTATAGAATTGATTAAATTATTAGATCTTCCGCTTTTTAATACCCAGACTCGTACCGTATATTTAGCAGCCGGTCAAGCAACCGAGCTTATGAGCGAAGTGCGTCTACCAATCGAACTCCGCGGTCGTCACTTCGAACTTACTGCCCGCACATTACAGAATTTAGGTTTTTCTTGCATTGTCGGGTTAGATTTTATTCGCGAATTAAATATGGTAGTTGATTTTTCCGCAGCTACCTGGCATTTTAAAGATGATCCCGCGCAGATATTCGAATTCGACGACACTACCCGAGTCGAAATTTAGCGCCTACATCTGACCCTACCAAGGTTTATTTAAACCTACTTTGGAAGAAACTGAACCTAGAGATCCTACATTGACCCTCGAACTCCTAAAAATCCTA